>OX422219.1:330284793-330732293 GCA_949130495.1 Sambucus nigra | reverse complement strand
TCCTTTAAAATTAGTTTATCGACCTCCTATGTTGTGCACCAGTCCTTAGCTAAGAATGAGGCTGCATCCATCGATGACTTGATGGATTGTATTAAAAAATATGCCAAATTCGAGGCTGAAATCCATCTTAATGTAAGGGAGAATGGTTGTGATAAGGTTGGAAAAGGAGCCTAGAAAAATTAACCATTAAAGAAAGGGAACAAGAATGGTGGAAAAAATGGCTCCAAGAACGGGAGAAAAAATGATGTCTCAAAAGCATTTCAGGCTATAAACACATTCTTCAATGATTTGATATACAAGATCCTTACAAATACCCAAGAGGATCTATTTGTTAAATGGACACATAAGATGGGATGAGACCCTTCCAAACGGAATATCGCACTAAGGAGTGCACTCCACAAGGAAGGTGGTCATAAGGCGGAGCATTGTAAAGCCCTCAAGTATCACCTTGAGGAGTTGACCCAAGCTAGCCACTGTACACACCCAATTCTAATACCCCTAACTTATCCTAAGGTCCCTAGGACCTCCCTTTATCATTGCAAACCCAAGTCATACCCCAAGTACTGACCTAAAGGTCATCGGACACTCCCAGGCTCTGTTTGACCAAAAAGTCAAACTCTTCAGCTCGACTGAGACTAAATGAATCTTCAAAGGTCGCTAAAACCCCTTTCTTAGATCCATCCCGTGCGCGATTCTAACTTACTATGCGGACGAACGACCCATTTTCTTTCGAAACCTGAACTAGAAGCCATTGGTCTCTCCCAGGCTTCGTTTGACCAAAGTTAACTCTCGATCGAGACTAAATGAATCTTTAAAGGGAGCTAAAACCCCTTTCCAACGGTCCATACCATGTGCAATTCTGACTTACCATGTGGATGAACCAACCATTTTCCCCTGAAAGGTCATCGAGCGCTTACAGGCCTCGATCGACCTCCCCTGGTTTCGTGAACAACAAGTAATTTTCAAGAGTTGTTTTGTCTTCCAACTCTTCATTTCTTTGCCTTATTTAAAGGAGTCTTTTGGATTCAAACTCTTCATTTCTTTGCATTATAAAAGGAAGTCGTGGGAAACCCTTTAAACCTACTTTTGGCACAAATTTTGGCCGAAAATATATTTTATAGTCCTCTTCTTTTTATATACACATTGGCCCTTGAGATTTGTGAGTTCCAACCTTATATTAGAGGTGTTCTTGGGGCTATTTTGTTGGAGGTTCTTGGAGGAGCTTTGATAGATCTTTTGAGTTGATCTTGAGGATGTGATCATTGGTTTCTCATCATGGTTTGAGATTTGGGTTTTACACAATATGCTCCTTAAATCTCGCGAATGTCATTCTCTTTGAATTATTGTTAATTGAACTCATATTTGAATTGATAAATTCATTGAAATCTGGAAAATAATTATTGAAATTATTTTGATTCATGTGGTATTATTCATTTTTTTGTTGAGAACATTGTCATGAGATTTTAATATGGCACGGATGTTGGGGACCCGCCAAAATTCCTGTTTCTCGGGCTATGGCTTGATAAAGCATATATGGATGTGGTGAGGCCTGGTGACCCGATTAAAGTGTTGTTGAGAAATTATATTGATAAATGCTTTGAGATTTGCATTTCGATTTTGAATATTCGTACTCGTGTTGTTACGTTTTATTCACCGTTAATATATTTGTTGAGCATCTTTCCTATCGTATTGCGTACTTCCCCATATTTTCTTTTAGTGGCAGGTTAGCGTAGATTTTGGGGGGCTATGGAGATTGATTTTATCGAGGATTGTTTGGGAAAGATTTGTATTATTTTGATGTATAGAGCTTTGAGATTTGTATTTTTATTCGACTTAGATAGTTGTAATTTTAATTCGAGAGACTTTTTGTAATTGAAGAGATTGAGATTAGTGGATTTATATTATTGTGGGTTTATTTAGATGCTCTATACCTTGTCACTTGTGTATTTGGATTTATTTTATCGCATTAGCGCTCCATTCGCTCTCCCCGGGCGGGCGGGGTGTTACAAATGGTATCAGAGCTTAGGTATACGACAACCCTCGGGGCTTGGGTTTTGGGTTCATTACGTGGTTAGCAATTTTTGGAGATAGCAAATTTTAGGTGATATTCGTGATAAGTTTCGAGATTAGAGGTGAGGAATTTATTTTTGGGTGACATGATTTATTTTTGTAGTTAGTGTAGTGGCCTGATTTTGAGAGTTAGGAAATCGGCGAATTTCGAGGGAGAAATTCCATTGTTAGTGGGGAAGTGTAACAACCCGCGTAATGTTGGGATATTTTAATTAATTTCTGGAAAATGGAGGAAAATAAAGTTTTTGATAAAATTATTTTTATTGCTCAAATATGTTGAATATTATTTTTAAAGGCGAGAATTTCAAATGGTTTCGAAATCGGAGTTAAAATGGATTTTAAAATATTTTTAACTCTTGGAATTCTAAGTCGGCGAACTGTCAATTTTTGGGCACGGTCGATCGATGCCTGGGAGTCAATCGATCGACCTCCCCTGATTTCGTGAACAACAAGTAATTTTCAAGAGTTGTTCTGTCTTCCAACTCTTCATTTCTTTGCCTTATTTAAAGGAGTCTTTTGGATTCAAACTCTTCATTTCTTTGCATTATAAAAGGAAGTCGTGGGAAACCTTTTTAACCTACTTTTGGCACAAATTTGGGCAGAAAATATATTTTATATTCCTCTTCTATTTATATACACATTGGCCCTTGAGATTTGTGAGTTCCAACCTTAGATTAGAGGTGTTCTTGGGGCTATTTTGTTGGAGGTTCTTGGAGGAGCTTTTATAGATCTTTTGAGTTGATCTTGAGGATGTGATCGTTGGTTTCTCATCATGCTTTGAGATATGGTGTTTTACACAATATGCTCCTTAAATCTCGCGAGTGTCATTCTCTTTGAATTATTGTTAATTGAACTCATATTTGAATTGATAAATTCATTAAAATCTGGAAAATAATTGTTGAAATTATTTTGATTCATGTGGTATTATTCATTTTGTTATTGAGAACGTTGTCATGAGATTTTAATATGGCACGGATGTTGGGGACCCGCCAAAATTCCTGTTTCCCGGGCTATGGGTTGATAAAGCATATATGGATGTGGTGAGGCCTGGTGACCCGATTAAAGTGTTGTTGAGAAATTATATTGATAAATGCTTTGAGATTTGCATTTCGATTTGAATATTGGTACTCGTGTTGTTACGTTTTATTCACCGTTAATATATTTATTGAGCATCTTTCCTGTCGTATTGCGTACTTCCCCATATTTTCTTTTAGTGGCAGGTTAGCGCGGATTTTGGGGGGCTTTGGAGATTGATTTTAGCGAGGATTGTTTGGGGAAAGATTTGTATTATTTTGATGTATAGAGCTTTGGAGATTTTTATTTTTATTCGACTTAGATAGTTGTAATTTTAATTCGAGAGACTTGTTGTAATTGAAGAGATTGAGATTAGTGGATTTATATTATTGTGGGTTTATTCAGATGCTCTATACCTTGTCACTTGTGGATTTGGATTTATTTTATCGCATTAGCGGTCCATTCGCTCTCCCCGGGCGCGCGGGGTGTTACACTTGGTTTATTACTTAGCACTTTTATTCTCTTATTTCACACATCCTAAAATACTATTTATTTAGTATTATTGCACATCTCTTATTTTCATATAAATAAAAACTGAAAAAAGAAAAGAAAAAGAGGATTTGCTCATAAATTCCAAACGGTAATTCTCACACTTTTCTCACAACTAAAACACTTTTTTACACACAAGCACATACAAGAGAAGCCCCATATTAGATTTACGGGATAAATCCCACCCCACATTTTGCATACGAACTACGGGGACTTTGATGCCTCTATAGGCTACGTAGGCATATTAGGGTAAAACCCCAGACGCGAGTCCGAGTTTTTTTTTACTTTTTTCCCATTTTCCATATTCTTTAGACTTAACTCTCTTAAATTCGATATATATATATATATATATATATATATATATATATATATATATATATATATATATATATATACACACACACACACACTTATTCTTAATGGCATATTATTCCACATGCGTTATAACTCCCTTATAATGATCGACGCTAGGATAATCGTATAAATCCTATTTTCTAATATTACTTTGAGGAACATTCCTATGGATGACTCTCTTTATCTCTTCCATTATACAAGTTGATGATTCCTATCTCCACTACGTATACACATGCACACATATCACGGGGAAATAAAGGAAAATAAAAACAACCCATGAGAGACCGTAAGGGCAGAATGGGTTCCTAACACCTTCCCATTTCGTAACATATCCTCCATACCCTTTTCGAATCATTTTGGTTTCTTATATATCAGTATGTCTTTGGATGCTGTCCTACAGTATGGCTCCCTTTTCTTTTGTCTGTTTTGAGTAAAAGAGACCGTCGACTCTATCTCTCTACATTTTTCACCTCATTCATCGACGCCAGCCAAAGCTCTCCCGAGAGGGATGTGCGAGACCTAGAGGGATCCTATCCTGCCGCACCGCGATGGGGTATATTCGGGGATGGCCACAATGGGGACTCCGCTATGGACTTTTTATTTTGAGGGATATACTCTATTTACTTGGGTGTTTTATTTTCTTATATATCCCCCTATTTGAATGATCCCCTTTACTAATCATGTGTACCTCATTCATATGCTTCTATTCACACACTTGTTGAAACTTCTCCATGTACACCTCACACCACATGCACCTAGGATCACATATATCCTCATGTTTCATGCATCACCCATACTTAGTAGACCATTGGTACTCGTACTTTGCTCCCCGTTGGGCATGATCAAGAAAGACACTCTCATCATAAGATACTAATAAGAGGATCGTACATGTTTCACACGATATCACCAAAGAGTGGGTCACTTCGTGATGGGTGCTAGTCCGGCAGGGCGCAGTTATCCTAAGCGATATGACTCTCACCTGCCATTGGCCAAGTACATTTGACGTATATCGAACGGTTCCCCCGCATCGTACCGCTTGACCGAAGTCATGATAGGAGGTATATCGTAGGTAACTCATACACATATGCCGACTATATCGAATTCTCTCTCACACGTACCATCCCCATGAGGTATATGGTGTGGTAATTCATGTACACTCAGGTATATCAAATGGCTTGTCCACACGTATCGATTGCTCGCAAGAGCAAGACGTATATCTAGAAGCCACGCCAAAGGGGGAACCCTTTCAAATTCACCCAACAAAGCTTCATACCCGTATATAGGTGTCAATCCTAGGATACACATATTAAATTGACGGTTTTAACCCTAAAATCTTCCAAAATTCTAGGTCGGCCTGCCGCCCAAATTTTTGCTCATTTTTAAAACCGAACCCTGCCCGTGAGCCTGGTTATAAGTCCATCCATAGCTTTGCATATGTTACAAACCCAAGTTTTCCAGGCTTGGGTCCCGTTCGGCATTTCATTTTTCATTTAGGATAATTTAATACAAGTGAGGACATAATAATCATAATAATCATGCTGAGACCGTCTCCAAAAAAATCAAAAAAACATTTCTCCCTTCTTTATTAAAAAAAAAAATCTCCCTTATTTATCAAAAATCCAAAAAGATTTCGTCTTTAAATCTTAAAAAATAAATAAAAATGTCAGAAATATTCACATTCTTGTTCTAAAAAATAAATCCCATTTTACGCCTTCTGAGGTCTATCGCATGCCCTTAGCCTAGATCCTTATTGGCTTCGGTCTTTAGTCAAATCACCCCCGAGTTCTGTCCATTCCCCTGCTACCTCTTTCGAGTTTGGTATTTATACACTTTCCACGGAAAACACAGACCAATCACCCATTGTGTAGTTAGATCTGATGGAAGTCCTAGCTCAGCTCATCTCCAAGATTGACAACCTTCAGACTGAGGTCCGAGAGATGCAACGAAACCAGGTTCCTATTCCTCAAGAGCCCGAGGCCCTATTCCCTTGTGTTATGGGTCCACCCTAACCTATCTATATTCTCAAAGAATATCATCACGCTCCACGTGCCCCTCCTATTAATGGGTCGCTTCTTTCCCAGCTTCCTATGCCAAACCTTGCCCAGCCTGGGGATAACTTTCCTATGACCATTGATCCGAAAGAGAAAGATTTGAACAAGGTCAAATAATATCTAAAGATGCTAACTAAGAAGTTTGACCAAGTCTGAATCTCCAAAAATCACGTGGACTACACCCACATGTCTCCTTATCCTAAGGCAAGGTTACCCGAAAAGTTCAAGATGTCAAATATTATGAAATTCGGAAGAAGTGGACCACCGATTGTTCACCTTCGTAGTTATCACCATTCCATGACTCTCCTATGGTCTTCTGAAGAGGTGAGGGCCCAATTATTTTAGCAACCCTTAAAAGATAACGCTCTTAGATGTTTTTTGTCTCTTGCGGAGTCCAAAATCCGTAGCTGGGAGGATGTGGCCCGAGAATTCATGTCACAGTATAAGTACAACAAAGAGCTCGAGGTCACCCGTCTTGATTTAGAGTTTCACAAATAGAACTCTAGGGAATCAGTCAGTAACTTCATTTCCTGATAGAGGATAGAGGGAAAAAGCAGCTACTATGACCAATCTGTCGTTCGAGGAAGAACAAGTCAGCATAGTGAAGAAGAACTTCTTTCCCCATGCCCAAGAGACCATGGGAGGAAAATACTATCCCCACTTTCGATCTCTCAGAGAAGCAGGAGTAGAAATCAAGGAAGGTCTTGCTAAAATAGAGGTTGAACCAAAGAAAGTGTTCGGGCAGTTCACTCCCAGAAAATGTGACAAACCTGTCAGTACTACAATCTCAACCATCAACAACATCTCTTAACCAGTCACTTCATGGGCATTGGAAATCTGCCCTGTCCTAGTTCAAAAGGAATACACCGAGCTCCATGGGCCCCTCTACAAAGTTTATCAAACCCTGCCAAGCTGAAACCTTATCAAACCCTTGGATCCCAATCCATTGCCGAATCCACTCCCAAGAAACTTCAAGGCAGATGCCCATTGCGACTTTCAATAAATTGTTGGTCATACCACCGACCAATTCTTTCACCTTCGAAACATAATCCAAGGTCTAATTGACCAGGGTACCATTGCCCCCACCAGCTAATCCTAAGCCAAACACTACTCACAACCCACTCCCAAATCATGACAATGCCATCTTCTTAAAAGAAAACCCAGAATTTGATCCCTTAACCCAAATCACATCCATACACTCTCCTAAACCACTCCAAACTTGTCCATATTTCCTCCTACACCCTACTAGCCTCGCTGATCAGGCACTATCACCCCTTACTAGAGCATTCATCACCGTCCATACCCGTTCCAAAAATGGAAGTAAGGAATTATCAGAAGTGTTAAACCAACTCTTGGAGTGTGGGATGAAATTTCCATCACAAATGACCATTGATTGCCAAAGGTTCAGTACGCTGTTCTTAGAAGCACAAAAATGGGCTCGAGAATTAGGCCATTGGGTAGTACCGACCGATGAAGTCAACCTAGATGTTGTTGTTCAGATCATGACAAAATTATTCAGGCAAACCAACAACATATGCATTATGGCCGAGTTACTTGATACTCTGAAGCTACAAGGGAGACTAGTTCCTTCACCCTCACATATCCCCACATAGTGAGAAGACCTATATGAAGAATCCATTAAAGTTGTGGAATGCATTGACTTTTCATGGAAAGATAGAATAGTTTCCATCGGATGGGGGGAAGAATTCAGAGATTCGAATGAAGAAAAATGTTTCGAAAGGGATGGCCTGGTGGTCAACATGTGTGGGATGATATCATTTGAGGAGCTCCTCGATGAAATAAACAAAATGGCAGAACAACCCGAGATTGATGAAGAAATGGGTTTCATGATCTTTCCTTCTTCAGTAAATCACATGACCAGATCAGGGAGGCACTACCAGATCCCAAGCTCACTATCAACCAATGATAAGGGAAATAGCGTTAAAAACCTTCCTATGCAAAAAATGACCCTCGAGGGGAACAAGATCCTCAATCAACTGAAGAAAACTTAAGCTAACATCACTCTAAGTGGGATTTTCAAGTCTTCTTAGCTGGACAAAAATGCTTTGATCAAGTTACTCACTGGACCCACAGTTCCTCCCTCTACTACACCAGAAGAAGCGGTATATTTGATCAGATCCTTGACCTCTACCCGAACGTTATCCTTCTCCGAAGAAAAAATACCCAGATTTGGGCCAAACCGCAATCATGCACTCAACATCTCCGTTGAGGTTATGGGGAAGGTCGTACCACTCTCTCTTTTTGATAATGGATCCTCCTTGAATGTTTACCCACAAAGGACCTTTTGATGCTTAGGACTGAAGGAAAGTGACCTCGCTCCAACCTTCGATTTTGTACATAATACCCGTTGGGAGGTGATGGGATCCATAAAACTTGTAATATGGGCTGACCCTATAAACCCTGTCATTGAGTTCAAAGTTATTGACATCCTATCTTGTTTTAACCTGTTACTCGGATGACCTTGGCTCCACAGTATGAAGGGTGTGTCTTCCTCACTCCATCAGAAATTAAAGTTCTTTATCGACGGACGGGTCATAACCATCTTAGGAAATGAAGATAATACCAAGGGTGCAAGCACCATCAATCCAATCTTTGAAATAAAACACGGGTCAAATGATATGCTCCTATCAGGATTTTGAGTTGAGCCACTTCTACTCCCGCCGGGGGACGATTTCAAAGAAAGGGTTTGTCCAGAATACGACCCTCATGGCAACGTCAATGTGATTTATATGTTCAAAAACATGCACTTCATGCCCGAACTTGGGCTAGGACAAAGACCGAAAGGGATACTTGATCCCAATGAACTGAAGAAAGCTTTCCCTCCTTGTGCTTTGGGGTATCAACCATGGGAATAAGAGCTTAAAATGGTCCACCATTCTTGACCAAAGAGAAGACTATACTGCATCTAGACTATCCCAAGTGCCTCCTTAAATGGACGATTCATCAAAGAGGGTAAAGACTTCCCCTGTTACGTCTTTCCGAAACCATGGTATGACCATACAGACAAGAAGATGAAACCCTAAATGTGGATCTTTTTCCAAGACATCTACCCATGGGAAGAAAGTCCCCAACACCTTATACAACCGCTCATTAAAGATACCAAAGATTCTGAGGAAAGTGACTCTGAGGACTCGTTCAACGTACAAAGACTAGGACTGACACTCTACATGGTTCACTCAAGAACTACATCACTGGATCCATCCCACATGATTAAAGCTACTGATACACCTTTCCTCAAGTGGCGTGCTGCGCCAGTTCTACCTGTTAAAATCCCCTCTAATCCTAATGTTTACCCTATTTCTTCTTCTATTGTCTCTCCTAGCTCAAATCTAATCGAGTCCTCCTTTGATGAGGTTTTCAATGATGTTTTTCATATCAATGAAATAAACGAAGATTTTGAGTATGTTGTTCTACCTTACATTAATTGTTTAGATTCTAATCAAAATTTTGATGACGATGATTTTGCAAATGAACAATTCTTAACTGATCCGAATAAGGTTAATAATAAACAACATAATCATGTTCAAGTTAATGAAGAAGAGACTATTGTTATTAGCTTTCGTTCTAGTAGACAACTACATGAGATTCGGATAGGGGCTACCCTTGAGATCATGAGCATGAGCGCGCACAACTCAAAGAATTATTGAAGGAATTCGTAGATGTCTTCGCATGGTCCTATGACGATATGCTCAACATTGATCCTGAAATTGCTCAACACGAGATCCCCACTTTTCCAGATTACAAGTTGGTTAAACGAAGATTGAGAAAGCTCTGCACTGAATGGTCACTCAAGAACTACATCACTGGATCCATCCCACATGATTAAAGCTACTGATACACCTTTCCTCAAGTGGCGTGCTGCGCCAGTTCTACCTGTTAAAATCCCCTCTAATCCTAATGTTTACCCTATTTATTCTTCTGTTGTCTCTCCTAGCTGAAATCTAATCGAGTCCTCCTTTGATGAGGTTTTCAATGATGTTTTTCATATCAATGAAATAAACGAAGATTTTGATTATGTTGTTCTACCTTACATTAATTGTTTAGATTCTAATCAAAATTTTGATGACGATGATTTTGCAAATGAACAATTCTTAACTGATCCGAATAAGGTGAATAATAAACAACATAATCATGTTCAAGTTAATGAAGAAGAGACTATTGTTATTAGCTTTCGTTCTAGTAGACAACTACATGAGATTCGGATAGGGGCTACCCTTGAGAGCATGAGCATGAGCGCGCACAACTCAAAGAATTATTGAAGGAATTCGTAGATGTCTTCGCATGGTCCTATGACGATATGCTCGACATTGATCCTGAAATTGCTCAACACGAGATCCCCACTTTTCCAGATTACAAGTTGGTTAAACGAAGGTTGAGAAAGCTCTGCACTGAATGGTCGTTCAAAGTCAAAGAAGAGGTGGTCAAAGAGTTAAACGTATGCTTCATTCGTTTGATCGAATATCCCATATGACTTGCCAACATAGTGCCTACGTTGAAATCAGGAAGGAAGGTTCGAATATGTGTAGTATACCGGGATTTGAACAAAGCCTCTCCAAAAGATGATTATCTGCTACCTAATATCAACATGATTATGGACAACAGAGCCAATCATCCTCTCAAGTCATTCGTCAACGGGTTTATAGAATACAACCAAATCAAAATGCACCCAGATCACTAAAAAAAGACCGCGTTCATCACCCCATGGGGAACCTTTTGCTAAACTATCATGCTATTTGGTCTCAAGAACATTGGGGCTACCTACTAGAGGGCTGCAACAACCATCCTGCACGATTTGATTCAGAAAGAAGTTGAGGTCTAGGTGGATGATATGATTATCAAATCCATAACTAGAGAAGGACATGTCCCTGCTCTCCGAAAGTTCTTCGAACGACTGTGATAGTATCAGATGAGACTCAATCCCCATAAATGCATCTTCTGGGTTACAAATGGAAAACTCTTGGGATTCATGGTCAATGAGAAAGGGATAAAAGAAGATCCTGCCAAGCTGAAAGCCATACATGATATGCCACCTCACCGAATAGAGAAAGAAGTCGAAAGTTCCCTCGAGAAATTACCATACATCGGTCGGTTCGTTAGCCAGTTAACCTCCATCTGCTTACCCATTTTCAAACTACTCTAAAAGGATTCAAACAAGGTTTGGAACAAGGCCTGCTAAGAAGCCTTCGACCGAATAAAATAATACTTGACTCAACCTCCGGTACTCATACCACCACAGCCTGGTCTTCGCTTTCTCCTATACCTAACCATAATCGACGCTGCAACTGGGGCTTTGCTAGCCCAATATCTTGAACATTCTCGCAAAGAAAGATCCATTTATTATGCCAGTCACAAATTGGTCGGATACGAATTCAACTACACTGCCTTGGAAAAGGCATGTGTCGCACTTGTCTGGGTCACCCAAAAGTTGTGACACTACATGCTCGCATTCCCCATAAAACTTGTATCCCGAATGGACCCCATTAAATACATGCTTGAGAAACCCGCCCTATCCAGATGAATGGCCCGGTGGTTGATGCTCCTAGATGAGTTCGATATCATGCACGTCATGCAAAAAGTCATGAAAAGAATAGCCATCTCTGAATACCTCGTCGATTACCCCATGGATGAAGTTGATGTCTAGATCTCCGAATTCACAGATGAAAACAACCTCTGCACCTCCCAGTACAATCTCTGGTGGCAAATGTTCTTTGACGACACTGCCAACAAAAAGGGATATGGCATTGGGATACTTTTGATTGCCCCAGATGACTCCCACACTCCCATCGCCATCAAATTGGATTTCCCTTACACCAACAACATGACTGAATACGAGGCATGCATGGTAGGACTTAAAGTTGCTCTTAATAAAGGTATCCAACACCTAGATGTCTACAGGGATTCTGTCCTCATCATCGGTCAAGTGCTCAAAAAGTGGAAAGTCAAGGACAAAAAGCTCAAACCCTTCCATGACTACTTATTACGCCCTCTAGGGCTACCATACTTCAATTCGAACCTCTATTGGGGATACACCTTACTATCTAGTCTACGGAATGGAAGAAGTCCTACCCGTGGAACTAGAAATACCCTTATGCGTCATACTTGAAAGCAAGGTCAGCGAAGAAGAATGGTGCCAAAATCGTCTTGACGAGTTGACCCTCCTAGATGAAAGGATATTGAAAGCTTTATACCACATACAAGGATACCATCGCCGAATCTCCCAATCATTCAATAAGAAAGTCAAGAACCGCGGTGTCCGAGAGGGGGATTTAGTCCTCAAAGAAATAATAGAACCATATGGGACCTAGAGGGGAATTCAAGCCCAATTGGAGTGGCCCATACATTATCAAGAAGATCTTATCTGGTGGTGCCACCATTTTCACCGACTTAGATGGAGAAGAGATGGATCGTCTAGTCAACCTGGACTGTCTCAAGAAATTTTACTCCTAGTCCAAAATCTCGGCGCGCTATGACTCTTCTCATCTCCCTTCTATTCTACCAAAAAAAAATTACATGGGCCTAATCCTCTGAAAAAACCATTTTTAAGAAAAATAAAAAAATTTCAAAACACTATAGGTACGTAGGCAGCTCACACATTTTACATGAGCAGGGCCCTTTCTTTTTCAGGAAAAAGTATTATTTTCTTATCTCCGAGAACGATAGTTCATTCTAACATATACTTGAACAAACGGATTATGTATGCCTTAGTGATCGGTATAGATAATTCAAAAATACAAAACTCATAAAAAAGGCACAACTGGATGATCAAAAACTTGTTTATTTCACTAATAAGAAATTATGATACAATTACATAAGAAAAGGAACGGATAATTACCTCCCCTACCTTCAAAGCCAAATAAAATCCCCACACTTATTTTCTATCACAAAATAAATTCTCCAAGAATCCTATCCACAGCTACCGGAGGAGCCTGCTCCATCATCATCATCTACATCCTGGGGTCCCCAAGCTTCCCCTGCCTGAATAGAGTGCCGTAGACGCTCCATGGACCGATAAGCTCGAACCAGCTTCGAAAAAACCACAACACCTCCTTCGATGGTATTAAATAAGACTACCCACCTTTGTCAAGTGTCCACTGCCAACATCTTGATAACTACTCTCCTCCATAACCATATCATATAATCCCCAGGGATACGCCAAACTCTCCCAACAGACCGAGAGGGACGGGTCGACGGACGCCGACTCTCCCACAAAGAGATAAGACGCATGCATAAACACTCAGTCAAATCCCCTAGCGGAAAGAAGTCTAGTGTCCAAGGTGTCACGATATACTCCCAGCCAAATTAGTGCAGAAGCCTCCAAGGGAAATAAAAAGAGGTCTATCTGAGACCAACCAGTCGAACGTACAGATATTCTCCCAACTCCAGAATAGGCAGCAGCAGTCCCCACCAAGGCACTGACCAATACAAATTTAGATCCCCATGCTCAACAAATAAGTTCTCCCAGCTCTTAATATCCAAGCTAACGCTGATGAAATGGCGCGAGAAGAAGTTCGGTACAATCGATAAAGGATATTCTGGAGGAGTCACCAAGTGAAGTCTTTCAGGCAACCATATGAACAGAATCACAGGGTTACCCCTCAGAAAGTCAAAATGACCTTATCGCCAGGCATCCAGGCCATTTAAGGCTGTGCCAGTATCACCACCATAGGATTGCGACGTTATGACATCGATGACATAATGGCTGCAAGTTGTGGGTCCACCAGCAGTTCCCTAATCACCCGCAACAATTTTGAAACCAAGCCCAGAACAATAGCTCCAACATATCCAGCATTACCAACCTCCTGCAAGTGCAAAAATTGTGACACCGCCGAAAGGGATATCATTCCTCCAATGACCAGTGGCCTAGTTGTCAAAGGCGAAATACGAAGAATCCCGCACAACAAATCCCTAGGAGAACGAGAAAATTCAAGTAAAGCAACAGAAAATATGGGATTTATCCCTAGCATGCAAGAAAACTCTTCGTATGTAGGACAAACCTCATCCAACCCAAAGAGGAATACATGGTCTTCAGGATACCAGAATTGAACCGACGCCATCAGCATGTTCCACTCTATGGGTCGATTACACCATAAAGAAACTCAATGCATGTTGAAAACATCGTAGTCGATATTATAAGAGCACATCGCCTCCAAAGTCTCGAGGTAGTTAGAAAACTCAACACTACCAGGGAGGGCCATCTCACAGAACAAGAAAGTAAAAATGTGAAGGTATGAAGAAAATGCTCCACTCTTACCCCTCTTTTATACTTGAAAACCCCCACAAAAGACATAACCTCTGCAGAAATTGGAGGGAATCCTTCCCCACAAGGTACTAAAGGCCGAAGAGGGTAATAATCAAATCTTTGAATTAATGGGACTGGATTGACTCGCCGATAGGCAGGATAAGGTTCTTGCCTATCGGCAACCCCCTACTTTTGGAAAATTTCCCTTTTTCCTCTTTTGTCAAAATTAAAAAAAAAAAACTCAAAATAAATTGATATTCTCCACAGAATTTCAAAAATCCCCTTCTCATGTTTATGAAAATTCTCATTTTGAATAAAACTTTCTTTTTACAGTCTCAGCAGTAAAGTAAAAAGCACATATGCGCTCATTCATTCATCATTAACAGAACATAATAAAAAAAAACCATTGCATTGCATATATATGTTTTTTCTTTGTTACATCAAATTTTGCAGGAAATAAGCCCGAACCCACATTCTCTATCCCTCTCTCACACTTACCCTTCACCCTCTCTCCTAAGAGCTTCCACCCATATGACGAGCTCTTTTTCCCCTGCGGCGAGATGATGCACAACCACTACCCGAACCTGACTCCTCCCCGGATGAGGCAGACAACACCAAGTAAGAAGGAACCGGGACCTCATCCTGAATATGGGCATTCGTCGAAGATATCCAGTCTCTAATGTCCCTCAGCTAAGTGGTGGACACCCGAAGTTGTTGCAAGAAAAGGAAAAATCAGTATTAAGAAGAAAAGATCAAAAGAAACAAAAAAGAAAGAGAGGAATAGAAAGAATACCGCAGGACGAAGGACCTCCTCTGTCAAGTACCGCTCCTCCGGATCCATCGCATGAGGATAGTGCAAGATAGGAACCGTCCCTCCATCATCCCACCAGATGTTGTATGAAGGAGTATGAAACCGCATGAAGGGAACCTCCAAAGTCATCGTCGCCACGGATGTCGACAGACCACCACCACTGTGGGAGGACCCCACTGGCCAACTCGAACCCGCAAGAGGGAAAGACAAGGCATCATATGTGCTAGGTGCCATCATCCATCTCATCATAAAGTCTATGTAATCATACGGCGCAGTCGTATCAATGTACAATAGGTAGGACTTGCCGATCATCGCCGCAATCCTCTTATCCTCCGACAGCAGCCGCTCCCGCCTCATAGACATAGGAGGACGCATAGGTGGCCACCACCACCTCGTCCTCAGTGATCTGTACCACCCTCTCCCTGAGATACCAAGAGTGGACAAAATCATGCGCCAGTAAGTGCCGCAGCTATGCATTCACCCTTGTCAACCCCGTGTCCTGAATAGCAACCCCCCAAGGGTAAAAGGTCACCTGAAAATCCCATGAAAGTATAAGACAATAAAAAATCAGAGCATACAAAGAACATAACAAAGGAAGGAAAAGTCCTACCCTTCCACTAGTCAGGACATTCAAGACCTGACACATAGCCTCCAGAGAAAGAGATCCCCTCCACTACCGATTGGCCTTGCGCCATCGATATAACCTACAGAAGTCCCCAAGAAATAAGTCCAATACCTTGACCACCTAATCACTTCCCCAGTGGAGTTTACAGCATCAAATTTTCCTTTCCTATACAAAGCCTCCAAAAGACCGTGCCACTGCCGAATGGCACCCTCCACACTATGCCACCCGGAACCCCCCTTAAAATTTAGTACAAAAATTTCCCCAAAATATCAGAAAATTATGAAAAATCCTCAGAAAATTCCTTAAAACCCCAGGAAAGATTTAGAACATCTTCAATAAGGAAATTTCGCACTCCCTCAAGTGGAACCCCTATTTCCCCAGCGGAACTCTCAAAAGCCAAGTGAATACTCTCCAGACAATGCCTCCGGAGGATCTCTAAGGATCACCTCCTATGCCCCAAAGGTCTCAAACCTCCCCAAGCAATACGTTCAATACCTAGACCACCTAATCACTTCACCAATGGAGTTTACAACATCAAATTTTCCTTTCCTCGGAAAAGCCTCCAAAAGACACAAGGACTTCCCCAGCAATCGGCTCCGCAGCTCAAAACACCATCGCGAGGTAATTTCCCCAGCGGAATTTCAGAGAATCATTCTCCCCGTCAATGTCTCCAAAGGATGCTCTAAAATTTTCCCAACTCATTTGTTATTCCGTAGCGAAACAAAAAATCCAATCTTTATCTCCAGCTAAATCCCTAATTTTCCCAAAGGAAATGTACACCTCTCTTAGGTGATTGTTGACCTCGATCTTTGATCGTCACCTTAGTTAGTTAAGAACTAACCTTGGTCCTCGATCATTATCTCTCTTAGGTGAAAATTGACATTGATCTTGGATCGCCACCTTAGTTAGGTCAGAATTGACCTCGGTCCTCGGTCGTAACCTCTTTTAGGTCAGAATTGACCTCAGTCTTGGATTGTCACCTTAGTTAGGTCAGAATTGACCTAGATCCTCGATCATCACCTCTCTTAGGTCAGAATTAACCTCGGTCTTAGATCGTCACCTTAGTAAGGTTAGAATTGACCTTCGCCCTTGGTCGTCACCTCTCTTAAGTTAGAATTGACCTCGGTCTAAGATCGTGACCTTAGTTCGGTTAAAATTGACCTCGGTCCTCGGTCGTCACCTCTTTTAGGTCATAATTGACCTCAGTCTTGGATCATTCCCTTAGTTAGGTCAGAATTGACCTCGATCCTCCGTCGTCACCTCCCTTAGGTCAGAATTGACCTTGATCTTAGATTGTCACCTTAGTTAGGTCAGAATTGACCTCGATCTTGGATCATCACCTTAAGGCCTCAAAATTGGCTTCAACCCCTAGAATTGGTCATCTCACCTTAAGCTCGTAGAATTGGCTTTGACCCATAGAATTTGTCATGTCACTTCAAGCCTGAAGAATTGGCTTCGACCCGCAGAATCGGTTACCCTCACCTTAAGCCCGTAGAATTAATTTCGACTGTAGAATTGGTCATGTCACCTTAAGCCCGCAGAATTGGCTTCGACCCACATAATTGGTCATCTCACCTTAAGCTCGTAGAATTGGTCATCTCACCTTAAGCCCGCAGAATTGGCTTCGACCCGAAGAATTGGTCACCCCCATCATTGCTTTGGTCATTACTTCTTTTAAAACCATCTCCAGCATGTTCCTTCAAGCCCCCATAATTGGCTTCGACCGGCAGAATTGGTCATCCTTATCCTTAGGTCCTTAGAATCGACCTCGACCCTCCGACCATCCTCTCTCAAAGGAATCATGTCGTGTCTATTCGATGGTTATCGTTCATTGCAAACTCACCCATTGAGGAGCTCTGTAGACACGCCATTCTAATACCCCCTAACTTCTCCTAAGGTCCCTAGAACCTCCCTTTATCATTACAAACCCAAGTCATACCCCGGGTACTGACCTAGAGGTCATCGGACACTCCCAGGCTCCATTTGACCAAATAGTCAAACTCTTCAGCTCGACCAATACTGAATGAATCCTCAAAGGGCACTAAAACCCCTTTCCAACGGTCTGTCCCGTGCACGATTCTGACTTACCAGGAGGACGAACGATCCGTTTCCCCCAAAAACTGATCTAGAACCCACCGGGCCCTCCCAGGAACTATTTGACCAAAGTCAACTCTTCAGATCGACCGAGACTAAATGCATCTTCAAAGGTCACTAAAACCCCTATCCAACTGTCTATCCCGTGCACGATTCTGACATACCATGCAGACGAACGACCCATTTTCCTCTGAAAGGTCACCAAGCGCTTCCAGGCCTCGATTGACCAAGGTCAACTACCCAAACTGATTCAAACTCTTTGGAATGTATAAGTACATCTCCTAACCTTTACAACGGTCCACCCCCATGCATGATTATGACTTACGATGCAAACTAATGATCCGTTTGCGTCCGAAGTTTTCTCGTCCAAAGGACTGACAAGCGCATCCGAGCCACATTTGACCTAAAGTCAACTCCTGAACCCAGGAGCAGTCTCAAGGACTTTCGAAGGTCTCTGAATTAACTTTCAAATGGTTCACCCTGTGCATAATTTGGATCAACAGTTTGCACTCAACGACCAATTTTCTGAAGGAACCTAAAAAAGACTACCAAATGGCAGGTCTGAGACCCTGCCTATCGGCAGTGTGCCTAAACGCACCTACCGATTGGCAGGACGAGGCTATCTCGATCGGCAATGCTCGAGGCCTATAAAAATAAGGCTTGACCTAATTGCAAAAGGATCCTAGATCTGAAATACATCACTCTCAACGAATCAAGAAAACCTCTCTCGAAGTCAGTGTTATTTCCACTTCAAAATCCCTTTCCATCCTTCACTTTTCATCATCCTTTTCATCAAAATTGGTGAATTACATACCCTCCATCATCATCCAGGTACAAGGGCTGCTCTCCAACATTCAAGATCAAGCTCAAGATCTTTAAGAAGGTCCAATTTTCTCAATTCTCTCCTTAAATTCTCATAAATTTGCATTAACTTATTTTATTATTTAACACTTTTATTCTCTCATCTCATATATACTAATATACTTTTATTTAGTGTTATTGCACATCTCTTATTTTCATATAAATAAAAACTCAAAAAAATAAGAACAAATGGATTTTCTCATAAATTCCAAACGAGAATTCTCACACTTTTCTCACAACTAAGACACTCTTTTACACACACGCACATACAAGAGAATCTCCAGATTGAATTTATGGGATAAATCCCACCCCTCATCTTGCATATGAACTACGTAGACTTTGATGCCTCTATAGGCTACGGAGGCGTCTCGGGAAAAAACTCGAGACTCGAGTCCCATTTTTTTTTAGTTTTTTCCTATTTTTCCATATTCTTTAGATTTAACTCTCTTAAATTCCATGAATTTATATATATATATATATACTTGTTCTTAATGGCGTATTATTCCACATGCGTTATCACTCCCTTATAATGATCGACGCTTGGATAATCGCATAAATCCTATTTTCTAATACTACTTTTAGGAACCTTCCTATGGATGACTCTCTTTATCTCTTCCATGATAAAAGTCGATGATTCCTATATTCGCTACGTATACACATGCACACATATCACGGGGATATAAAGTAAAATAACAACAACCCATGAGAGACTGTAAGGGCGGAATGGGTGCCTAACACCTTCCCATTTCGTAACTTAGCCTCCAGATCCTTTTTGAATCATTTTGGTTTCGTATGTATCAGTATGTCTTTGGATGATGTCCTTCGGGATGGCTCCCTTTTCTTTTATCTGTTTCGAGTAAAATAGCCTAGCGACTCAATGTCTCTACATTTTTCACCCCATTCACCGAGGCCGGCCAAAGATCTCCCGAGAGAGATGCGCAAGACCAAGAGGGATCCTCTCCTTCCGCGCCGTGAGGGGTATGTTGGAACACGAGCCCCCAAATTTTAAAATCTTACGACAAAACTAATTTCCTTTTAAGGATGTGGAAGCGAGATGGTTCAATTAAACAATTACAATGCAACAAATTGTAATTTATCCCAAATTAAAATTAAACAATGTGAAATTAAGATTAAACACACATATTTTTAATTTCAATTAAACCAATTTAACCCAAGTCCTAGAAATTTGCCTAAGTCATGTTTTCAATATTACCAAATTAGGCCAAACGAATTTTATGAAATTAAACTACGACTTGAATTAAATTCATATATACCCAAATTAATTTAGCACCAAATTAAGTAAGTAGTGATTTAAACCAAATTTTATCTTTTTACCTAAGCATGCATTCTACGTGATTTTGCAAAAGATAAAATAAACAAAGAAACCACTACGCCGCAATGTACGAGGAAAAACCCACAACGAGAAAAAACCTCGGATGGCCTAGGCTTAAGTCCACTAAGTATGGTATTTTACAAGTACAAGCAAAAAGACTTACAACACTCGACTCGATTCCTTTCAAGACCCGATGCTCCATCTTGTACCAACCACCTCTTAGTTGACAATCCCGGACTCCACCGGAACCTTGGAATCCACCAATGAGGAAATAGTAAGCAATCGTCAACCACACACAGTGCCTTTCACCGAGTGAGAATGCCGCAACAAACCCGAATTTCTTCTTTATGGGATGTAGAAGTAAACCCAAACATTCTTCCAATGGTATAGATAGAAACCGGTGCCAAAATTCCAAGTAATGTATATATATATATATAGGAACTTGGATAAACTAAACAAATGGGTGTAACACAAGTGTTTTAAAGATTTTTCTTGACAAATAAACATCCCAACATGAACTTTTTCTTTGTAAATTGAAGCTCTCTAAAACTCTCTCTAGGAGATGAAAAGTTATGAAAAATTTAGTTCTAAAAGTTGGTTCCCGCACCTTATCAAATCTGGCAAAAGATAGTGGGGAAAAGTAGTGGGAAAGCCGTAAAAAACTGCCCAAAAAATTTTCCCGCCAAAACTCATTCGAACGACTTTTCGTTCGAACGAATTTATTAACGAGTTTCCAGAGCGAAAAATGAAATATCGTTAGAACTCTCGTTCGAACGACCTGGCAATCTCATTCAAACCAGATGGCAATTCGTTCGAACGACATGGTAATCTCGTTCGAATGAGATACCAGTGCATTTCGAATGACGTTCCAGAAAATCAAAAAATATTAAAAATTCATTTTAATTCAAAAACTTTATGTGAGAAGTTCTAATAAATATTTTCTGAGTAAAGCAATTTATAAAACGTTTATAAATTATACCCATTTAATTTCCAAGCTCCTATATATATATATATATATTGCATTCATACCTTAGGAGCATTGGGACATTGTTGTTGACGTAGAAACGAGGCACATTAAACACGGTATATGATGAAGCTTCATACACATGGCCACAACTTCTTCAACTTTAGAATGTCATAGGCTTGAAGGATGGTCAAGAACTCTATCCTATGACTTAAACGTTTTTGTCCGGAATTGAGCCAAAACTACAAGGGACTCAATTGGAAATTTGTGTCCTTACAAATCTCCCCCTTTGGCTATTTCGGGACAAAAACCCAAGAAAAATCCTAAAGGGATGTCAAGCTCTACTAGACTTATAAAATTGTCCCACCCAAAAGAAAAATTCAATAGCTTGACTCAAACAACCCATGGATCATTATCTTTGACGATTAAAGAAAGTTGTCATGTCGATAAATTCCTACACACATAAGAAAACTATCAATCGCATAGGGAATATCACAAATATTAAATGCATGTAAAACAAATAAATACTCCCCCTAAATTAATTATCACCTTTATCAAACAAATGACCTACTTAGAATGACGTCTCCCCCTAAGATAAATCTCCCGAAACTAAGATACGATTATAATAGTTTTAGATACCATTTCTCCCCCTATCATTCTCCCCTTTTTTGTTTAGGAATAAACAAAGGCTAAAAATCAAAAATTAACTTTTCTCCCCCAATAAAAGCATATACTCCCCATAAACTGGATAAGGGATGAATAGAATGGGATAACAAGATAAATATGCAATAGTGCATAAAGTGATGAAAACATTAAAGCACGTGGGCAACAAAATAATAACTAATCCAATAAATAATAGCGGATACAAACTAGGATACAAGAAAATGATACCAATACGATACATAAAAATATTAAGCATGTGATATCAACAAAGAATGCAACAAGATAGGTACCAATTATGAATTAAAGCATAGATGGACTAGAAGGCAAGGCAAAGACAAAATAAAATATCATATATATACATACTCTAGATATACCAAAGATGCACACGTACATATATATATATAAACCCACAAATCACACAAAATAAGATAAGCTTTTCACACTCGTATGGAAAAATGTGCCATATGGAAACGGAAGTGTTGGGGTGTGAACTATAAACAATTAAATTTAGATCCAAAAACTTAAAAAATGTTCACGGAGTTCTCATTTGATTGCAAAATTCATCACATTATAAAATAACCACATGTGACAATATAGATTGAACTCAATGAACAAAACATACACAATACATACAAGCCTAGACTTTTGACGATTCTAAAAACCAATAGAGTCATGACATTGAACGTACAACTAGGATAAACGGACATTTTGCGAACCGTTAATATACCATCCAATCTCCCTCAATAAGCATATATTATTTGAATGAATATATCACTAAAACAGGCCTTGACAATTATTTTTCTTTTTAATGCCAAATTTTCTTTTAGGCCTTTGGATCAGGTATTTCCTTTAGGTCCATTCAAACGGTGGCTTACTATTCGTAAAGGATAATAATTCCTTTCGGAGCTCTTCCCCGTACACATTCATATATATCATCTTTTATATCTGACACAAATCTCACGTGCAACGAATTTTTACATGCACTAGTCCTCCTACGTCACAAGTATGTAGATGATAGATTGGTAGGAGAACACCTCACAAAGCTCAAATATAACATGTGACGATTAAATTTCAAAAGAGCTCGTGCATGTATGAATTGAGGCATATAAAAATAGAATCCATTTAAACAACACAAAATCCAACTACTCCATATAAGCATGGTAAAGAACATTTTAAGGATTGACAATCTTAACCAAAAGTTCTAGCCACATGGATGCATAGAAGAAGGGATTATAACACAAGTATATGTCACATAAAGTGTGTCAAAACTAAAAATACACACACATAAAAAATCCTTTTGTGTTTTTGAAAATTTTAAACCAAATAACAAAATATTTACTCAAAAGACAAACAAAAATCATTTGAAATTTTCATTAAGCTAAAATTATGAAGAGATAAAATCCCAAATGATAAACAAAAATCTTTTTGTATTTTTCATTTAATGAAAAAAAAATGAAGGAAATGTAATACAAAAGATAAACAAAAATCATTATTCAATAATGTGATTAAGCATGACGCATATACTAGAAAATGACTAAACAAGAATACATTTAGCATGATAATATAGCATGAATCCCAAAAGCTAAAGTATGCAAACAAAACTAAAACATTCAACCTTTAAATTTAGCAAGGAAGGTTTCATGTGAAAGCAAATGAGAATCAACAAATCTAGTATCAAACGCGTCTAAAAATGCTTTCCTAACCCATATAGATGTATGTTTAAAAAGATGGGATTTGGAAACTAATGAAATGCTACACATAGACTTCCTAGGACTTCTTTTAAGATCAAAACAAAATGACCTAAAGTGACCTTTCCTAGCACAATGCAAGCATGTGTAAACATGAGAAATGTTACCTAAGGTGTGACCTTTTCTAAAGTCTTTAGATAAAGTTGACCCTCTAAAACAAATAATGGTCTTAGCTTTAGTAACGAAAATATTTGAACAAGATGAGCTAGAACCTTTAACACAACGACTCGAGTCTTGTAAATCATTTTTCATTTTTAAAATTTTGGGCTCAAGTAATAAATTAGACTCCTCAATATTACGGGACTCCTTCCTTAAATTTTCTATAACTCCTAGAAGGTTATCACGCTATCCCTCAATGTGAGCAAACTTGTGCCTAAGAGTCTTTTCTCCATAATCACTCTCTTTCTTGGACTTTTCTAAAATATTAAATTGTAATCTATGTCCATGAGATTTTCTCAAAAAATATTTTTTTGAGATAGCGAGGTTTGAAAAAGTTCATTTCTAGATTTAAAACATGAATTTTCATTTTCAAGAAACTTATTTCTTTTTGCAAATGTGACATTTAATTCTCTTAATTTTTCATTACACTTATTAAGCCCCTTAAATCCCTCTTTAATATTAAAAACATCATTATCATTAGGAATGGACAACTTATCATTAAGACGTCCCATTGAGAGATATAAAACAAAAATGAGAGTGAGTAAAAAAAGGAACCACCTAAAAATGAAAGGAGCACGGAAATTATAAAAGTCGAAAAACGGATCTTTGACGCGATAAATTAGTGCTCCGGTTTGATACCACTTGTTGGAACACAAGATCCCCAAATTTTAAAATCTTACAACAAAACTAATTTCCATTTAAGGATGCGGAGGCGAGATGGTTCAATTAAACAATTACAAATTAGGCCAAACCAATTTTATGAAATTAAACTACGACTTGAATTAAATTAATATATACCCAAATTAATTTAGCACCAAAATAAATAAGTAGTGATTTCAACCAAATTTTATCTTTTTACCTAAGCATGCGTTCTAGGTGATTTTTCAAAAGACAAAATAAATAAAGAAACCACTAAGCCGTTATGTACGAGGAAAAACCCACAACGGGAAAAAACCACGGACGGCCCTAGCCTTAAGTCCACTAAGTATGGTATTTTGCAAGTAAAAGAAAAAAGACTTACAGCACTCGAATCGACTCCTTTCGATCCCTGATGCTCCTTCTTATACCGACCTCCGCTTAGTTAACAATCCCGGACTCCACCGGAACCTTGGAATCCACCAATGAGGAACTATGAGTCAACCGTCAACCACACATAATGCCTTTAACCGTGTGAGAATGCCGCAGAAAAACCCAAACTTCTTCTTTATGGGATGTAGAAGTAAACCCAAACACTCTTCCAATGGTAGAGATAGAAATCGGTGCCAAAATTCCAAGCAATGTATATATATATATATATATATATATATATATATATATATATATATATATATAGGAACTTGGATAAACAAAAAAAATGGGTGTAACACAAGTGTTTTAAAGATTTTTCTTAACAAATAAACACTTAAACATGAACTTCTTCTTTGTAAATTGAAGCTCTCTAAAACTCTCTCTGGGAGATGAAAAGTTATGAAAAAGTTAGTTCTAAAAGTTGGTTCTTGCACCTTATCAAATCTGGCAAAAGATAGTGGCTAAAAGTAGTGGGAAAACTGTCAAAAACTGCCTCAAAAAATTTCCCGTCAAAACTCATTCGAACGACTTTACTAATGAGTTTCCAGAGCAAAAAATGAAATACCGCTATAAGTCTCGTTCGAACGACTGAGCAATCTCATTCGAATGAGATGCCAGTTCGTTCGAACGACATGGTTATCTTGTTCGAACGAGATACCAGTGCATTTCAAACGACGTTCCCGAAAATCAGAAAATAATAAAAATTTCATTTTAAGTCAAAAACTTTCTATGACAAGTTATAATAAATATTTTCTGAGTAAAACAATTTATAAAATTCTTATAAATTACATCCAATCAATTTCCAAGCTCATATATATATAAAAACTGCATTCATACCTTAGGAGCATTGTTGTTGTCTTAGAAACGAGGCACATTAAACATGGCATATGATGAAGCTTTATACACTTGACTGCTAAGTCTTCAACTTTAGAATTCCATAGGTTTGAAGGATGGTCAAGAACTCTATCCTATGACTCAAAAGTTTTTGTCTGAAATTGATCCAAAACTACAAAGGACTCAATTAGAAATTTATGTCCTTACTAATCTCCCCCTTTGGCTATTCTGGGAAAAAAACCAACAAAGATCCTTAAGGGACGTCAAGATCTAATAGACTTATAAAATTCTCCCCCCCCCCCTCCCCCCCACCCACAATAAAAATGCAATAGCTTGACTCAAAAAACCCAAGGATCATTATCTTTGTCGATTGAAGAAAGCTGCCATGTAGATAAATTCCTGCACACTTAAGCAAACTATCAAACGCATAGGGAATATCAAGAATATTAATTGAATGTAAAAACAAATAAATACTCCCCCTAAATTAATTCTCCCCTTTATCAAATAAATGACCTACTTAGAAATACTTCTCCCCCTATTATACATCTCCCTAAACTAAGATACGATTATAATACGTTTAGATACCATTTCTCCCCTTATCATTCTCCCCTTTTTTTTCAGGAATAGATAAAGGCTAAAGAATAAAAAATTAACTTATCTCCCCCAATAAAAGCATATACTCCCCCTAAACTGGACAAGGGATGAAAAGAATGGGATAACAAGATAAACATGCAATAGTGCGTAAAGTGATGAGAACATTAAAGAACGTGGGCAACAAAATAATAACTAATCCAACAAATAATAACAGATACCAACTAGGATGAAAGAAAATGATAGCAATATAATACATAAAAGAATTAAGCATGTGATATCAACAAAGAGTGCAACAAGATAGATACCGGTTATGAATTAAAGCATAGATGGACCAGAAGGCAAGGCAAAGACAAAAATAAAATATCATCTATATTCATACTTTAGATATACCAAAGATGCACACGTACATATATATAGATATAAACACACAAATGACACAAAATAAGATAAGCTTTTCACACTCGTATGGAAAAAAATTGCCATATGGAATTGGAAGTGTTAGGGTGTGAACTAGTAACAATTAAGTTTAGATCCAAACACTTAAAACATGTTTACGGAGTTCTCATTTAATTGCAAACTTCATCACATTATAATATAACCTCATGTGACAATATAGATTGAACTCCATGAACAAAATATACACAATGCATACAAGCCTAGACTTTTGATGATTCTACAAAGTAATAGAGTCATGAAATTGAACATACAACTAGGATAAACAAACATTGTGTGAACCGTTGATATACCATCCAATATCTGTCAATAAGCATATATTATTTGAATGAACATATCACTAAAACAGGCCTTGGCAATTATTTTTCTTTTTAATGCCATATTTTCATTTAGGTCTTTGGACCACGTATTTCTTTTAGGTTCATTCAAACGGTGGCTTACTATTCGCAACGGATAATAATTCCTTTCGGAGCCCTTCCCCATGCACATTCATATATATCACCTTTTATATCTCACACAAATCTCACGTGCAACGAATTTTGACATGCACTAGTCCTCCTAGGTCACAAGTATGTAGATGAAAAGATTGGTAGGAGAACACCTCACAAAGCTCCAATATATCATGTGATGATTAAATTTCAAAAGAGCTCGTTCATGTGTGAATTGAGGCATATAAAAATAGACTCCATTTAAACCACACAAAATCCAACTACTCCATATAAGCATGGTAAAGAAGATTTTAAGGATTGACAATATTAACCAAAAGTTCTAGCCACATGGAGGCGTAAAAGAAGGGATTCTAACACAAGTATATGCCACATAAAGTGTGTCAAAACTAAAAAAACACACAAAAAAATTGAGTTTTTGAAAATTTTAAACCAAATAACAAAATATTTACTCAAAAGACAAACAAAAATCATTTCAAATTTTCATTAAGCGTAAATTACCAAGAGATAAAAACCCAAATGATAAACAAAAATCTTTTTGTATTTTTCTTATAATGTAAACAAAAATTAAAGAAATATAATAAAAAAGATAAACAAAAATAATTATTCTAGCATGTGATTAAGCATGAAGCATAGACTAGAAAATGACTAAAAATGCATACCTTTAGCATAATTATATAGCTAGAAGTACAAAAGATAAAGTATGCAAACAAAACTAACACATTCGACCTTTAAATTTAGCAAGGGAGGTTTCATGTGAAAGCAAATGAGAATCAACAAATCTAGTATCTAGCGCGTCTAAAAATGCTTTCATAACCCATATAGATGTATATTTAAAAAGATGGGATTTGGGAACTAATGAAATGCTAGACATAGACTTCCTAGAACTTATTTTAAGATCAAAACAAAATGACCTAAAGTGACCTTTCCTACCACAATGCAAGCATGTGTAAACATGAGAAATGTTACCTAAGGTGTGACCTTTTCTAAAGTATTTGGATAAAGTTGACCCTCTAAAACAAATAATGGTCTTAGCTTTAGTAACGGAAATATTTAAATAAGATGAGTTGGAACCATTATCACAACTACCCGTGTCTTGTAAATCATTTTTTATTTTTAAAATTTTGGACTCAAGTAATAAATTAGACCCCTCAATATTACGGGACTACTTCTTTAAATTTTTTATAACTCCTAGAAGGTCATCACGCTCTCCCTCAATGTGAGCAAACTTGTCCCTAAGTGTCTTTTCTAGACAATCACTCTCTTTCTTGGACTTTTCAAAAATATTAAAATTGTAATTTATGTCCATGAGCTTTTCATGGAAAATATCTTTTTGAGATAGCGAGGTTTGCAAAAGTTCAATTCTAGATTTAAAACATTAATTTTCATTTTCAAGAAACTTATTTCTTTTTGCAAATCTCGCATTTAATTCTCTTAATTTTTCATTACACTTATTAAGCCCATTAAATTCCACTCGAATATAAAAAACTTCATTATCATTAGAAATGGACAATTTATCATTAAGACGTCACATCACAGATATAAAACAAAAATGCGAGTGAGTAAAAAAATTAACTGCCTAAAAATGCAAGGTGCACGGAAATTATAAAAGCCCAAAAACGGATCTTTGACTCGATAAATTAGCACTCCGTCTCTGATACCACTTGTTGAAAAACGAGGCCCCCAAATTTTAAAGTCTTACTACAAAACTAATTTCCTTTCAAGTATGCGGAAGAGAGATGGTTCATCTAAACAGTTACAAAACAACAAATTTTAATTTATCTCAAATTAAAATTAAACAACATGAAATTAAGACTAAACACACACATATTTTTAATTTCACTTAAACCAATTTAACCCAAGTCTTAGAAATTTTCCTAAGTTTTGTTTTCAATATTACCAAATTAGGCCAAACCGATTTTATCAAATTAAACTACGACTTGAATTAAATTAATATATACCCAAATTAATTTAGCACCAAATTAAGTATGTAGTGATCTAAACCAAATTTTATCTTTTTACCTAAGCATGCGTTCTAGGTGATTTGGGAAGAGATAAAAAAACAAATAAACCACTACGCCGCGATGTACGAGGAAAACCACACAGCGGAAAAAAACCTCGGACGACCCTAGCCTTAAGTCCACTAAGTATGGTATTTTACAAGTACAAGAAAAAAGACTTACAACACCCTACTCGACTCCTTTCAAGTCCCGATGATCCTTCTTATACCGACCTCCGTTTAGTTAATAATACCGAACTCCACCGGAACCTTGGAATCCACAAATGAGGAACTAAGAAGAAACCGCCAACCACACATAGTGCCTTTCACAATGTGAGAATGCCGCAGTAAAATCGGAACTTCTTCTTTATGGGATGTAGCAGTAAACCCAAACACTCTTCCAATGGTAGAGATAGAAACCGGTGCCAAAATTCCAAGCAATGTATATATATTTATATGTAGGAACTTGGATAAACTAAACAAATGGGTGTAACACAAGTGTTTTAAAGATTTATTTTGGGAAATAAACACTCAAACTTGAACTTTTTCTTTCTAAATTGAAGCTCTCTAAAACTCTTTTTAGGAGATGAAATGTTATGAAAAATTTAGTTCTAAAAGTTGGTTCCCACACCTTATCAAATATGGCAAAAGATAGTGGGGAAAATTAGTGGGAAAAGTGGAAAAACCGTCAAAAACTGCCCAAAAAAATTTCCCTCCAAAACTCATTTGAACGACTTTTTCGTTCGAATTAATTTTCATTCGAACAACTTGACTAAAGAGTTTCCAGACTGAAAAATGAAATCTCGCTAAAATTCTCATTCGAACGACCTGGCAATCTCGTTCGAACGAGATGCCAGTTCGTTCGAACGACATAGTAATCTCTTTCGAACGAGATACCAGTGCATTTCGAACGACGTTCTAGAAAATTCAAAAATAATAAAAAATCATTTTAAGTCAAAAACTTTCTATGACAAGTTCTAATAATTATTTTCTGAGTAAAACAATTTATAAAACATTTACAATTTACATCCAATTAATTTCCAAGCTCCTGTATATATAGATATAAATTGCATTCATACATTAGGAGCATTGGAACATTGTTGTTGACGTAGAAACGAGGCACATTAATCACGGTATATGATGAAAATTTATACACTTGGCCGCTACGTCTTCAACTTTAGAATGTAATAGGCTTGAAGGATGGTCAAGAACTCTATCCTATGACTCAAACGGTTTCGTCTGGAATTAAGACAAAACTATAAAGAACTCAACTGGAAATTTGTGTCCTTACAACGTATATCTGGGGATGGACACAACCTCCCTAATGAGTTTATAGAGTAGTGTACAGATAAGGCAACAACGAACGACGAGGAGAGGCCTGATAATGTTATCGAGGATGTCGGCCACAAATTCACAATAATACATGGGGCGTCAGACCGTTAAAAAATTTAAGGAAATGCAACCTAGATGGGAGTTAAGAAGCTTACGACATCATGCAGGCCTTTTTGATTGACCCAACCAAGACTCAGGCATGAAAGCATCGACGACCAGAAGACGTCAATTTCAATAAGCATATTACGTTCACGGATGAAAATTTAGTGGGGGTGAGAACCCCTCATCATGACACACTGGTCATTACACTTAGGATTGACAACTAGGACATCAACGGGTTGCTAGTCGACCAAGGAAGTTACTTCGAGGTAATGTACCTAGAATTGTTCAAAAAGATGAAGATGAGCATAGCCTACCTCAAAGAGGCCACTATTCCATTCATCAGATTTATGGGAAAGATCATAGTACCCTTTGGAAATATTCTCCTCCAAGTCATAGAAGGAAGCATCTCTAAAATGCTTGAGTTTCTTGTTATTTATATCGAATCACCATACCAATATATCCTCGATGGGGAGTGGATCCATGCAATATAGGTCGTTCCATCGACCTATCATTAGAAATTAAAGTGTGTAACTAATAGAGGAGTGGTTGAGATCTATGGGGACCAAACTACGACAAGGAAGTGTTTAGAGAAGACCAGGCTCCTTCCCTCTGAGAAAGTTATTGAAGACCTGGAAGAAGTCACAACTAGGAGTAGCTCGACTGAAAATAAGTTTTTAAAAGGTACCTCCTTGGTGGATCATGATAAGAGAGAACTAGTCACTCTTCTCCAGAGCAACTTGGTTATTTTTGCATGGGATCCCTAAGAGCTTCTTGCGATAGATCCCAACATTTCCTATCATCAATTGCATGTAGACCCAATATTCAAGCCAGTCACACAGAAGACTCACCGAAAAATTTTGAGAAAGCTAAAGCACGAGAGAAAAAGGTTGGGAAGCTATTGGATGAAGGTTCCATACGGGAGGTTCAGTTCCCTAAATGGTTATCCAACCCAATAGTAGTTCCAAAGAGGAATAGAATATGGAGAGTTTGTATCGACTTCACTGATAGTTTCCCACTTTCAAAGATTGATCAACAGGTCGACGCTACAGCAATGCATGAGAGGATGAGCTTTTTAGATGCGTGATTTGGATACCACCAAATCCACCTTCACATATCGGATTAGGATAAGACCTCCTTCACAACCACTGTTGGTTTTTATTGTTATAAAGTTATGCCTTTTAGCCTTAAGAATGTAGGAGATACCTATTAGTGGCTAGCTACGAAGATGCTGAAAGATCAAATGGGGGACACAATGGAGGTTTACATCAACGAGAAGCTCATTAAGAGAAAGCTCAAGGATGATCAACTTTATGACCTGGCAAGGACTTTAAAAATCCTTTGGAAATACCGAATGAAACTCAATGCAGGTAAGTGTTCTTTCGGTGTCAAGTCAGGAAAATTCCTTGAATACTTGGTCATCAAGAGAGGAATAGAGGCAAATCCAGACCAGATTGATGCCGATAACAAAGTTTAACCCCCTCAAACAGTAATAGATGTAAAGAAGCTCACGAGAATGCTCATCATGCCCAACCGATTCATTTTTAAGTCTTCAGAGTGGTGCCAATAGTTCTTTCAGTTGTTAAAAAGAAATAAGGGCATGGCATGGAATGAGGGATGCTCGAGGGCCTTACAATAACTCAAGGCCTATATTCGCAGGCCATCTCTGCTCATGATTCCCAGATAAAATGATCCTTTATATCTTTAACTTGTAATATCAAACCATGTTGTGAGCTCTTCCTTGGTATATGAGAAAGAAGGGAGCCATCATCCAGTCTAATACGCAAGCAAGACCCTTTTAGAAGCCCAATATCGGTACCTACCATTAGAGAGGTAGCTTACACACTAATTATATCCTCAAGAAAGCTGAAACATTACTCTGAGGCCCACTACATATTCTTGGTTACTTCACACCCCCTCAAGTCTATTCTAAGTCAAGCAGACGTCTATGACCGACTGTCGAAGTGGTCGGTCGAATTCAGAAGGTTTGATATTCACTTTCAACCAAGAACATTCGTAAAAGGGCAAATTCTAGCCGATTTCATCGCTAAGTTCACAGGGGAACAACCTTGTGGTCATCCAAAAACAAGTCGATCAAGGGAAATCTAATACAAACCAATTATTTAGACCTTATACATTGATGGATCCTCTAACTCGAATGGGGAATAAGTAGGCATCGTACTAGTGACACCCAAAAATACGGTACTCAAACATGGAATTAGACTTGGATTTGAAGCCTCTAACAACGACGCCGAATACAAGGCGTTGATCGTCGAAATACGCAAAGCGCAATTATTGGAGACAAGGCACCTTCAAGTCTTCGATGATTCACAGATGGTATCGAACCATATAAGCGGTGCTTTTAATGCAAAGGATGGTAGCTTATCTCACCGTTATAAACTGAATAATATGCACTTTCGATCAAGTGACCGTTCAGCAGTTCCCTAGTGGACAGAACTCCCTCGCAGATAGCCTAGCTGCTACTATCTCAAAAATAGACTCCGATTAAGAAGAACAATCCAAATAGATTTCCTTGGGCTACCCAGTATTGATCAGAACGCTGACGCACTGAATACCAAATAGGTTCTCCACATCATGAAGGCTCCAAGATATATGGGTCCCATCGTAAACTACTTACAAAGTGATATACTACCAGATGAAAAGAGTTCGGCTCATCAGATAAGAGTAAAAGATACTCACTTTCAAATATCTCCTGATGGGAAAGTATATAATAGATCCTTCACTAGAACCTACCTCCATTGCCTTCATCCAAAAGATGTCGACCAAATTCTACACGAACTTCATGAAGGAATTTATGGAAGTCATGCAGGAGGGAGGTCGCTATCATTTCGAGTAATGAAGGAAGGGTATTAGTGGCCATACATGTAGAAGGACATTATAGTCTACATTCAAAAGTGCGAGAAATGCCAAAAGCACTCACCCATGGTTCATCATCCTGCAAGTGGCCTAAAGTCACTAACTAATCCATGACCCTTCGCAGGGTGGGGTTTGGACATCTTAGGTCCTCTTCCTATGGTGGCAGGCAACCGAAAGTACCTCTTAGTCGCCACATACTATACTTCACTTAATGTATAGAGGCAGAGTGATGAGGTTTATATGGATAAACATCATTACCTGCTTCAGTATACAGAGAATGATCATTACTGACAATAGGATCCAGTTCGAGAGTTCCCTTACAAAGCTTTTGCAACAATCATGGAATCAGGCCCTATTTCAAGCATATCCCTAGAGCAATGGTCAAGCCGAGACTTCCAAAAAGACAGTCATCGATGGAATTAAAAAACTGGTTGGAATGGGCCAAAGGTGCATGGGCGGATGAATTACCCACATCCTCTGGGCCTATCGCACTGTAACAACCTGCTTAATTAAATATGGGGTGCCCAATCCTTTATCCAATTAATTCGAATTATTCAGTTGGCTCATTCTTAACATCACTGTCGGAAAATAAATTTTTTCTTTCATTATTAACCACCTAGTGGTCAATTAAGCTAGTGTTAAAAATCTTAATTTTAAATAAAATTCATTTTTAACAATAGTAATCATTTATCATATTACCCAATCCATAATAATGAATAATAAATAATGACCATCACAACTTATTTAATGTAACTGTAATAAACTTCGTAGTTTAAAGCATCTCAATACAATAAACCAAGTCAAACCAAATGTATCCAAAACCAACATAAGTAAAACTAATGACTGAGATATAATGAAAAAGACAAGGATCCATTGGAAAAATGCCAAAGAAGAAAATGACTATAGAGTACAAGAACCAATAAAATGATGCATCTAATGCAAGGTCCACCCTCCAAAGCATCCATACAAAATAAATATGCGATCATCTAAGTTGGGCGTTCATGTGGCTGGACAACCTGATATAATATATATACAAGAGAGAAGATAATATACAAGAGAAAACTGGTCAGAGCCCGATTGTAAAATATTTTAGAAACAACAAGTGAATAAATGCTACAATTTGCAATTATTATATACATGTTAGATGCTCGGACTCTCACTTGAGATTCTCACTTGAGATTCTCACCTCTCAACTAGTGTGCACGTCTAACGTATACCTAAATTATTCTAGTTACTATTCCCACCTTCACTATATTATCTCATTATATCAACTAACCATAGCCCTTATCTTTCCTCATGTATTTCTTTCATAATACATGTAATAATTAAATATATTAATTCAATTATAAATATAATTAAGTGTTATTTTCAGTTATATTAAATAACTTGTGATGGTTATTATTTATTATTTATTGTTGTGGATTGGGTTTTATGATACATGATTGCTATTATTAAAAAGTAATTTTATTTAAAATTAAATTTTTTAACACTAGCTTAATTGATTACTAGATGGTTAATAATGAAAGAAAAAATTTCTTTTCCGACAGTGATGCTAAGAATGAGCCAACTGAATATTTCGAATTAATTGGATAAAGGATTGGTCACCCGATATTTAATTAAGCGGGTTGTTACATGCACCGCCCTAAGGCCTGCCACTAAGGAAACACCCTTCGCACTCACATATGGAATGGAAACAGTTATCCCACTAGAAGCTGGTTTCCCTACCTTTAGGTCTACATTGGTGGACCGAGGCCACAATGATGAAGCATTGCTCACTATACTTGACTTAGCCGATGAATGAGGAGAATTAGCTCTAGTTAAACTGGCATCCTACTAGCAATAACTAGACAAACAATACAACCAAAAATTCAACCGAAGGAGATTTTAAATTGGGGAGTATTTCCTAAGGAAGGTCTTTAGTAGTGCTGCGAAACCATCAGATGGCAAGCTGGGACCGAACTGGGAATGACCATTCAACGTAGTAAGAGATGACCTATAAGGATCCTATCACATGGAAACACTGGAGGGCAAGGAGATACCAAGATCTTGGAATACTACCAACCAGAATAAATTCTACATCTAGAATTCTCTATCTTTGCACCATTAGTTTAGGCAAATTTTTATTTACAAATTAATGTTTCTTATGTTCCTGATTTTGATCAATAAAACTCGATTGGCCTTGGAATTCTATATGTATTGGTTACCAGAAATATATCTTATTAAATTCACCCTTTCCAAGTTGTAGTCTTCACAATCATAAGATGTATGATAAAGATCATGGATTACGGTAAGTTAGTTAATGTACTCCAGCCAAAATATCTCTTGAGTCAAGCCTCTTGTGATTTCACCGCAGTGGTTGTGTTTATACTAACTCAACTTCCCAAAAGTATAGTTAGCAGGGTTGACATGTAATAATCCTCCTCAGGTCACCGTTCATAACACAATTGTCCTCATAGGTTGCTCCGATAATAAATAAAGACCTACATGGGATTCTTAGGCAGCACGGCCAACCAGGTTGGTTAGTAACATAGTTTAACTCTAAAATCCTCCTTGGGTGGATTGACCATTAATCAGGAGTATTCTCGTCATCTACTTACTTAGGCCTAAGGTAGCGTGACGACACGACCTAAAAGGTAGAGTGACGCAAATTGGTATGGCTAAAGCATATTGGACTGGGAGAATACTCATTTGAGAATAAACTCTATGTTTTATTTAGTCGGTCGAGGCGTACAAAATAGCTAGATATTACTAAAATGGATAGATGTTGGATAAGCCTTGGACCAAAACATAAATATTTTATTGCTAAAAGTTACATAGTTACATATGCAATAGTGATAAAATTACACATGTAATAGAAAAAAAAAATGAATCAAACTCCAAAGAACATCCAGGTCACTGAGCAAGGTAGCCAGCTACTTGTGGACTTTAACCATCATTAGGATGGGGGAAAAAATCCTCCTCGAACTCCTTAGAGATTTGCCCCAATATTTGCCTCGAGATAGCCTCTATTAGGATCCAACGGTCATCCCTTCTGAATGTATTTGGTTCTAAGGATGAGGGAGTAATCTTATACCTGTACCAGAGGGAAAAATTCTTCGGCACCATTAAATCCCTGAGGGAACTTAACCATACTCAAATTAAGTCCTTCTACTCGACCTCTTTTAGTTTTTTAGGAGCGTCTATCCAGCCTTGGTTATACCCGTCTGCCCACACCTACCGAGGGCCTTTTTTGAATAAGTTCCTCAGTAAGGTGACATCCCTCTGAAACCCAGCTGCTATCATGTATGGTTGATGAACATCTCCTTTCAGCTCGATAATCTCCCTTTGGGAATCAACATCGTCAGTCCTAGATTACTGCTTGGATGATGATGAAGAACCTTTCATAACTACAGGCAATGCTTGGCGCGTTCTCCTTGAGGCGTGCAACTTCCCTACTTAAAGCATTATTCTCTTGTTGTATCACCTCCCAAACATGGTTAATCTCAGACGCATCCAAGAGCTTAGCTTTCAAAGCACTCACCTCTTTTTGAACAGAGGCACCTATCTCTTCTATCTCTGTAAGTCAATCTTTAAGCTTGGTAACCAATTCAAATTGATCTTTATAATCCAAATTCCTTACATTAAGAGATCTACAGATTTTGATGAAAGCTCACCGATTGGGTCACTCACATTAGAACCAAGATTTTGCCCAAGGAAAGAGGTAGTAGGTATATAATAATCAATATTGACAAACTATAAAGCATAGGAGAACACAAAATACATATATTAGCAAATCCCAAAGAAAAAACTTCTTTATTCCATTAAAATTGGCACTGGCCAAATACAAGTACAATGAATGGAAAGAAGAAAAAATAAAAAATACAGAATGAGCCCTAAAAGCCTAGTTGGTGACATCGACCTACTCATAAGTAGATATATCATTCCCCTTATCAGCAACGACACCTCCTATCTCAGCCCCAACAATACCTCCATTAATCGGGGTAAAAGGAACAACAAAAACATTAGCAGCAACAGAGTCCTCACCAGTCTAAGCAGCTAGGACATCATCTTTAATAATGGTCTTGGGACCATGATTGTGTTCCCTAAACATAGGAGAATCAACGGTAACTCCAGCATCAATTAGGACGTGATCCCAACCTTTCTTGAAGTTTTCCCAACCGATGTAGTCAATCTTCTTCTCGCCATCTTCCTAGGCTTCTTTTCAGCCCTCATTGTAGCCACTCTCTGTAATAGTGGCCACTTCTGCCTGCAGGCTCTTCACTTTCTCAGCGAGCCCCGTATTCTCATTTTTTATGGCTAATTTACTTTTCATAACCATCTCATAGGCTTCATGGAGTTCCTTCAACTCCTTAGTTTCCCCAGCCCTCTCCTTGGCAAAAGAGGCCTCACCCTCTGTGAGTGATTTCTCGAAAGACTTATTTTCACCCATCTCGATTGCAACAGAGGACGGTATAGTCAGATAGAAAATATAATAATAAATGAATGAGAGTCACAGAATATGAAGAAATTAAAAATAACAGAGAAGAGAGGAAATGGCCTTATTCAAGCAATCCCCTAATCTTCCTTCAGGGATAACAGGTTTGGGCCTATCTTCGAAGATCGTTCACAATCTTTCGTCAGCACTACTCTCCCGAGCATCATCGGAGAAAGAGGGGGGCTAAATCCATAGAGGCCCCTCAGCTGGGACAACTTTAGGCATAAGGAAAGTAAGTGATTTCTTTGTTCTTTCATCTCCTCTTCTCTTCCCCTCTTTTTTTGTATTCCCCTCTTCTCTCTTCCTCTCCTTCTCTCTCTCTCTCTCTCTCTCTCTTTTCTCTTCTTCTTTCTTCTTCCTCTCCAGCTCTTTCTCGTGAGCTGCTTTCTGGGAACCACTAGCAGTATCCTCAAACCTTGTCTTCTGAATCTTGAACCTTTTGGACAATAGGACATCATCATCATCATCATCATTATTATCTCGGATCAATTTTTTTTGTCTGTGGGAGCAGTGTCCTCCTTGTTAGAACTCTATGACTTGGAACCTCCAAAACTAGTGCCCTCATTACTGGACCTCTCTCCACCAGATTCTTCCTCCCAGGATCCCTCCTCACTGGATCCTGCCTCACCACTACCACCTCTATCATGTACAACAACACTAGACTCTGAGTTTCTCTCCTCTTCATCGTCTAGCTCGATGGGTTAGAGAGAACATTATTCCTCTTCTTCTTCCTCTGGGATATCAATATGGTGAATGGAGTCTATTGGACGGGCGATAAAGCTGAAGCTAGTGTTCTTATACTCTAATAAGAAGGCAGCCGACCTGGGGTGTTTACCTTCTACGAGTGAGTCTCTTGTTTTCCAGACTTTGATTAATTTAGTAGCACAGATCTCGTGGAGAGCAGGCTCTAGATTCTTGGACTTCGTTGAAAAAGAAAAGAAAATGTTAGAGGAAGGACACATTAGAGCAACAATAAAAAAGGCATAAGATTAAAAAACAACCTATGTATTCCTCCCCATAAGTAGGGATTCGAGGTCCCCTATACCTTGCTCCCCTAACTTGGGGAGGGAATTTCTAGTTTCTAGCAATAAATCCCTCAGACCAGTAGTCTTTATGGGAATCAGGTTGGTTCACTACCAACACCCTGTTCATACTCCTCGCTTTCAAATAGAGAATACCATAGCTAGTACAAGGAAAGGTATGACAAAAGAAAATTTTAACTAAACCTAAATTAGTTAGATAGAGTTGATTTATTCTATGGACACCATTTATGTTTTTCTAAATATTTATAGAACACTGGGCTGGGACTATATCGAAGCACTAAAAGAATTTTATAAACAAGCGATTTTGGGGAAAAGCCAAACCATCTTGAGATAACAAAAGAACGTGAATCCAGTGCTCGTCCTCAACATCTTGAACAGTATGAGGGACAGGAGCATACTTAATATCAACCCAGTCAGGACTATTATAGCATTTCCTAAATTATAATAGAGATTTTTTGTTTATCATAACCATAAAACAAACCCTAATTGTAGTAGAAAGAAAAACAATGAAAGGAAATACAAAAAAAAGGAGTGGGAACTTACAAGAAAGAGAATGTAGCTTGAAATGATGAAAACCCACAGGTGAATGAGGATGAGAAGAAGAAGATAGCTTTTGAATGACGAAGAACAAGCTTAAAAGAAAGATGGAGCTTGAGAGCAAATGACGGTTTGAAAGTAAGAAGTTGAAGTGACGAAGTGAATTGTCCATCACCTCGGTTTAAACCCTTCACTGACAGTGCACAGCAATCGAAGAAGATATGCTTCATAAACTTACTACCAAATGGCAATTCATGCCCCTATCTACTCCATAAATAACAACAATGTCACCAAAGCCAGGCCAGAGATGACATTTAAAATTTTTGAGCCCACTTGTGGGCCCAAAAAATTCTAGGGCCAATTATTGGTACCCCTTTTGTCGAGAAAGCCCTTAAAAGTTGTCAGCGAAGACCAAATAGAAAATAAAAGGCAATCGGACCAACTTGCATGTTTTGAATGACGATTAAGATAGAATTATATGACTAAGTCCATCCCCAAAAATCTCGGATGAGATTTTCAAGGGATACTTGGTTAACATGTTGGTTACAACCACAATCTTTCCCTTTTTGGCTGAGTGCATATTGTACCCCTGGCCTGGGGCATAGGGGCATGAAAAACATTGTCTAGAGTTACTTAAATACAACAATAAACCTCTCCTTGGACGTAGGCAATTCGCCAAAGCACATATATTCTTGTGTTGTGTGATTGTGATTGTGATTGTGATTATTGTTGTTCTTATTATCTTGGTGCGTGTTTGCCTTCGTTAATTATTTGTGGTGAGATTTTTGTCACCACAATATATATATATATATATATATATATATATATATATATATATATATGCATGACTACGAAATTAATAGTGTACCACGCTCCCTCACCAATCATCACTCGATTAAATCTCCAAAAGACATCACAATACTTAAGTCTTCAAATCAACTAACATCATTGCACCGATATTGGATTTATTTTGGAGATATCATGAGAGTAAAGATGAAATAATCCAACTTTAAATATCTGACTGAAACCATAAACAATTGTGGGACCGATTGGCCCACCAAATCCATAAATGAAAGTTTCATAATAAAAGAGACAGAAAGAAAGGTAAATCTAACAACTAATTCAAGTAAAATCAATCTCCAGATGCACTTTCCAAAAATAGCTCCAATCACTTCTATGCAGCTACTCTAGCACTCTACCTTAAATGTTAGTCAATGTATTGGGTCAGAGCCCTCTGCATGAATACAAGCAACTCCTCCCAATTAGGGTTCATAAATGCATACAATTTCATTATACGTGATAAACATCACAATAGAGCATTTTAAATTAAATGAGATATATATTAGCATGCGAGTAAAAATGAACTACCACAATTTTTCCACATAAATAAGTCACCCAAATTATATAATTCCGATTACTTAATTTCATTTATGATCCAAACCTTAGTTTTTAATCTCACTATATTTAATTATTCAATCATTTTTTTATTCATGCGACACTACTATTGTTAGTGGACCCCTTATCGGTCATGCACACAATCTTGGTGCGCATAAAGTTCTACACATCGCACCTATTCCCCTCACAACAGCCAGTCAACAAGATTTTTGTCAGCCCTAGTCGCTATTGCCAATCAATTCGATAATTTGCAATCCCGCACAAACTCGTGATGGAAATTCAATTTTAAATACATGCTCTTTGTCTTAGGCATTAATTATACATTTTCTTAAGTTTTCATTATTCTCAATTAGCCACACCGTTTTATCGATCATATATATCTTGACCTACCCCTAGTCCGATACCTATAGGTCTCCAAAATGGAAGTGTATCCTAGCCTAACATTGAGGTAGAATGTCGACCACTATCTCCCACCTAGTATCACAATACAACAAAAACGACCTACAAATTAGCCCCACCCCAGAAAACCCATCCACAAAAGTGTACACTAACTAGTCCCACAACTAGAAAGCATTACCAACAACTAAGATATACCTATCAGTCCCATACCTAGCGAGCAATTGAAAAAATAAGGTGAGAACACTAAATATCCCAACAATCTCGTCGTCCCTGCAGTGTCAAATATTCATACAATTTATGAATCACAAATAGAATATTTTCAACGTATCACAATCATTTTTTAAATTAAATGAAATATTTATTTATCCCAATTATGCCATTCAATTATAATAATAGTTATAGAATTTATCTTTCGATAACTTAAATGATTTCGAACACATGCATAATTTCAGGGAATAAACAATTGATTTCTATTCTACAAGTAACACATAAATAAGATAATTTTTATTTGTCGAAATCAGACTATAACATTCTTACGATTCATTATTAATGTGAATGTCATAAATTCTAGGAGAATCCCAACATTTTATCTAAGCCTGCAAGAGTTTTAAGTCTTAATTCGTATTAAGGGTTTGAATCAAAATAGTCCCACATTTATTTTCACTTTTCCTAATTGTTCTCTCTAATTTATTTTGGGTAAGAAATGCTTATTGGTGTTTTGGCAACATTTGAAATGCCTAATACTAAAGAGGAGCAATAAAACTACTCATTCCTATGAAAATCATTTCAATAATCTGATTGGATGGTTGTATATCTCTCGACATAACAATAAAAACACGTGTTTGAACGATCTTGGGAAAACCCGATTTAGCTCTTCAAAAAGGGGTTAAAAGTTGTGTTCAATAGTGTTAAGGTTTTGTAGATGAGAGAGAAGGAAATTATGGGAGGCTACTGATTTTTAAGGAGGCTAAAATATATTTTAAAAATTCTAAACTCGTCACTTTATGTTTACATACCAAAAGGAATTTGACTTCTAATCAAATACAAACACTCGTAAATACATTACGGGTGATTGATCCTTCGGAATTGGGTAAAATTTTTAGATTTTGTAGCTGACGGCGAGAGGAAGCTTCTATAAAAAATTTCACTCGATCGAACTGTCAAAAAATTTTCTCCTCCTTAGGTCGGATCCTCCGGTGTTTTTTACATAAAAAGTCACAATTTCTAAATTTTAATCACGATTTAAATTCCATTTAAAACCTTATATTTACATATAAAAGCCAACAACTTTATATAGAAAGATTAAATACATTCCCCAAAGAAAATCCAAATTTTTAATTTAACCAATATATTCACGGCTCAAAAATCATGTTTCTGTACATACTTCCGCATTAATACTTGAATCTCATCCTCGAAATTCGATGAAGTGTAAACATAAAACGTAAAGTCCCGTAAATACAATATGGATGACATGTACCAACCTGTAGAATGCTACGATTGAGCGCCTATACCCCCAATTCTACACGCACATACCCCACGAACAATGATACAATATAAATCCTAACAATATATATATATATATATATATATACCTATGAAAATTATTGTGTACCACGCTCCCTCAAGAATCATCACTAAATTATATCTCCAAAAGACATCGCAATACTTAAGTCCTCAAATCAACTAACATCACTGCATCGATACTAGTTAATCCAAAATTTATACTAACAATCTACCAAATAAATATCATTTTCAAAATCAACTCGAAATATCCTCACATCAATATTACTATTTCTAACCTTAATGCCTACAATGTATGTTGATGTAAAAAATTAGATTACTCTAATAATTCAATCACAGATAAATAAATGAGACAAATAATTTTAAAGTGGTTCAGCCTTATAAGAATGGCCTACGTCCACTGTTGTTTTATTGCTGAGTGTTTGGGAATTCTCGATTACAAGTTCTATCAAGAAATTCCTCTCTCGATTCCAGGGTTTGGATTCGGGGTCCTTTACAATGAGGATTGTACAATGTATTTGTAGCCCTGAGGCTGTAATGTGAAAGTGTAATACATTAAATGATATACATGTGAAAGGGTAATACATTTAATGCCCTTTTTGCGTGTGCGTCTGAATGATAAGAATTTAATGAATCAGTTGAACTATTGGTTATCCAACTATTAATGCTTTGTTCGAGATGCATCTCGGACCACCTAAGCTTCTCGGTACTCAAGAGTTTCTCGGAGAGGCATTGTTCCTCGAAGCGTGTGAGTTCCTTGGGGAACTAGTCTTCCTCGTTGTAGTATTGTTCCTCGGAGCGCGTGGGTTCCTCGGAAGTGTTTGTTGTTGCCATGTACATAGCCACGTCTCTTCATATGATTAGTCCATGTCAGCAGATTAAATTTGGTATCAACAGAAGCCCCCAATGTTTCATAGTTCGAAATTTGAGGAGTATGGAACATTCTTTCTCGGAATATGGTAGCTTTAAATAGTCTTCCTGATTTTGAGGAGCGTTTCCCTTGTATTTATTTCTCCTTCCCAATTCGTAGAATCATGCTTTTTTGGACTTTTCTGCGTGCTTCGATTCCCGCATCACTTTTCGTCTTTTTAGCCGCTGTTGTCCTCTTTGATTCCCGCGCCACTTTTCATCTTTTTAGCCGTCGGTAACGTAATCATTACTTCACCATTTCCCAAGGCAAGGTATTAAACTTCACAGACACTCCCATCGTCTTCTACCTTTTCAAATTTTTATCTTCGAGTTTTACGTCGTCTCTTACTACTCTCTTGTGCGTTCATCTTTTCCGTCGTTCGTTGTCAGCAGATCCATTCTTTTCCTGTAAGATCTTCTTCCTTCTTCTTCATTTCTTTATTCACCATGGTTTACCCTGTTGAGTCTCTTGAGAAGTTTCGTTCTGATTTCTCAATTCCCTCATGGGTTGTTTTGGAAGAGCTTTCTGAGCCTTCTAATTACTTCCATTTGGCTGAGGGACATTGGTTCCCCAGTCTCCTTTTTGCTGAGTGTGGATTTTCTTTTCCACCAAATCCCTTGTGTCTGGAATTCTGTCAGTACTTTGACGTTGTTCCTGCACGAATAGCCCCCAACACATGGAGAATAGTTAATGAGGTTCATAGGTTAAATCAAATCCATGGAACTCGAATAGGAATTCCAGAAATCATGTACTGCTATAGATGGGCAGTTAATGATAATATTTTTTATTTAAAAATTGATTTTTAAATAGAGCCTTAGTAGTCAATCTCCCTGATGCAAATAAAATTATTTTGAACACTAGGTTGTCATAAAAAATTGGCAACACCCTCCATTAACTAGAGATGAGGTTTACCAGGGTCCCAGATGCCCTCCTTATGGCAATGGGATAGGTTATTTTCATTTTATTTATTTTGAAATCATGTTTCTTTTGTGTTTGATAAAATGTGCCACTGATAACAATGTTTATTTTTTTGCAGTTGATAGCAAGAGGAAGTGCCCAAAAGATGCAGATGTCAATATAAGGCATTTGAAACTTATCTGGAGTCTACATCAAAGTGTTGCTGACGAGCACATTATATCGGCTTCCTATCTTCTCCAGTACAAGAGCTACACAACTTCTTTCACGGCTCGTCCAGTGATAAGTGAGTCAGAGCCAGTACCAACTTCCACCAGCTCATCGCCTGAATCCCATATCCCTTTAAGTGAAAGGATGAAGAAGAGAAGACCTCCTACCCTGTTTGAGAAAACTGCCTCTAGTTCTGGGGAGGAAAAAAGGAGTAGGATTGATGTCCCAAGGGAGGGGACAAAGAAGACTGATGCAGCTCCTCCAGCTGCTCCTGTTAAAAATGCCGAGAAGCCCACAGTGGCTCCTGGAGAGGTGATTGTGATATCATCGACCAAGGGTTATTCCTTGGTTGAATCTGTACCTGTTCCCCCGAGGAGGCTGAAGAAGAGCTCCTCGATCAATTTGGCTGACACCATTACTCAGCCCCCAGCTGTTGGGGCTGGAGTTCCCACTTTTGTTCCCCCGAGCTCTTCCATGAGCTCGGTAAAATCCTGGATCATTCCTGAGGTCCAAGGTAGTGAAGAAAACCTTACTCGGGATATGTTCACCTCGCTAGCTGCTCATCACCTTGCTTCTATAAGTCTCTTTACTTTGAATTTTTCATATTTCCTTTGTCGTTTCTGTTTCTGACTTGCTTTCTTTTTACTTTCACAGTTGACGAGCTTCTTCAATATAATTTTGAAGAATGATGAAGCAATTAAAGCTTCATGCTCCTCGTCCAGCGTGGAGGGAGCTCTGGAGGAAGCTATACAATCTCTGGAAGATTCTCGCCAGACATATGCCACTGATAAGGTTGTCTGGGAGAAGAAGCTTGCCTCCACCGAGCAGGATAAAGCTCGAGCTGTTGAAGCCTCCAAAGAGTTGGAGAAGAAAAAGAATGCCCTGGAGAAGGCAAATAAAGAGCTCCAAGAGAATCTCAAAGCTACTGGAGATCTTGAAGATAAGCTCAGGGTTGCTGAGGAAAGGTTGGGCCAGCTTTAAGAAGTAGGTCGGCAAAAGGAGGAAGCAGAAAATAAATTGAAGGCTGCTGAGAACCTTCTGTCTGAGAAACTTTCCTCGGAGAAGCTACTGTGAAGAAGTCCTTCAGCTCTGGCTAGGACAAGGAGTTGGCTGCCATGGTGTCGCAAGTGGACTATGGCAATCTCAAATACTTTAGGGATGGATGGGTTGCTTCCCTTCAGGGTATGAAGGTCGACGAGTCTTCCGAGCTCTTCCAGAGACATATCCCTGGTCCCCATCCAACTCTAGAAGACTTAGAAGAGGACAAAGCTACCTTCGAAGAGTCTTCGATGGTGATGGGAGATCATGCCCTAGCCATCCAGCCTGCTACTGAGGAAAATCAGCAAGTCGTTTCTTCCTCCGAGCAACTGCCTACTCTCCCCGAGCAACTATTTCTTCCCTCCGAGCAACCTACCTCTTCATCCCAGCCTCTCGAGAAGGTTTTGGGAGATAAGGAAAAGGTGTAGTGTTGTTCGGGTTTCTCTTTATTTTCTTTCTCTTTATCAAATGTAACCCAGAATATGTAACTCTGAACTATGATCTAATAAAACTTGAACTTTTTTCCATACTGTTGTTCATCTTCTATTCATACTCTGCTTATATTTCTTATTGATGATTGCTCTTTCTTTCTCTGCTAGTTTCTGGCCAGGATGGAACTGCTATCTACCCATGATACAAAGTTGCTGCAATAATGTAATGAGTACTTTAAGGCTGGTCACACAGACCTGAGTGCTGCACAAGTTGTCGACATCCTCGGCCAGGATGCTTCAGAACAGGCAGTGGAAGAATATCAATATCTAAAGTGTATACTCGATCGAGCTGTAGCCAATAACGTTACTTATTATGAAATGAGCGAGGATCTTCAAAGCACCCTCGAAGACCTTCAACTTCAATACAAAGAATCCACTGCCTTATTGCATGAGGGGTACGAGAATAAATAGAAGCTAATCATTGCCAACAATGGCTACGAGAATCTCTTTGCTGGGTATAATGTGAGGGAGAGAACCTTGAGAGGTGAGGTTGAGGAATGCAGACGGATTGTTTTGTTGCTAGAACAAGAAAACATCAACCTGCAAAAGGAGCTGTCATAATTGAAGTCTGCAGCTTCCACTTCTAGTGCCTTGATCCCAGTGACCGACGAGGGATTCTCGTTCTTAGAGGTTGAGAATGCCAAGTTGAGGGACGAGTTGGAGACTTTGAAGAGTTCGGGCCCTTCCACATCTTCTCGGTGATGAGCAAGAGTAGCTCGGGTTCTTATCGAGGAACAGAGGACTCAGTATGCCTTAGAGAACAAGGCCTTCCAACTAATGGCGAAGAACCAGGCGTTGTCTGATATGTCAAAGAAGATTAGGGACCTGGAAAAATAGCTCTCCGCGCAGAAGTCAGTCTTGGAGAATAAGGAGCTTTTCATCAAGAATCTCCACGAGCAGCAAGAAAGGCTAACATATCAATTCCACAAACAGCCCAGGGAGTTCTGGATGGCTGGATACAACGAAGCACTATTCCACTTTGACGATCGTATCCAGAATGCCAACAATGAGGGCTACAAGCAAGGCTGGCTGAATGACTTAGGTGTGCTAAAGCTCGAACAAGATCATTATCTATGGGACTACCATGATCCCGGGTTGCTCGACTTGCCTGTGCCATCATACAATTTGGACATGGATTGGATCCCTGCTCGGGCCATTCCTCGGAGCTTAATTTCAAAGTATCTCGATGATTTCAATTTACATTCTCAAATCGAGGTATCTCATCCCGATAATCTCTTAGATCGACCATCCGTGGTGAATGTCAGGATGTTGAAGGATCTCAACTTCATCAATTCTCCTCTGTCTTTAAATGATCCTCCTGCTGGTGAGGAACCTGTGTCAAAAGCAGAGGGGCAGAGACCAATAGAATAGGAATTTTTGATGTAATAGTTAGTATACATTTCAGTATCAATGTACTTTTCATTTTATTATCAATGTAATTTATTTTGGATTCAATGAAAGACTTTCATTTTTGTTTGCAAATCTTAATTGCTATTATCTTGTAAATATCAAACACTTTACATTTATGCATACCTGTTAAAAAGATAACAATATTGTGTTGTTCGTCGATCAACTCAGTAATAGTTAAAAAAATTCAAGTTTCAATAATATTGCTCTATCACTTAATAATAAAGTCACGAGTGTAAAAAATGTTTAAAATTTTTCCAACCAACCAAGGTCGTTAAATTATGTTTGTCGACCAATTACAGTTAGTGGGTTTTTATCCCCGACCAGCCATACTTGGTAGATTTTTCTCTTAAATGTTTCCGACCAACCAAGGTCAGTAAATTTTATTTGTCGACCAACTACAGTTGGTGGGTTTTTATCCCCGACCAGCCATAGTTAGCAACCTTTGCACCTTCTGGAATAATCTTACCTCACGACCAACATAAGTTGGCATTTTCGAGAATATATGTACCTCCCGACCAACATAAGTTGGCATTTTCGAGAATATATGTACCTCCCGACCAACATAAGTTGGCATTTGCGAGAATATTTTATTTCCTAGCCAAACAGGTTGGTATTTTTAGGAATATTTTGTTTCCTAGCCAAACAGGTTGGCATTTTTAGGAATATTTAGTTTCCTAGCCAAACAGGTTGGCATTTTTAGGAATATTTTGTTTCCTAACCAACCGAAGTTGGCATTTTTAGGAATATTTTGTTTCCTAACCAACCGAAGTTGGCATTTTTAGGAATATTTTGTTTCCTAACCAACCGAGGTTGGCATTTTTAGGAATATTTTGTTTCCTAACCAACCGAGGTTGGCATTTTTAGGAATATTTTACTGAGCAGTCTGAGCTTTGCCGAGTTTTGCCGAGTAGTGTGTAGCACTAGTATTCCCCGAAAAATTCTCAATAAAAGGAGAGACTTTAGCAGAATATCTTCATTTTATTCATACTGATGGAATTGTGTTACATATACATCACTGATAATACTTGCGCAGGTGCTCTGCATTCCATGCATTCTTAAACTCCTCGCCTTCTAGAGTTGCTATTCGGTAAGTTCCTGGTCGAACAACTTCTGTAACTCGGTATGGTCCATGCCAATTTGCCTCCAGTTTGTTGTGCTTTTGAATTACTTTCTTCAGCATATAGTCTCCTTCTTTCAGGTTACATTTCTTCACCCTCTTGTTGTAAAACAAAGTTGTTTGCTGCTGGTAAGCAGCATTTCTAATGGCTGCTTCTTCTCTAACCTCCTCGAGCATCTCTAAATCTAGTCTTCTCGTTAAGTCGCTGACAGGGGAATTGAAATTCAGTACCCTGTGTATTGGGAGGCCCAACTCGGCAGGTATGACGGCTTCACTTCCAAACGCCAACATGTATGGTGATTCTCCAGTTGCTACTCGGGGAGTAGTTCGATAAGCCCAAAGTACTGATTGTAACTCGTTGATCCAGTTTTCTTTTACATCATCCAATCTTTTCTTCAAGCCATTTAGCAGCGTTCTGTTTTTCACATCAGTTTGTCCATTGCTTTGAGGATGGCCTGGTGCGGAGTGGACCTTCAAAATATTTTATTGATGACAATAGGCGGCAAACTCCTCGTTATCAAATTGTGTTCCATGGGCTGTGATGAAAGCATGAGGTAAACCATATCGATAAATGATGTTCTTCCAAACAAATTGGTACACCTTCTCGTACGTCATGTCAATGAGTGCCTCAGCTTCTACCCATTTAGTAAAATAATCCACTGCGACGACGAGGTACTTGAACCTTCCTCAGGTCATTGGCACTGGCCCAACCAAGTCAATTCCCCACATGGAAAATGGCCAAGGGGAAGTTATGGGTGTCAACAATGCTTGTGGAGTTCTTCGGAAGGAGGAAAAACGCTAGTACTTGTCACACTTCTTGGCATAGGCTATACAATCAGCCCTCATCGTCGGCCAGTAGTATCCTTGCATCATCACCCTTTGTAAAAGCGTCCGACCTGCTACATGCGCTCCACAAGACCCTTCATGGATATCTTCAATCAATTCTTTCACCTCGGAGGGATGTTTTTTTTTTTAGAAACAAATCATATTATTCATAAGGAGAAAAAAAGCCTTTCTCTAGTGGCAGAACAAGATTAACAACATAGAATTTTAAACTCCCTAATAAGCTCGAGGTCCATGCTATATTTACAATCAGTGAAAGGGAAAGCTAAAAAGGAATCTCTAATGTCATTTCGAATATTAGAAACTAAATTTTCAGTCTTCATTGTCTGATCTTCAAAAACTGCTCTATTACGACCTTTCCAGATTTCCCAAGAAATGAGAATAAGAATAATGATGAGGAGAATAGAGAGAATAAAATTTCTTTTGACTTTTATCCACCATGACATAAGTTCTCCTCTAATAGAATTGGAAGTAGTTCTGATACCAATGATGTCTTTGAAATGAGCCCAAATTGATGAAGCAATATCACTAGTGATGAAAAGATGGTTAATTGATTCTTGGTCAAGTCTAGTGCAGCAGTGACATTTGGAAACGGTAGGAATTTTTATATTGGAAATTATATCATCAGTAGGAACAATTTGATGGAATAATTTCCACATAAAAATAGAAACCTTACTAGGAAGTCGCTTATTCCATATAGTTTTGAAGGAGAATTGAGGGCAGCTTTTATGTCTGACAACATCCCAAGCTGATTTGAGAGAGAAAGAGCCATTTGTGTTGGCCATCCATTTGAGCTCCCCATCATCATTGATCCACTCTTTAACCACTGGAAGAACCTTATGCATCCTCTTCCATACATGGGAAGAATTTATTTTGTAATAAGAGTCAAGAGGAGCACAACTTTTACAGTATTTATTAATCAGAAATCTGCTCCAGGTAGAATCTACTGTTAGAAGTCTCCACCATAGTTTGCACGATGAAGCTTTAATATAATCAGGAATGAGCTTAATGCCTAGCACCCCTTCATCAATAGGGAGACAAATAGAATTCCAACTTTTCCAATGTCTTTTCATGGAGACTTCTGAAGAACCCCAAAAAAAATTTGAGAAGAGCTTTTCCAGAGTCTGGATAATCGAAATTGGAGGCTCCAAAGCTGCAAATATATGATAAAACATTGATTGAGTGACATGTTTTAATAAAATGAGTTTCCCTCCTGGACTTAGTAATTTACATGACCAGCCTTCGAGTCGCATTCTGATTTTATCAATAATCCCATTGAAAAAAGAGCTTTTCTTTCTCCCTGCATAAAGAGGTACCCCCAAATAAAGAAGAGGAGGAGATTTAAATGTGAATTTTGTTGTTCTTTCAATAATCCTTCTCCTAGCTAAAGAGCATGACTGGGGAATCATGAAAGAGCACTTTGATGTATTCAGAACTTGACCCAAGAGAGTTTCATATTCCTTGAGAAAAGACATGAGATGCTTGTGAGATTTTTGATTTCTAGAGGTGAAGATTAGATTATCATCTCCAAAAGAGAGGTTAGAAATAATGGGACTTCCAGGGGGCATAGAAAAGGAATCAATCTTACCATCCTCAACCAACTTTTGCAACCCTCTATTTAGAATTTATGATGATAAGATAAATAGAGCAGGTGAAAGAGGATCACCTTGTCTAATTCCACAAGAGGACTTAAAAAAGTCATGAGAAGTTCCATTGATAAGAATGGAGGACCAACATTCTGATATTAGCCTCCATACCATGTCAATAAAAGATTCATTGAAGCCAAATTTTCTGAGCACTTGAGTGAGATATAGCCATGAAACTCGGTCATATGCCTTGGACAAATCAAGTTTGCAAACTAAATTTGTTCCTCTCAATTTTTTATTGAAGTTAGCCATTATTTCCTGGGCCAGAAGGATTTGTTCAGAAATAGATCTGCCTTTAATAAAGCCATCTTAGTTGGGACTAATAATACCATTAATCAGCAATCCCAATCTATTGGCAAGAATTTTGGAAATTATTTTATTGGAAGTATTGCAAAGACTGATAGGTCTATAATCATTACAAGAAGAAGGATTTTCTAATTTTTGAATGAGAGTAATTAGGGTAGAAGTCCAGCTTTTGGGTAAACTATTCCCCATGAAAAAGGAAGTGATGGATTTAGGGAAGTGATGTACACACCTCTGCAAACCTGCCATAATTCCTCATCTATACAAAATACCATTAGTTAATACATACCGAGCAGCTTTAAACTTCAATTTTTTGGCTACGAGCTTGTCAATTGGCAATTCTCCCTCCTCGATATACGCCCTAATGGGATCCATCCAAGATTGTCCTAAATCAAGGGTGATAAAGTTCATCGTCAGATCTTCATCTATACTCCGACCAGCTAACACTTCAATTGGGATTGTTCATCGTAGCTCGGTGCGAGTAGCTGATGCTAGTCGAGGTAGGGCGTCTGCTCTCGTATTCTCCATTCTTGGTATTCTGACCAGCTGAATAGTGGCAAATTCTGACACCAGCTCCTTTGCCTTTGCATTATATCTGATCATTAATTATCCTCTAATTGCATACACTCCCATCATTTTGTTTACGATCAATTGAGAGTCACTGAAAATCATAACCTGCTGCTCCTCCATAATTTTATCCAAATTAAGCCCTGCAATCATGGCCTCATATTCAGCCTCATTGTTAGAAGATTTGAATTGGAAACGCAAGGCGTATTCTATGTCGACCTCGTCCGAAGTGCTCAAAACTATCCCCGTGCCACATCCTGTCGTGCAAGATGAGCCATCTACATATAGCCTCCATATAGGTAACTCGTCTTCAAATTTCTGATCACTCAGAGTTCCTCGGTGAAATATTTGCTGCTTCCTTTCCTCCTCGGATTTTTCTTGCTCTTCGTCGATCATTTCTTCTTGCCCTTTTACCCACCGGAGTTGGTCTGATCTCGAATTCAATGATCATGTAACATCCACTTGCCCTTTTACTAACCGGAGTTGGTCTGAGCTAGTGTTTGTTGATCTTGTAACATCCACAGGTTGATCAGCGAGTAAATTTTGCTCCTCGCCAGTATCAGGATACACTACACCAAATCTGCCCATTTGTCAAGGTCATTGACCTTGACAAATCCAACTTGTCAAGGTCAATGACCGTGACATTTCGAGGCGAGACAAATTTTTTTGTCACGGTCGTCTCACGGTCATTGACCTTGACACAAAACTCGTTTTTTGTGTCACGGTCGTGTCGCGGTCAATGACCTTGACACAAAACGTGTCACGATTAATGACCGTGACAATTCTGGGCAGAATTTAAAAAAAAATCTTCTGGGCAGTATGGCCACTGCCACTGCCCAGCACTATATTTGTACCTGTTATAGCAACGTTGTACCTGTTCCAAACATCATATATCCGAACTAACTAAAGATAATGCAAATATATATTCAAATAAGAAACTATTTAAGAAGAAACAACATCACCATCATTTTATCTCAAATCTACAAACTATTTGCATGGAAAAGAGATTTTGTACCGCGACGCTCGGGAACACCTCCTTATCCTTCCCTTCTCGTCCGAATAGCCACATAAGTATAGAGCATATGTGGCCTACACTTAGGGCAACTCCTTGTCCCCTGAATTGAAATAAAGTAAAATTAGTATCCACCCCTCAAATATAGATAAATATAAATCGTAATTGAAATCGAAATCGAAATTGACATATAAATATAAATACATTACCTGTAGTGTCACTCAAATAGCTAACTTGAGCTCATATGGCACCTCCTTCCAACTAATGTACCCCGGGCAATCGTGTCAAATATAATTCTCTTCATATCTAAACACTAAGAAATACCATAATCCTATGGAGTTATGCGTTGCAAATTCCTTCCGACCGTTGTGTAGCCAAAAATCAGCAGTTGAAGTTGTCAATTCCACCTTTCAATGGTCTCCCGTGTTTTGCTAGAAGTTCCAAGTGGTGGGGTATGGAAAGTGGAATTGACAACTTCAACTGGTGATGTTTGTCTACATAACGGTTGGGAGGAATTTGCAGAGCATCGCTCCATAGGATTATAGCATTTCTTAGTGTTCGGATAGACGATGAGATTCAATCTCCTCTCCACAAATAGGACACCCCAAATAACTATGTATTAATCACCTATTAAAGGTAAGAAGCGTATATTCATGGATTAGTATAAACAAAACTTAGATGTAGTTGGAATATTTATGTATTAATCTCCTCTCCACACACGCACACTACACAAGAGTGAAAATGATAAAGTGCAGATCAAGTAAAAGCATTAAAAATGGATGTTTCGGTACAAATTGAAATATTTATTACAAATTGAAAAATTGTTTCAAATTCGGGTTATCATAAAAAATGGATTGATATTCGGTAGGAGCAGCCAAGTCATCCACACTACTATTTAGACGCCTTGGCGCGTGTTGGACAATTGACCACGACTCGTTGTTGATATACTCCGAGTAAAACACTTGCTTAACCTTTTGAAATGCACAAACAAACGGCTCATCGCTCACGTGGTCGTTGCTCTTCAACTTGGACAAGTCAACCATGATCAAATTGGTGACAAGATCAACTTTACAAGCATTTTCATCCTCAACTCTTACCCATTCACAGTAAAATACAACCTCTTTGAAGCTTATATAATCCAATTCAAATATATTTTGGATTACACCATAGTAAGTCATTTTAGCTTCAACGAGGTTTTTATCTTTTGCGCTCGCTCGAAAGAAAGTAAGAGCCTTGTATGAAATTCCCTAGTTTTGTACATTTGTACTTTCCTCGTACACTTTAGCGCCGAAAATGTAACCGTTCAATCGATACTTTTTGCACTCTTGTGCCACGAACAAGGGTCCCGTGGCTAGACGAGCAAGCCTTGATGTCGCATCACCCATCTTTAGGAGCTGAGAATATAGATAAATTAATTATATTAGTGGTAAAATTTGAGTGTAATGTAACGTTATATAACGAATGTTTTCATTATAATTACCTCTTGTGTCATCCATAGCCTAAACTCGCTGTCTGATTGTACTAGTATTTTTCGTCTTTTATTGTTCTCACGGGCTTCATATTTACTGCATATTACAAAATTAATCATGTATAAAATAATCTAAAATAATGTTAAACATTATAATATTCGAAACTTACTTTTTCCATTCTTCGACATCTTCATGTGTGTCAAATAGATAACGAGCTACTTGTTCATGTTGCAAACTTGTTAATTTCACTCGTTTTCCCATCACATTACCACCATCATCGAGGAATTCATCAGTGTCATCAATGCTAGTCGAGTCAGGCATATATTCCCGAGTATATATTGATGACTCCACGGTGATGTATTCCTCTGCAATAGATCCTGCAATATATCGCGTATTCTTGACGTAATCTTTAAAAACTTTCATTAATCTTTCAAACGAATACATCCACCGATATCTAAATGGACCACAAAGAAGTGCCTCATCGCGTAGGTGTACCAACAAGTGAACACTTATGTCAAAGAATGTTGGTGGAAAGTACTTCTCCAATAAACAAATCGCTTCGTTCACACCCAATTTTGCGGCCACTATGTGTTCTCGATTCACTACCTTCTCACACAAGAGGTAGAAGGTAATACTAATTTGCATAATAGCCCTATGCAAATCCTTGTGCTTAGAGAAACAGTGCTTAAACAATAGAGGAACCAATTGCATGATCACATGCCAATCGTGGGACTTACACTTGTAAATCATGAGTAATATAATTCACAATCCTTTGCAAGTTGGACGAAAAAGTAGATGGGCCCTTCAAATTATATATTGTGTCTAGAAGCACCTTCCTTTCCTCACTCGTCAAAGTAAACGCACCAGGGGGAATTATTGTCCTTCCCCTACTATCTTCTTTCAACCATAGTTGTGGTTTAAGTTTTAACGTTTTAAGGTCTTTCGTGCATTTTCTCCATCCTTCGAATGAGTCCCCCCAAGGGAAGTACCCACAATATGTTCAGCGAAGTCCAATACATGGCGCACCGGGTTTTTCTTCCAATAAGGCAAGTCAAATAAAATTGACCTCCGAGACCATGCCTTTCTTATCTCAGTTTCGTTCCCAGTTGGGGTCTTCTTATGCTTGACATTCTTAAATTTGGAATTCTTACCTGGCATATTTGGGCCACATTCAGAAGATTTACTTTCAATTTCTGAACCCGAAAGTTGTCTCGGCGGTAGCCTATGTTCAACTCCGCCCAATAAAAAATTGGAACCTTTCTCAAATCTGAAACTATGAGCTGGGGGTAAAAACCTCCTGTGGCAATGGTATACATTTTTTAAGCTAGAGGATAGACGAAGAGATTCAGTCTCCTCTCCACAAATAGGACACCCCAAATAACCATGTACTACACATCCGGATAATGTCCCATAAGCTGGAAAATCATGAATTTCCCACATCAACATACCTTTCAGCGTAAACTCTTCTTTTCTAAAAGAGTCAAATGATTTCACACCCTCTTCCACAACTCATTTAATTCTTCTACCAAAGGATCCAGGTAGATATCAATGTCATCACTTAGTGCCTTTGGCCCAGGTATCAATAAAGCCATCATCGAAAATTCAGGTCTCATACACTGTGAAGGAGGGAGGTTGAGTGGGTCTAGGATCACTGGCCATACACTCTGATTGGTGCTTAGATTTCCAATTGTATTGAAACCATCTGTTGATATAGCCAAACGAATGTTGCGTTGTTCTCGAGAAAAATCGGGATACTCAAAATTCATCCTCCGCCCGGCAGTAGAATCAATAGGATGACGCATGATATTACCCCCTACTTCTTCCCTAGCATGCCAAGTCATTGCCTATGCAATCCATGGTACTGTGAAAAATCACTTTAATCTAGGCCCAACGGGAAAATATTTCAATACTTTTTTAGGCAATTTTGAGCTTGTGCCTTCCTTAGTAGTAGATTGGACATTTCTAGGTTCATCGCATACCGGACAACGATCGAGATTTTCATACTCCTTTCGGTATAGTATGCAGTCATACACACAAGCATGAATCGATTTATACTTCATTCCCAAACCTTTCAAATTGTTCTTCATAACAAGATAGCTATTTGGAAGTGTATTCACCTTGGGTAATAAGCCCTTCACCCATTTCAGAATTCCCGTCACGCTATTGCCAGACAAACCGTACCGCGTCTTCAAACTGTGCAAACCAACCATTGCATGTAAAGTTGTTTGATCTTTCTCGCAGCCAGAGTATAACAGTTGGGTCGCCTTAAATTTTAAACTTTGGTAGTCATCGTCAAGTTTTATCGTGTTATCTTCACGAGCACTTGAATCTTCTACATCATCAGTAACCTCATTCTCCTCAGCTTCATAAACTCCGTACGCATCATCAACTAAATCCTCTAACATATTATAATCTACGTCGTCCCCTTCTACATCTATTCTACTTGTTGAAGGTTGTTGTGAAGGTTGGTCGGGGAAAAAAGGAACTTTCAATTCACAGTGAAAACTCCAAAATCGATAACTATCTTGCATACCCAATCTTAACAAATATAGTTCAACTGTTTTCCACTCAAACACCTTACCATTCTTACACCTAGCACACGGACACGAAAACTCTTCATCATTACGACATCTCTTTGCATATGTCACAAATTCGTTAGCACCTCTGCGAAACACATCCCCCATTATATTAGTCTCACCCATCCACTCTTTGTATTTCGGATATCCCATCACAGCTACCACAACTAAACACCTATTAAAGGTAAACAAAACTTAGATTTATAGTATGTTTTATTTAATTATCCCATCATTTAATTATCCTATTAAAGGGTAAGTGGTCCTATCCCATTCAAGACTGCATTTTTCTGTAATATACTTAACAGGTCATGCACATTGTTACGATTTGAAAAACATTCGACAGCATATCCCCTTAGTTCTCCTAGTACACGACGTAGATTGGCAGGTGTGAGTGTTATTTCAATTGGTCAATTGAAATAATAGTCACACATGTCAATCTAGTATGTACCCAGAGAACATTAAGATACGACTGCAGAACTTCCTCCAAAAGTAACAACTTTAAGCCAATAAGAATATTATACAGAAATTATACAGTCTCAAACTGTCCAAACGGGACAATTCGAGAGATCTCATTACAGGGGTGATGACTCTCGAACGGGTCTAAGGGCTATTGAATGCGTACGCATAAGAACTAGAATGCTAGTATCTATGCGCACTATATTTAATTTCAAGTATGTTTCATATAATGGGTTAATTCAAATACAAAAGTAAATTCATGGGTTAATTCAAATACAAAAATAAATTCATGTATTGACCACACACACACACACTATCTAAGCTGTTCTATAGGAATAAAAACAACATTTTTAAAATATGAAGGGCTCACCAATTTTATCAAAATTTTCAACAACATAGACTAATTGATCTTTATTATAAAATAATTACTACAAATTTACGCGCATCGCCCGAATTCAAAAAGTAATTTAATGACTAAAGTAATACTTTTTTTAACTTCAGTTATTCACCACAAATCTTAAATTTTTTTTTTATTTTTCATGCTTTTTTAACTTCGGATGCTTTTAGCAACTTCGGATGAAAATTACTACAAATTTACATTTTTGGATGTTATTTACATTTACATTTTTGGATATTATTTTTGGAAATTTATAGAAAATTACTTATTTATTTACATTTTTAACCCCCTACCCCTACCCTACCCCTACCCCTACCCTCACCCTACCCCCACCCTACCCCCACCCTAACCCCACCCTGCCCCACCCCCCACACAGGCACACACACACGCACATATATACACACATACACACATATATATACACACAAACATATATATAAATGGAAGAGAGAGAGAGAGAGAGAGAGAGAGAGAGAGAGAGAGAGAGAGAATTAAACCAGAAAGTAGAGAGAGAGAGAGCAGCATTGAGAGAGAGAGAGAGAGGGAGGGAACGGCACGGGAGGGAAAAAAGAAGGAGGATAGGGATTTTCCTATAAACATTGTCACGGTCGTGTCAAGGTCATTGACCGTGACAATTATTTAAAGAATTGTCACGGTCAATGACCGTGACAATTTATTATCACGGGCGTGTCAAGGTCAATGATCGTGACACAAAACGCGTGTTTTTTGTCACGGTCAATGACCTTGACAAGGGTGGTCGGCTTAAAGGTTACAATTTGACCATTTTGGTGTAGTGATAGGTGAACTCCACTATAAAATCTCCTACAGCCTGCCCTTTAAGCGATGATCTGGGTTCATAAACTATATCATATTCACCGAGCTCTATTGCCCAGTACATCAATCTCCCTGATTTTTCTAGCTTATGAAGGGCTTGTCTCAATGGCACATCGATATATACTACTATAGTATGAGGCTGGAAGTATGGCCTCATTCTTCTACACACCTCAATCAGCGCCAGCGCCAATTTCTCCAGCCCTGGATATCTGATCTCTGCTCCTCAGAAGGCCTTACTTGTGTAGTAAATTGGATTTTGTACTCCATTCTCCACTCTGATCAACGCCGAGCTAACTGCGCTCTCGGACACTGCAAGCTATAAATACAATTTTTCTCCCATCACCGGCCTGGACAACAGTTGAGGTGCTCCCAAGTATTTCTTCAAGTCTTGAAATGCCTTCTCACATTCGTCATTCCACTCAAAAGTCTTTCTGAGTGTCTTGAAGAATGGGAGACATCTATCAGTTGCTCATGACACAAATCTGTTGAGTGCCGCTACTCGTCCTGTGAGACTATCTACTTCCTTCTTTGTCGTTGGAGATCGCAACCCTAATAGAGCTTTGATCTTTTCAGGATTTGCTTCAATGCCTCGTTGATTGACGATGTACCCGAGGAACATGCCTTCTCGTACTCCAAATATGCACTTCGTCGGGTTGAGCTTCATTTGATATTTATCTAGTTGATCAAAAGTCTGACTTAAGTCAACTAGATGATCGGCAGCTTTCTTGCTTTTCGTCAGCATATCGTCAACATAGACTTCCATACTGTCACTGATTTGTTCAGCAAAGACCTTGTTCATCATCCTCTGATATGTCGCACCTGCATTTTTCAAACCAAAAGGCATAACATTATAACAATAAGTTCCCCTAGGGGTAATAAAATAAGTACTCTCCCTATCTTCAGGTTTCATTTTAATCTGGTTGTAACCAGAATAAGCATCCATGAAGCTTAGTAGCTCGTGTCCCGAGGTAGCGTCGACTAGTTGATCAATTCGGGGCAGCGGAAAGTGATCCTTTGGGCATGCTTTATTGAGGTCGGTGAAGTCTACACACATCCTCCACTTGTTGTTTTTCTTCTTTACCATCACCACATTAGCTAACCAATCTGGATATTTAACATCTTCAATAAAACAAGCTTTCTGGAGCTTCTCGACTTCCTCCTGTATAGCTTGATTCTTCTCGGGACTGAATACTCTTCTTCTTTGCTTCACAGGCTTGATCTCCTTATTCACATTGAGCTCGTGACATAAGAAGTTTGGGTCTATCCTAGGCATATCTTCATGACTCCACGCAAAATTTTGTCTTCTGCTTCTAAGGAAAGTTATCAATTCCTCTTTTAATGAGGCTTCCAACAATGAACCTATTTGAGTAGTTCGCTCAGGGTGCTCGTCGTCCAGAATGATGTCTTCAGTAGCTTCCACCACTTGACCCTTCACGAGTTGCGACTCATCTCGAGGATCCAATGTTTCAATTTCTGCACCTTCATCAATTTGATAGGTAGTAGTCTTTTTCTTTGATTCTTCCAGTTCTTCTTGCTCGGTGGATGAATAATAGCATTCCCAAGCTACTTTTTGATCACCTTTCACATCTCCTACTCCAAAGTTTGTTGGAAATTATAGGCACTGATGCACTGTAGATGGTACAACCTCAAACTTCTTCAATCCTACTCTTCCCATGATGATATTGTATGATGATTGGACATTCTTGTCCATCATGAAGAAACGTATTCTTTCTGTCGGACAAGAAGGCCACGTACCAATGAATATATCCAACTTGATCGTCCCAAGTGGAATTACTTTCTCGCCAGCAAATCCGATGAGGGGTCTGTGGTAAGGGTCCAGTTGAGATAGCTTTAGATTTAAACTATCGAAACACGAGTAAAACATAATGTCTGCCGAGCTACCATTGTCGACCAGCACTCTTGAAATCATTACCTCCTTCATTCTCATCTTGATCACTAGTGGATCATCGTGAGGATATAAAACACCTGCAAGGTCATTTTTTGAAAAATCGATGACCAATTTCTCCTTGTTCACCTTTCTCGGGCGATCTTCCTCAGCTAGATTTATTCGTTGAATGTACGAGCAAGCTTGAGCCTCACCAAGGTAAGCTTTTCTTTCTGCAGTAAGGTCTCCTCCTCCTGCATCTCCTCCTGTAATAACATTACAATCAAATGACCCAAAGCGTATTGAAAATACCTCTCGTTCTGGCTACCTATGTTTCTTGGGAAGATCGGGGTCATCCTCTGGATCAACTTTATGGTTTCTCTTCTTGTTCTCCTCTGATCGATGAGGAGATCTAGACCTCTCTCTAGTTTGGTCATTGTTTATTCTTTCTCCTCCCCGATCAACATACTTTGCTAGCTTTCCTCGTCGGATGAGTGTTTCAATCTCATTTTGAAGAGCTATGCAATTTTTGGTCATATGGCCATGATCCTTGTGGAACTCACAATATTTTTCCCTGTTCCTTATGTCAGGGTCTGCCTTCATTTTCTTTGGCCAGTTTAACTCCTCGTTGTTCTTAATTTCTTCCAGGACGTGGTTCATATTTACCTTCAAAGGTGTGTAATTATCAAATTTCCTCAAGACATCCCATGACGACCTATTTTTGGATTTTTTATCACCACCATTGTTCTTATGTTCTTTCTTCTTAGCTTTATCACCTTCCACCTTGGTTTCTTTGGTGTCCATATTCTTCTTAGCAGACATAGCCTCCTCGGCATCCATAATCTTGGACGCTTTTCCCATCAGGTCCGACATGGTTCGAGGTGGATCTTTGGCCAAAGTTTAGTACAACTTGTTTGGTAGCAGTCCACTCATCAAAGCGGTAATCGCTGTCTTCTCCTCATAATCAATGACTTCGAGTTTCTCATTATTAAAACGAGTTATATAATCTCTGGTACTCTCACCAGTTTTTTGTCTAACACTTAACAAATGTGCTACTCGTTTCACTGGCTTTGCTCCAAAGCATAAATTCCCAATGAATAAGTCGGCCAGTTGAAGAAAAGTCAAAATCTTACCCCGAGGAAGATTATTATACCATATTTGAGTAGATCCGGTAAGTGTTCCCGAGAATGCTCTGCATCTCATCTCATCTGGGACAGCATAGATGTCGGCTGCAGCTTGGTATTGTTCTATATGAAGGACAGGGTCAGTCTTCCCATCATACTTGGGAGTCACAACAGGTGCTTTGAACTTTGATGGTCTTGGAAAATCAACAATGTCCTGGACAAAAGGTGTTCCTCGAACAAAGGTTCGTTGTAGAGGGTTCTTGGCCTTAGCCATTTCCCCTAATCTATCCTCCAGCCTCTGAATAGATCCTTTCCATGCATCATTTCCTTCTTCGGGCCTATTGGTTCGAGCAACTGATCTCGTTTAAGTGGCTTCCTGGGATTTATCTTGACGAGCAGCTGGTCGGTCATAGGATCTATCTTGGCGAGCAGCTGGTCGCGACTGGGCAGATCCATTCCTTAAATCTGATGGTCGTCGAAAGCTCCTCGACGCTGCATTAAGAGGACTTTTGTTCCTCCTAAGGCCTAATCGGTCGAAAGGAGAAATCGTACTTAATCTTTCCAAAGCGCTGGTCCTTTCTGGGGAGAGGGTGACACGTTATTCAGTATCTGTGGCTCGCACTGACGAAGATCGTCCAAGTTGATAAGAAAAATCTTCAGATTCCTCATTGCGATATGAATTAGTACGCCTAGTACGCGAAGAAGGCGCACGAGTATTTCTTTGAATGCTTCGTGGTCCGGAATGGGCTGATGCACCGCCATGGAGGGTTTGGATGAGTTGTCACATTGTTTCTTGCATGACGGTCTGGCCCTGAGCCAGATTTGCCATTATTCAAGTCAGATCTGGAATAATTGGTGGAGCAGATGGATTTGGAGGGGTTCCAGCATTTTGATTGTTGGATTCAGGAATATCAGCCATTGGTAATGGATTATTTTTTATGAAAAATGATATTATCAGTCGTTTCTCACAGACGGCGCCAATCTGTTGATGTAAAAAATTAGATCACTCTAATAATTCAATCACAGATAAATAAATGAGACAAAGAATTTTAAAGTGGTTCAGCCTTGTAAGAATGGCCTACGTCCACTGTTGTTTTATTGCTGAGTGTTTGGGAATTCTCGATTACAAGTTCTATCAAGAAATTCCTCTCTCGATTCCAGGGTTTGGATTCGGGGTCCTTTACAATGAGGATTGTACAATGTATTTATAGCCCTGAGGCTGTAATGTGAAAGGGTAATACATTAAATGATATACATGTGAAAGGGTAATACATTTAATGCCCTTTTTGCATGTTCGTCTGAATGATAAGCATTTAATTAATCAGTTGAACTGTTGGTTATCCAGCTATTAATGCTTTGTTCGAGATGCAGCTCGGACCGCCTGAGTTGCTCGAACCGCCTAAGCTTCTCGGTACTCAAGAGTTACTCGGAGCGTGTGACTTCCTCGGGGAACTAGTCTTCCTCGTTGTAGTCTTGTTCCTCGGCGCGCGTGGGTTCCTCGGAAGTGTTTGTTATTTCCATGTAGATAGCCACGTTTCTTCATATGACTGGTCCACGTCAGCAGATTAAATTTGGTATCAATAATGTCCTTAACACAAAACTCCCTATCACCAAGAAACGCAACTAACATGTAGGCTAGAGTCAATACCTTAAGGAGTATAAATCAAGAAAGTGGGTTAAAGATCTGTAACACGAAAGATAAACGAACTCAAAACCCACGATACCTAAGACCATGCTTTGATATCATTTGTAACATCCTACGCATTCTGGCAAGAGAGGTGGCCACTCATCGCCGCCAAACTATACTGGACGTCACAAAATAAGTTACCATTCTTAGCATGTGACAGATATATGAGACATTTAAATTTTTTCCGCTAGATATAATTATGTTTCCAATCAAACATAACCATTCATGGAAATTAAAAATCCATCACCATGCTATATCCCCAAAATAAATCTAACTCCAAATAAATATAAAACCTAAATGAAATAATCCAATTCTAAATATTCGATTTAAATCATAAACAACTGTGGAACCGATTGAACCACCAAATCCATAAATGAATATCTCATAATAAAAGTGACAGAAAGGAAAGTAAATCTAACTACGAATGCAAGTAAAATTAATCTCCAGCTGCACTTTCCAAAAATATCTCCAATCATTTATATGTCGCTACTCCAGCACTATACCTTAAATGTTAGTCAACGTAATGGGTCAGAGCCTATCGCGTGAATACAAGATAATCCTCCCAATTAGGGTCCATAAACCCAGATAATAGCATTATACATGATAAACATCGTAATAGAGAATTTTAAATTAAATGATATATCTATCAGCATGCGACTAAAAATGAACTACTATTATCTTTCCACATAAATAACTCACCCAAATTATTTAAGTTCATTTTCTTAATTTCATTTATGATCGAAACCTTTTCTCTTATTCTTACTTTATTTAATTACACAATTTTTTTTATTCATCAACCCCTTATCGGTCATGCACACAATCTTGGCACGCTTAAAGTTCTACACATCACACCTATTCCCCTCACTATAGCTAATTAACCCGATTTTTGTCAGCTCTACACATACTCGTGAGGTTCCACACATGATAGCTCACAATAGCCAATCGATCTGTATTCTGTCACCCCTACACATACTCGTGACACCAACACACACCCCGATCGCTATAGCCAATCAACCGATAATTGGCAGTCCCGCACAAACTCGTGATGCAAATTCATTTTCAAACACCCGTTATTTGTCTTAGGCCCTAATTATCCATTTTCTCAAATTATCATTATTCTCAATTATCCACACCATTTTATCGATAATAAATTTCTCAACCTACCCCTATTACCATACCTATAGGTCTCCAAAATTGAAGCTTATCCTAGCCTAACATTTAGGAAGAATCTGAACGACTAGAAACCCCCTAAACTCCCACCTAGTCTCACACTACAACAAAAATGACATACAAATCAGGCCTACCCCGGAATACCCATCAGTGAAAGTCTACACTAACTAGTCCCACAACTAGAAAACATTACCAACAATTAAGATGTACCTACTAGTCCCATACATAGTGAGCAATCAAAAAAATGTGGTGAGAACACTAACTATCCCAAGAATCCCATCATCCCCGTGGTCTCAAATACTCACACAATTTACGAATCACACATAACATATTTTTAACTTATCACAACCATTCTTTAAATTAAATGCAATATTACTATTGATCTCAATTATGTCGTTAAATTATAATATTAATTAATGAACTTATTATTCAACTTAAATGATTTCTAACACATGCATAATTTTGGGGCATAAACAATTAATTTCTATTCTATAAGTAACACATAAATAACATAATTTTTACATGTCAAAATCAAATTATAACATCCTTACGATTCACTCTTAATGAGAACGTCATAAATTATAGTGGAATCCCAACATTTAGTCTAAGCGAGTAAGGGTTTTGAGCCTTAATTTGAATTAAAATTTTGAATAAAAATAGTCCCATATTTAGTTTCACTTTTCCTAATTAGTTTCTCAAATTTATTTTATGGAACAAATGCTTATTAGTGTTTAGGCAGCATGTAAAATGCATAATACTAAACAGTAACAATAGAACTATTCATTCATATGAAAATCGTTTGAAGAATGTGATTGGATAGTTTTGTTCCTCTCGAGAAAGCAATAAAAACACGTTTGTGAATGATATTGTGAAAACCCGATTTAGCTCTTCAAAAAGGGGTTAGAAGTTGTGTTCAATGGTGTTAAGACTTTGTAGATGAGTGAGAAGGAAATTGTCAGAGGCCACGTATTTTTAAGAAGGCTAAAATATATTGTAAAAGTCCTAAACCAGCCTATCCACTCAAATCTACACGTAAATACCACATGAAGAAAGATTCAATATATATATATATATATATATATATATATATATATATATATATATATATGAAACTAACAGTGTACCACGCTCCCTCGTGAATCATCACTCGATTCTCTCTCCAAAAGACATCAATACTTAGTTCCTCAAATCAACTAACATCACAACATCAATACTAGATATACCTAAAATATATACTAATGATCTGCTAAATAAATATCGTCTTCAAAATTGACTCTAAATATCCTCACATCAATATTAATATTTCTAACCTTAATGCCTACAATGTCCTTAACACAAAACTCCCTATCTCCAAGAAATGCAGCTAACACGTAGGCGAGACTCAATACCTTAAGGAGTATGAATCAACAAAAGGGGTAAAATATCAGTAACGCGAAGGCTAAACGAACTCAAAACCCACGAGACCTATGACAATTCTTTTATATCATCTGTAACATGCCGTGCATTCTCGCAAGTGAGGTGGCCAGTCATCGTCACTAAACTAGGCCGGACGTCACTAAATAAGTTATCATTCTCATCATATGAAAGATATATCAGACGTTTAAATTTTTTCCAGAAGATATAATTAAGTTTCCAATCAAACTTAACCATTCATGCAAAATAAAAATTCATCACCATGCTATCTCCAAAATGAATCCAACTCCAAATAAATATAAAACCTAAATGAAATAATACAACTTCTAATATCTGACTGAAACCATAAATAACTGTGGAACTGATTGGACAACTAAATCTATAAATTAAAGTCTCATAATAAAAGCGACATAATGGAAAGTAAATCTAACTACTAATGGAAGTAAAATGAATCTCCAGCTACACTTTTAAAAAATATCTCCATCACTTATATGCAGTTACTCCAGTAGCATACCTGAAATGTTAGTCAACGTAATGTGTCAGAGCCCGTTGCATGAATGCAATCTACTCCTCCCAGTTAGGGTTAGTAAACCCGGACAATAGCATTATACCTAATAAACATCACAATAGAGAATTTTAAATTAAACGAGATATAAAATAACATGCGAGTAAAAATGAACTACCATTATCTAACAACATAAATAAGTCACCCCAATTATTTAAGTATAGTTACTTAATTTCATTTATGATCAACCTAAGCTCTTATTCTTACTTAGTTTAATTATTCAATTGTATTTTTATTCATGTGACAGCATTATGGTCAATCGACCCCTTATCGGTCCATCACACTCTCTTAGCGCAATACATTTCACACATCACACCCATCTCCCTCGCTATAGCCAGTTAACCCGATTATTATCAACCCTGCACATACTCGTGAGGTTCTATGCACGACACATAACTATAACCAGTATACCCATATTATGTCATCCCTCTACATACTCGTGATGCCAACACAAACCCACGTCACTATAGACAGTCAACTGTATCATTATTAGTCTCGCGCATACACACGATGCAAATTGATTTTTAAATACTCATTCTTCGTCTTATGCATTAATTGTGACAACCCGCTCTAAATAATAATGGGTGGCCAGCCCTATACTACATAAATCAGGTATCTCAGATGGTACAGTCTCAACATCAACATACAACACTATAATATAAGTCTAACTACCCATAATCATAAAAAGCGAATTGTCAAAAATTTAAACTTTTTATTTAACAACAACAGCAAAACCAATAGTGCAATCACAACCAAAAATATACATCTAACTATGATGAGTGAAATGTGCAAACTTCAATAAAATAAAGGAGTGAAAAACAATGTACAACAAAAATCTCAACAATGAAATCCTGAATATGCTGTCGAGTAACAGACAATACAATCATCTGATAAATGAAATAAGAAAGTGTTAATCTACAACACTTGAATACTAACTCCATATACAACTGAATCCTAATCTAGATATACAAAGATAGGAATCGACTAAAACAAAGTGCCGCAACAGTCCGCTACTGCCACAGCTCCACGAATACTTAATGGAGGAACATCAAAGGCATCCTTGCGGAGGAACACCTGAAGTAGTACAATATATATTCATGGAGGAGAAAATATAAACGGGTCAGAGCTCGAGTTTGAAAAACATTTTATAGAAAGTGTATTAAAATGCATAATAATTATAAATGCATTATTACATGATTTAGTTGGAATCGAACTCTCCATAATAATTCAACTCACCTCTCATCTAAAGCGCGCACTAAGCGTATGCACGTGATCTCCAAATGGATGTTCGATTCTAATTTAGGTAAGAGGATTCTAACATAAACCGAAAAGAAGTATTTAAGTGAAATCATCTAACCTATCTCCCAATACATTTGTTTCCATAATTAAAAGTTATAAATATTAACTTTAATATAATCGTTATAGTTATCTTTATAATGTTCATTTGTTGCACATATAAAGTTACATGATCCAATCATGTCCACATCATCACAATACATTAACAATCTCATTTACTAGAATTTATATTCTAGAGAGATGCCCTTATTAGGCATGAAACCATATATAATTATTATATGAGTTATTAGCATCAAGAGTTAAGGACTAAACTCCTCCCGATTCTCAACACGGCGCTGCGTTTCGTGCGCGGGACGTCTCGTCGAAGCGAAATCCAAACAAGGAACCCCCCCGTTACACTACTCCTGACCGTATCGATCCTCAGGGCTCATTATGCCCTCAATGCAAGATGCATGTATCCCAAATGATTAATATCCAATTTTAATTAATTAATATTCCCAATTCTCAACAGTACACGGCGTTTCATGCATGGGACGTCTCACCGAAGCGAAATCCAAACAAGGAACCCCCCATTACACTACTCCTGGAACCGTCGATCGTCGAGATAGGTGATATATATATAGATAATTATGAGCATTAAGGACTAAACTTATCCCCAAGTTCCAACATTACACTGCGGTTCGTGCGTGGGACCTCTCCCCGAAGCGAAATTCAAACAAGGAACCCCCCCAATACACTAATCCTGGCAATGTAGGTCGTTGAGATCCATTATGCCCTTGATACCCAAATACAAGCACAAGCAATAATGACCATCCAACTGAGCTATAACTCGAAGGACGCAGGATCACATGCTATCATCTTCCAGTTGCCCATATACGTAACAAACTGGGGCCACCTGGCGGGGTTCAACGACACCCACCTCATGATCTACTCACGCACACAACGTCCGGGAAGCGGTCATAGTTCCTAACCGGCAAGTGAGAGCGACACATACCCACGACCTCTCACCCACAAAATAAATAAATAAATAAATATATATATATATATATATATATATATATATATATGTCATTTGCTGACCACAAAGGAAGACTATGACCTGGGGAATATCCACATCCTGCTTTTCTAGTCAGAATTCTCACCCTCTACGCACGAAACTTCCCAATGATAGCAAGGAGGGGGTATGCTTAACATGTATATACACCATCATATAAGGTATACATACATCCCACATAATAAAGATATACCATTATATAAGGTATACCTGCAACAACATATTTATTTTCATTATACGCTCTTAGGCGCAATTTGATTAACATCATTGTTTAGTATATCCTTCTCTTTTGATACACTAACCGTCAATACTCACACATTTACCCCACTTAGTATATTCTATACTAATTCTCGCTTGAAGCTCTCATGTCGCTTCTAGTATGAATTGTCTTTCAATTCTATTTAAGATAGGGATATTCTATATCCTAGTGCACCTCAATTAGCATTTCTCATTGTGTGCGATGTCTCCCAAATCAATTATCAATAAGGATATTTCAATATCCATATGCACATCAAATAGCATTTATGATTCTCCATCCATTATAGGGTTCAATTCAGTTTATGAACCTTTTTAAAGTTATCCCATTTGGGATTGGATTCTAAATTCCATTATCTCTAAATTATTCACCTTCTTTCATATGAATTGAATTTATTATCTCCAAGTCAAGGTGAGCTTCCCCACTTAGAATAAACCAAAATACCTAATCGGTATTCCTCTAATTTAGTCAATATGACTCCAATCATTCCTTATAAGGAAACTCTCTAAAAGTCTCCAAAACATACTCCAATTAACTCCCATAGAAATCCCCAATCGATAACCTTAAACGAAACGGGATAAAATTCTTCCTAGAAAAACATCTCCAAAATCCCCTGTTTCCGAATCGATTCGGCCCATCCGAATCGATTCGGTCCAATAGACCTGGGAGTCTGCTACATGCCCAATCGATTAGCAAGGGGAGAATCGATTCGGCCCTAAAGACCTGGGCAATCTGCAACAGACCGAATCAATTCGGTAGGGGCGAATCGATTCAGCAAGTGTAGCAAGCTACGAAATGGGCAATTTTCTTCTTAACCCAAAATACCCAAAAATCATTTTAATCATCTTCCAACCATTTTAATCCAACCCAATCACGTATATAACATTAATATTCATCCAAGAACACATATAAACCAATTTCTAACCTTAAAATTCATTTATACACTACAAATCTATGGTTTTTCCCAAAAGCTAGGTTTTAACAATTTAAACCTAAAACCCAAAATTCAATCCACAATTCATGCAATAATTATTACACAACAATTATTTAGCAAGTTTAATCACTTGCCTCGGGTTCATAGGGTCTGAATCCGCCTTGAGATCGCGTATTTGCCCGGAAATCCTCTTTCTCCCTCTTTTTCTCCTTCCTTTTCTTCTTCTTTCTTCTTCTTTCTTCTTCTCTTTCTTTCTATTTCTCTGTTTGGAGAATTGTTTCTCCCGTGGGCTAATTTAGCCTAATCACCCAAGATACACATCTTTAAATGATAATACACACTTTAAATGACTCGGTGACTTTAATTCGAGTCAAACGGTCCAAATTTATTTCGGAACCCAAATAGACCCCAAGTACAGTCATTTCGACTTTCTCGACCCTTCCGGACACTATGGTACCCTTAGAATTTCCATTCGACACACTTTCTAGCGACTCCAAATTTTGACTTTAATTCCCAACTTAATTATTTCTCCCGAAATAAATTAATTACTGTTCCAAAAGTCTTGGGGTATTACATTAATTATCCATTTACTCAAGTTCTCATTATTCTCAATTTGCCCCACCCTTTTATCGAGAATAAACTCCTCAACCTACCCCTAATCCCATACCTAGATGTCTCCAAAATGCGAGCGTATCCTAACCTAATATTTAGGAAGAATACCTACGACTAGCTACCACCTAGCTTCGCAACTAGTTTCCTGATACAACTAAAATGATATACAAATGAGCCCCACCCAAGAATACCCATTCGTATAAAACTACACTAACTAGTCCCACAAATAGAAAGCATTCCCAACAACTAAGATGTACCTACTAGTCCCAAACCTAGCCAATATTTAAAAAAATAAGGTGAGAACACTAACTACCCCAACAATCCCATCATCCTTGCGGTGTCAAATATTCATACAATTTCTGAATCACACGTAACATATTTTTAACTTACCGCAAACACTCTTTGAATTAGGATCAAAATTAATATTGATCCAAATTATGTTCATTTAATTATAATATTAATTAAATATTTTATTTTCCAATAACTTAAATGATTTCTATCACATGCATAATTTCGGGACATAAACAATAAATCTATATTCTACAAGTAACACATAAATAACATAATTTTTATATGTCCAAATCAATTTATAACATCCATGCGATTAATTCTACATGCGAACTTCGTAAATTCCAGTGGAATCCCAACTTCTAGCATAAGCTTGCAAGGATTTTGAGTCTCAATTTATATTAAAGATTTTATTAAAAACACTCGCCCATTTAGTTTCACTTTTCCTAATTGGTATGTCTAATTTATTTTAGGAAAATAATACTTATCAGTATTTAGGCAACATTTCAAATGCATAATACTAAAGAGGAATAACATACGTATCCATGCATGTGAAAATTATTTGAAAAATCTGATTGGATGGTTGTGTTACTCTCGAGAAAATAATGAAAACAAGTTGTTGAACTATCTTGAGAAAACCCGGTTTGGCTCTTCAAAACTTTGGTTAAAAGTTGTGTTTAATGGGGTTTTCGTTTTTTAGATGGGAGAGAATGAAATTATGGGAGGCTATGGATTTTTAAGAAGGATAAAATGTGTTTTAAAATTCCTAAACCCGTAACTTTATGTTTATATACCAACAAGAAGTTAAGTCATAATCAAACGCAAACACTCAAAAATACATAACGGACAATCGGAATGTCGAAATTGGCTAATATTTTTAGATGTTGTGGCTGACTGAGAGATGAAGCTACTGTAAAATATTCAACTCAATCGGATGTCCGAATTTTTTTCCTCAGGTAGGATCCTTCCCCAATTTTTATATATAAAAATGAACATTTTTACATACAAAAATTATAAACATTCGAAAAATTATTTTTCCAAAAATTTTAATTGAACGAAGATTTTTACGGCTAAAAAGTCACGAGGTAGTACATATATAATGCATAACGTTTTGTCTAATTAAAGAAGAAATAACATGTGTAATTGGATATTTATGTGTAAAATTTATAAATTCGTATAAAACTATTAATTACATGTTCCTTTGATCATGTTAATATGTGGCATCAAATCTTAGGTTTCTAATCTCATGATTGTCCATTAAGAGTTTTTTCCTACAAAAATTCTCATAAAAAAATTGATTAATTTCTAAAAAAATTAGCCATAAATTTTTTTCTCTCCAAATTTTACGAAATTCATATGACAACCTCGAAATGTCGAACTAAACAAAACCCACTGTTTACAATGGGCACCACCCAATCATCGCAAGTTGACATCATTTAAACTCCTAACATGCATTTTTGGCATTTTTGACAATAATGTCAACGATAATAACTCTCGCTTGAAAATTTATTTTACAATCACGCAAATTTGAGAGTGATCCTGAAGAGATTGTTTATTTTACTGTAGTGATAACTCAAAAAATTTCCTTTTTGAAAAAATAAATTATTTTTACACATTTTATGGTATAAATCTCTACGTATATTTTTTTGTAATCAATAAATGTTCATATAATATCCAATATTAAGTGTTGAATATTTGATGTATGATTAAGGGTTTGATAACAATATTTTCAGTAAAATAGATTATTTTGTACAATCTATTTTTGGTTGCACCAAGGCCTGAATGTAATTATGAATTAATATTTTGACACAAATAATTATATGATGTCAGATTAGGAAGGAAGAATCTAAATATATTGTCATAAATATTATATTATTGTGTATTCATCTATATTTGGACTCCTGACTATCCATTATATTGCGTGTAATATTTCTTTGGGGAATTAATTTTTACATACATTATGTAACATGTGTGTGCATGTATATTCCATAAAATTAATTTTTTTTGTACACTCAATGAATTAAATATTTAAAATGTAACTAAGGATAAACCAATTTCGGATCTCAGTTAATTCAACCAAATGAATTAATAGGTATATCTACATAATCACGCAAAAGAAAATATCATAAAATGGGATGGTTGGGTTCCAAAAATATTATGAACAAATTAAAAGTATTTTTCATTATTTTATTTTGATTTTCTTTTGTGGCAATTTAATTATTTCTGTAAATCTTCTTATTTCATAAAATTTTGAAGGGACAGTTTTTTTATGCCTTTAATAAGTAATATTTGAAATTAAAATTGCCGACTTACTCATGATTTCATGAACTTTTTTATGTGATACCCATGCCCAATATTTTATTATTTTTCCCTGCATAAATTATAAACATATCAAACCTTGAAATTTGGATGATTATAATTGGGGTCATATCTATATTTTACAGATTTTGAGGTCCTGATGGTAATTATTAGAAGAATGAGGATGAAAATTGTAAAGTTTGAAGAAATTCAGGAAGAAGTCATTGGAACGTGTTTAAGATCGTTCGAACGAGAAGTTTAGGTCATTGGAAGATGAGATCGAATGAGGATCGAACGAAACTCCACTACATATTCATTACAAGGTCGTTCGAAGGCTAATTTGAACAAGAAGCCTTTCTCATTCGAATGAGAGGTCATTCTTTTTTGAACGAGCGCACTTGAAATTTTAATTTCATGATAACTTGATGTGTTATCATCTTCTGGACCATTGGATAGATAAGGTGTCCGCCTCTTGTAAGCTTAGACTAGACAAAAGGGGGATTTTTGCATTTGGGGTGGCTTTATAAGGATTTTTTTGAGTTTAATTAGAGAATTGATCGTATGAAAAAGAGAGGGAGAGTGGGGGTGGATCTCCCCCGCCATTTTCAATATTTTCACTCTCTCTCCACAAACCACCAATCCCCCACCTTGTATCACCATGCTCAACTAGTATTCTACCATATCTAATCGTTACATATCCATTTACACTATTGTTATGAAAACCTGCAAATTTGGAGGTGTTGTTTGGAGTTTTTGGTGAATATGAAGATGGAAGATTCAAGGAGGAGGATTGGTTGAGCTCGGAAACCTCTCTAAGGCCACCTTAGGAGCTAGGGGGTTGCCATCTTGTTAGACATTTTAAGCTACAATTTTTGGAGCTCCATTTGTAGTGGAAAAACTCAACTCTTAGTATTAAGACTCTATTTGCATATTAGTTGTCTTATTGTTAGATTATAAGAGTAGGATGCATTTGAATAAATTAATGAGTTTCATGTAATTTAGTGTTTAACATTTTTATGGAATAAAAATGTTGCAAAATGCCATTGTGATAAAGGTAGAATATCAGTGAATATTTCAAAATTTCTTGAAAATAAAGCTTGGGATTATATGGTAATAGTACATTTTCATAAAATGTTAGTAACGATAAAATTTTCAATTGATTCCATTGTAGTATTTGACTTATTCCCGAAACAAAACATGCTTTTGATTCATAGACAGCTTTTTATTGTCACGATCCCACACAGTCTATGACATAGAGTTTATTGAAGACGTCGCGAGCAAGCTTCAAAGATAAATCATGACGAGATTATTTTGGTGCACGTTTCACGTCTTCATTGCATTTTGATATCTCTCAGGTATGTATGCATAATGTTGATGGGACTCGAAAAAAGTTTTTAGGATGTTATTTTTATTAAAAAGTGTTTTAAAATATTTAAACTTTGTTTGTTCTAAGATAAAGATGATTTAGAGTTATGTAAATCACAAACTCTTAATTTCAGTTGTTCGAATGACTTTGAATGCCGTTCAAGCGAGATACTAATGTCGTTCGAGCGACATGTGTATTTCTTTCGAGCAACATGAAGATTTAATTTGAATGATGCACCGACTTAACTTTTCTATTTAAGGTGTGTTTCTCTTAGAATTTCGTCAGTTGCAGAACCTGAAAATTAGTTTTCATACAGTTCGTTGTCTTCACAAGTTTTCTACGGTTTTCAAATTCTAAAAACGTCCTTAGAGTTCCAAATATCTAAGTTTTCATTCACATATGCAAAAGTGATATTTGTTTGCACCATTTGGAGTTTCTCATCACTTTGAAAAATGTTGGGTTTTCGGGTGAAGAAGCGAAGAAGTTCATAATAGTAATTTGAAGACGTTTCCAATCTATATCAGTGGACATCGAGGCATTCTTGGATGCGTGTGCTGTGGACTAGTATCGTCGAAGTATATTCGCGCGGGCACTATGGAAAAGTTGTTGAAGATTAGAGAAGCACCAAGACTTGTGGGGAATGAGTCATTGTGTAAGTCTATCTTTGTACTTTGTAATACCGCATCATAGTAATTGCTTGGCTTAGGTCGTCCGAGGTTTTTTCCCTTAGTGGTTTCCTCGTACATCCGACGACACTTTTGTGGGCTTTCTTTATTTTACTTGCTTTAATAACTAGATACAAGATTAGGATTAATAAATATAAAATTGGGTTAAGTTAAAATCGACTCACATACTTGGTGCAATTTAAAATTTGGAAAAAGGTTTTTCAAAAAGAAGAGTTAGTATCAGATTAGCTAAAGAAAAAGGGGACTACAAATTGGTATCAGATCTAGAAAGACTATTTTATTATGTTGATCCTTTTTTGTGTTTTTCTGATGTTCGTATTTATTTTTTTCTCTTGTGTTATTTTTCTCTCAATGGAATGACAAAGTTTTGATGAATAAGATCTCTTGAATTTGAAGTTTGCACAATGTATTGAAATTCTTGAAAAGGAAATTTCTAGTATTAAAAATATGATTGAATATTTACAAACATTTCAAATTCAAAGATATATCATTCATGAGAAGTTTGCGGCCTTATATGATAACTTTAAATATTTAATTGTGCCCAAGGAATAGAATGATAGTTGAGCCCTTGATTTAGAACAAGAGTTGGAGGACTTAAAAAATTCTAGGATTTGTGTCGTTGATGAAAATAGTTTGAGTAATGATTTTATGGAACATTGGAAGCCTCTTAGGGATAAGTTTGATCATATTTAGGGGGAGAGAAATAACCTTCTAGGGGTAACTGAAAATCTGAAGATGGAGTCACAAAATTTTGAGGAGTCAAATTCTTTGCTCGAATCCAAAATTTCAAAGTTGAAAAACGATTCAAGTGATTCAAGTTGTGATAGTATTGTCTTATCTTGCTCTAGTGTTTCTAATGTTAAAGAAAAAAATGTTTTTTAGAGCGTCCACCATATCCGAGGGCGTTAGAAAAGGTTAACCTAATGGCCCCATTCCTCTTCGAGTTTTCACGTGTTCGCATTGTGGTAGGAAAGGTCACCTTAAGAGTTTTTTGTACGATCTTAGACCAAACCCTAGGAAGTTTAAACGTAGTGTCCCATCGATTCCCAAAACCTGTTTTGTTAGGTATACACCTGTTTGGGTAATGAAATCTATTTTGGAGATGGTAAATGCTTCGTTGGTTTATTCTCACATGCTAGCACATGATAATTCACATGCTATTTCTTATGGATAATTGCTTGCATGATCATGTTCGTCAAATGCTAGTCTTTGCATCATGATTTATATCTTGCTAGTGGCATGACATGTTTATCTTTTCTATATATATTTTTTCATTTATTTTAGTCTTATTTGAAAAATATAAAAAGATTTTTGGTTTGAAATATTTTAAGTAAAATAAAAAAAGATTTTATTTTGGGGTAAAATATATTTTTATAAAAACTCAAAAAGATTTTCGATTTATTTTTTGTGTCGTAACTAATTCATGTTTTCCATTACATATTAGTGTGTTTGTACTCCCATCATTTCATTATCGATGTGGCTAGGACATTTGGTCATAATTATTGATGCGTTGGATGATCTTAACCACTATCTGTATGGGGTTGTTTCAAAGTTGATATGCATTTGAATTCGACTTGTATATATACCATATTTTCACACATGTATGAGTTTATATGAATGTTTGAGATCTCATGCATATTCTAGTTTGGTGAGATTTTTAGATCTCAATCTTGTCATCTATGCATAAGTAGACATAAGACGAGGTGTGCATGTAAGATTCGTTTACTGTGAGGATTAATAATGCTTAAATCGAAAAAATGATGTGTGTTCACAGGAAAGGGTTGTGAGAGTACAAAATTAACTCCTCGTGAAACCCACCATTTAAAAGATCCCAAGAAAAAATGAAGGCAATAAAAAGAATCATATGCCAAAATAGGGTCAATAGGATTTCTCTAAGTTGAGAAACATTGAATGTAACGGCCCGACCCGGATTTAGATTACCCTTGGAATAACTAAAATCCGAATTGAGGTGTTAAGGGGGAGGGAGGGGGAAAGTTTACTTTATTATTTAAGAAAAACATTTATTTAATTGATTTATGGACACGATATTCATTTGTCAAATTTCAATTTAAAAAGAATAATCATTTAACATGCGTAATAAACCAACTTATTAAATTGTTCTTGAAAAAATATTTAATACAACAATTAATCTATCGAAATGAAGTTCACTGGGTAAGACAATACAATAGTCCAAATCCCATGATACAGTTCCAACATAATAATTAAGGTACTATAAATATAAATATTAAACATATAACGGAACAGACAACAGAGAATATAATGTCTACTCTCACCCTCAACATCCTTACAGAGATCCTTTTTCAGTGTCACCAACTGAATTACATGTGGTGGGAAAAAGTAAGGGGGTGATCGAATGCCTAGTATGGTGGAAAATACTAAGAAATAATTTCATAAATAAAATACTATAAATATAAAATGTCTTTTGGTATTTTGTAGAACAATTTTCATTTCATTAAATGTTAATTCAACTACATGAAATGCACCCGGGCTATATGCCTAACTCACACTTAAGCTTTTTCATTTCTCATGCCAAAGGCTAAACTTATTAATCCAACTATGTTGTCATCATAATATTAATAAATTCCATCTATTAAAATTCATTTATCCAATCATTTTACCAATCTTTCATAAATATTACTTTTATTACTTTGGAATTTTCCAACATCCCTGTTTTGATAGCCTTTCGCCATCGGTATCGAGCACACATATGTTACACTAGTCAGGTTGTTTGGTGTCTTCCACCTCTAGGGACGTCATGCACTCCTAATTATTCTTCTGGAAACATCCGAATGTCATTATCTTTTCATATAGTCTCATTCTTCCAAATATTGACATTCTTACAATTATTCTCATTATTCTAAGTATTCACATTAATCTTTCGGTGTTACCTCATTATTTGCCTTATTTTTAAAATAGTCGAGGAGGTCAACTAATAATAACACCATACTTTGAACACTTATATCAAATCATCATTTAATTTATTTATTCATTAATGAATTAACACATTTTTAGTATCTTAAAAATGGTTTTACTGGAATTTTAATGTAAAGAAATATTATCTTCTACTAGTTTTTCACATAATTACCAAAACTGCCATTATGGTATTTTTACATCAAAATGCCTCCTTTAAATGGGGTTTTAAGAGAAAAAAGTATCTTTAGTAACTTTTTTTTCTATAATATTTGACCCATTCTAATATTTATTAAGTCATTAAAATCACAGTTTTAATATAGACTTTATTATACAAAGTTCAACTGGGTTTTCTACATCATTCTTACACCAATTTTTCATCGTCTTAGTGGGTTTTCAAGATGAAATCATTAAATTATATTTTCTAACAAATTTTCTATATTATTTAACTCATTTAATCATAAATGTAATCATTAAAATTACCATTTTAATGTAGAGTTCAAATATAAGGTTTTAAGTGGGTTTTCTACACCATTTTAAGTCATTATCTTTACTTTTTAACATCATCAAATTGGGATGAAATTTATCATTCTTTCAAAACATGATGAAAACTATCTATTTAATTTCAAAACATATCATTTTTGATGTTTAAAACTTATTCAAGTATATTTACATGAAATGAGAATTTCTACCTAAAAAATCCATGTATATGCATCCTACACATTCATATTCAAGTAGAATATGATTATAACATTTTTTTTAACAATTTTCATATTCTAATAATTCATTTATACAAGAATGATATTAAGAAATTTAATCAACCAAGCTAGTTCATTTTAACACATAAAAAACATGGGGTTGCGTAATAGAAAATACAAGAAATATAATTTTTCTAACAAAAAATCATCTTTCATCAACATTGGTTTTTTAAGATTTTGAAAACATGAATTTAGGAAGAGGAAAACCCTATTTGATTTATGAAGAGGATATAACTTTGTAGAAGAAAACTTCAAGTGATCCTAGATTGCTCCTAAACTTAACTCCTATGCCCCAACAATGAAACTTTTAAGCCACACAAAGATGCCCCACCCCTTGTGTGATATTTTAATGGAGTTTTGAGCTTCTTAAATGGAGTTTGAGGAGAGAGAACATGGGTATAAGGGTGATCTACGAATCTTAGAATTATTTATTCTCTTGAGGATATAAGAGAGAGAAAGAGGATGATTAATTTTATGTTTATTTGGCTTACTAGGTTCATGAATTCCCCACCAAAAAAAGAGTGTGAATATATATATATATATATTTTAGGGAGTTCGAATGGAAAAATTTTAACAGGTTTGCGCCACGAATCCTTATGTTGAAAAATCGTATCATGACGCGATTGTTTCTAGAATCGTAAAAATTCTAGATTTGTGTGTATATTGATTGTTGAGTTCATTTAGCTCATTATCTTAATTGTCACATATTGCTAAAATGAAGTTTGTTGACATATCTCTATTAATGAGAGCTTCTTGACCATTTCAATGTGTTGGAGTTATGATTCATTTGTTGTAGTTCACAACTATTCACTCCATATCCACGTTTGAGCACATTGAATCTATGTTGGCATGAAACTCACATTGTTTGTATTTTTTTAATTTTTTTGTTTTGTTTTAAGTCTGTTTTTCTGATGTTTTCTCTTCCCAGTTATCGTTTTGAGGAATTTTTTCACTGGACGAAACTTCATATTTTATGGAACTGGAGTTGAGAAAATATCATGTTTTTCAAACTACATAGAGGCCTCGTTCGAGCGATAGCCTAATGTCATGCGATGCACTGTTCACGTGAGGTTTCGGCGACACATTTTTTGAGTCCTTGATTTTATCAGAGATGGTCGCTTGAAAGGTCTCTTGAAGGTCGTTTGATGTTAACATCGAGTCAGAGGCTACTGTTTTTGTTTTTTTAGGTCCCTTAATGACTTGGTTTGAGCGACCTGACTATGTCTCTCAAACGACGAGGTTAAGTCATTCGAGCAACCTTCTGAGGAATTTTAGATTCTTCTATTTCGCACCTACTTAGTTATTAATGATCATATCATTCTGTTTTGGCTCTTCTGCATAGTTTGTTATGCAGTTCTTCTTGGTTATGCATGTTTCATTAATAACATTACATTATATGTTTATTCACATATTTACTGGTTTTGATGATTTTTTCATGTGACTGTTTACTAGATACGGATTTGGTATGTTTTGATCATTATTAGATGGTTGTTTCGTAATTATCTAGATATACTTCATTGGTTATTCGAATTATATATATATATATATATATATTGATAAATTGTTTATTTTTTTCACTTATTATCTATTCGAGAGCAAAAGGGGGGAGATGTATGTGATGTAGGGGGATAGTTTGTTTCTTTGATGAGCATATATGTTTGTTAGTTCACATATTGGTATAATTCTTGTGATCAAATGATTTCACGATTATATTGATTATTTTACGCATATTGGCATCATTGTATCTAATTGTGCTCAGAAGTTTAACAAATGATTTAATTTTGACTTTACATATTGCTATTAATATTTCTCATTGGTATCATAATGTTTTAAATCAATTGTACCGCCACACTTCACTGGGTATTTATTTGTTTCATGTATGTAGGTATGCTTAAGAAATTCGATATTTCAAGTCTAGATCACATTCAGACAGCTCATTCTTGTCGGACCATCATTTACTAGTTTTGTCCAATAATTTTTTATTTTGAATTTTATGGGATGGGATTTAGGCTTCATATGGCTTGACATCCCAACTTAGGGATTTCACTGTTAATTTTTTTCCCGGAACAGCCAAAGGGGGAGATTTGTACGGACAAAATTTTTAATTGAGTCCATTGTAGTATTTGACTTACTCCCGGAACAAAATATGTTTTTGAGTCATAGATATATTTTTATTGTCACAATCCCACACAATCTATGACATAGGGTTTATTGAAGACATTGCAACCAATCTTCAAAGATAAATCAAGACGAGATTAATTTATTGCACGTTTCACGTCTTCATTGCATTTCGAGATCGCTCAGGTATGTATGCGTAATGTTTATGGGACTCGAAAAATGTTTTTAGGATGTTATTTTTATTAAAAAGTGGTTTGAAATATTTAAGCAGTATTTATTCTTAGATAAAGATTGTTTAGCGTTGTGTAAATCACAAACTCATAATTTCAGTGGTTCAAATGACTCTGAATGTCGTTCGAGCGAGATACCAATGTCGTTCAAGATAAAGGAAGATTTCGTTCGAATGACGCACCGACTCAACTTGTCTATTTAAGACGTGTTTCAATCAAAATTTCATAAACTGTAGAACCTAATAATCTGTTTTCATACCATATATTTTTAGCGTAAGTTTTCTAAGGTTTTCTAAGTCTAAAAACATCCTTAGAGTTTTAAAGATCCGAGCTTTCATTTACATATGCAAAATTCATCTTTATTTGCACCATTTGGAGTTGTTCATCAATTTGGACATCGTTGGGTTTTGCTATGAAGAAGCAAAGGAGTTCATGTCCAGAATTCGTAGATGTTTCGAAGCCATATTAGCGGACACCGAGGAATCCATAGATGCGTGTGCTGTGGACAAGTATCACTGAAGGATATTCACGTGGGAATTGTGGAAGAGTGGTTGAAGATCAAAGAAGCTTCAAGACGTGTGGGGATCGAGTCATTGAGTAAGTTTGTTTTTGTATTTTGCAACACCACATAATAGTGATTGTCTAGCTTGGGTCGTGTGAGGTTTTTTCCCTTAGTGGTTTCCTCGTACATCCAACGTCACTTTTGTGAGCTTTCTTTATTTTACTTGCTTTAATCACCAGATTCATGTTTAGGAATAATCAAGATAATATTGGGCCATGTTGAAATCGATTCACATATTTGGTGTGATTAAAAATTTGGAAAAAAAAGTTCAAAAAGAATGTTGGTTTTGACATCCTTAAAACACATTCGAAATAAAAAGGGGCCTATAATATTCTAAAATGATATTTATCTTGAAAAAGGATGAATTTATAAAAGTTTGCTGTTTTTTGAATTTTGAAGAAATAAAAATATCCCTTAGTCTTGAAAAGTATATTTTTCGAGTATAATGAATCGATAGAATAAATTTTATGTTTAACCCATTTAATAGGATTTAGAGTTAAAATTCATTTTCTCATGTATATAAACATGTAGTGTTTTAATGATGAACATATAAACAATTTTAATGAAGTTTTTATTGGGTTTAAAACCGAAATCAAGAAGAAAGTAATTTTGGCCCTTAATGTGTGTGAAAATGGTGTTGGAACCGTGATAAAGGTAAGGGTTTAGGACTACATGTAGTAATAAAGAAAATGGAAATTTTCATATAAAATGGTATGTAAGGAAATTATCTTGTGAGTCCCGTTACAATTTTATATGTCATATACCACTACAAATCGTCATAGAATGGGGCAAGTTTAAATTTAAAAAAGACGGATCCAAACATCAAGTGGTGTTTAACATTCAATCTCAATGAGATGATTTTGTTAAGATTGTGTTTTAGGTCCATTTTCATTTCTTATTAAAAGTGTTGGGATATTTTTCATAAGGGCTACAAAGTTTGTCTAAATATAAAAAATGTTTTTATAAAGTTTTCTTTGAAAAAGGTTTTATAAACATACATGTTAGTTTTTGTTCAGAAAGGTTTTCAAGTTTAAGAGATTTTTTCTAAGTCCTGTAGGGAGCCTAGGGATTGATGCTGATCTTGTTTGAATGAGATCGGACTGGTTCAAGCGAGATGATTTCTACTTCGAACGACGGCTATGATCATTCAAGCGAGATGCAACATCATTCAAGCGATGATCCTTCTGGTTCAAATGAGTTTCTGCCTTAACTATTGCTATATAAAGGGAATTCATCTTATGTTTTTTATTAGGAGAAGTTAGTTTTATCCGAATACTTTTTTAGAGAGAGAGAGAATTTGTTTTGTTCGATAATTGATAGGAGTAGAATCCTTCTGGTTCAAAGTTCATTTTCAATTCATAATCCAATTACTTTTATGTGAGTTATTTTGTGGAACCGAAGACATATTTTTGCTGGAATTTTATGTTGCTGATTGAGATGCCTTTTGTGGTACTAGGTTGATGATTGCATTTCATTGAGGATTACTTGATGGTGTTCCTTTGCTAAAGATTAGACTACGATTCGTGTGGGTTCACTTAGTGGGATATATTGTTGACTCTAGGCTGCGTGTCTATGTAGGTTTGTCGAGGTAAACTTATTGCATTTTTTAATATGATTGTAAATTGAGATTTAATTCATAGTGAAGTAAATGGTTTTACCCTTAGGGTATTTTTCTAGAAATCTGCGAGTTGGTTACTTGTGTTTATTTTTTTGACACACACACACACACACACACATAGTTGCTTGTTTAAGGGCTGATTTAATTTGGTTTCAAAATTGACTCTAATTAAATAAGTCGGTAGTTGGAATTTGTGAATTTATTTGACTCAGTATCATGCACGGCGCATTACTTTTTACAAATTGCTATCAGAGCCTGTTGCACTAAGTGATATCATTTGATCCATTTTTCGCTAAATTGTGTGATATAGATTTTTTTATCTGTTTTGTAAAAAATTATAATTTTCCCGATGGAGCACTTATTTAATCGGATGCCTATTTTTGATGACACGAATCACTGTTTTGATGATATAAATAGTTTGAATTTCACGTCTGCGAAAAAATTCATTTTTTTGGAAAAAGAAAATTCTCGTTTCAAATCCGTTATGGGTCTTGTGCAAATGGTTCAAAATAATAGGGATTTTTATTGTGAGAAGTTTATTGCTTTGGACCATGACTTTAATGCTTTAAAATTATCCAAAAAGGAGAGTGATGATGGAGCCCTATTTTTAGAAAAAGAATTGGAGAACTTGAAAAATACTAGGGTTTGTGTTTGTGCCAAAGCGCACAAAAATATTTTTATTGATTTTGTGGCACGTGAAGAGACTCTTAGGGATAAGTGTACTTATTTTAAGGGTAAGCGTGATAAACTTCTAGAAATGATTGAAAATTTAGAGAAGGAATTCGTAATTTTGGAAGAGTCAAATTATTTGCTCGAGTCTAAAATTTTGATGTTAAAAGATGATATACTAGACTCAAGTAGTGTCAGTAGTAATTGCAACACCTCTTATGTTCATAATGCTTCCGTTGCTGAAGCCAAGACCATTATTTATTTTAGATGGTACACAAATTTGAAGGACATTAGAAAAGATCACGCTTTAGGTAACATTCACCCCGTTTACACATGTTCACACTCTGGTAGGAAAGGTCATCTTATGACATTTTGTTTTGATATTGGAAAAGGTTCTAGGATGTCGGAGTCTAGTCTTTTATTTGTTCCCGAAACCCTATGTCGTCATTTCACATCCGTTTGGGTTAGGAAATCACTTTTAGAGACGCTAGATTGTTGATTTCCACATGCTTGCACATGATGCGTCACTTGCTATTTCATATATTTGATTACTTGCATGATTTTTATCATACACTAGTAGTGTTTTCATGATATATATTTTCTAGTGTGTTGACATGTACTTTTTGTATTAGATTTTTGCTTTTGAAAAATACAAAAAGATTTTATTTTTAATAAAAATATTGGAAAAAGTAAAAAAGTGTTTTATATTTGGTTTTACACCGTTTATGGATGGTCATTTAGGATGTCCGAGTCACAATTTCGTTCCATATCCACAGGACGATTTGATAGTGATTTGATATGCATCATCATTTCATTTTTGTGCTTTATAATGTTTAGAGTCATTTAGATGTGATTAGTTGTTACTACCTCCATGTTTGACTCATAAGTTCCTTTAATGCATGCTTACATGGATTTGTTTGATTATTGTACTTGTTTATCACATATTGGTCGGAGTGTTTTCATCTCAATTCGGTCTTTAAATCGAACCATATGTGATAAAACTTGACAATGGAAGTAGTGCAAAACCATTTATCGTGAGAAATTTAATTGTAACAAAATATGATGAGTGAATCACGAAAAAGGACTGTGAGAGTACAAAATTAACTCGTCGTGAAAGTCACTGTTAAAAAGAGCCCAAAAAAAATTAAATAATGGGTACTTAAGTGGGAGTATTAAATAATGGGAAAATTAAATCATGGGTAGTAAACGAAAGGAATGGTAAAGTGGGGGGATTAAATGGGTAGTTAAGCAACATAAAGAGGTTTAACCCATAATTAACACAAGGTTGTGTTTATGAATATTTTCAAAGGAAAAATAAGTATTTGCTAATATGGTGGCTGCATGTGTTAAAAGGGAGAATTTCAACGAAATTACTAGTGTGAATTCGTATGAATAAAGAGAAAATGTTTGGAAAAAAAGTATTTTCCTTAAACAAGGTGTAACTGTTTTTAATAGTTAACCGGGTGTGTAAAATCACGGAAGGAATGTTAAGAAAAGAAAAAGGGAGTTCTTTCATAAGATTAATGTGAATTAATTGGGGTAAATAACATTTTTTGAAATAACAACGGTTTCATGCATGTAAGTGTGTATGTGTACACACACACACACACACACTAGGATATTCCCGTGCCTAAAGGCACGATGATATTTATCTAAAATATGTAATCGTAAAATGATGAAAAATTTCAACGTACGTAATTGCAAAACGAAAAAAAAAATCGTTCCCCAACTAAACAAAGTGTAACAAAAAAAAATGATCGTTAAAAAGTTGAACTTAACCCCCAGTAATAATGACATATTTGACATCACTCTTGGAAAAATGGGGACACTTTCATCATAAAGGGTAAAATACTATTTAATTTTGTTTTTTATTAAAATTCCATTTTTAACTTTTTTTTAAATATATAAAAATCTATTTTAACTATTTTTTATACATATTCCTTTTAATTATTTTTATAAAAAAAAACAGTTTTCATATACTATTTAATTGTTTTCATATAAAAAATCATTTTATCTTAATTGGTCTCTAATGTGATGTATTGTTCTTAGAGGACAAATTCAAGACCATAATTAAGATACAATTATAAATACGTTCATAATATTGGTTAAGAGTGATGAGGTTTAGAACTTCACTCATTTTTCCTTACACTTTTACACCAAATAGTCCTCTCAAACCCACCAACACTTCGCATGAAACCCAAAATGCATACACAACTTCGTTTTGAACATATACAATTAAATTCACATAATTCTAGGCGAGCATCTAATAAAATCAATATATTACATATGGATCATTTCTCATTATTTTTGTTATATATAACACAAATAATTATAAAGAAATTATAAAAAATTAGGTAAATTTTCCTCTATTATAAGACTATCCACCATGCTAAAGAAGTAAAAAAATGTACCCCCCACAAAACTAATAGTCCGTAATAACAATAATAATAGTATGTCTTAAACAACGTATAAATAAAATCACAACTCAACTCAATTCGTGGCAATAAAACCAATACATCAATAAATATGTAAATAACCCCAATACGTTAATACTTCAATAAAGTATTCCAACTGTTTAAATTGTTAAGAAACGTAGACAATCAACAATATTGAAAATTCATGAAACCTACAAAATCTTTCTCTCAACCATTCCCCCATATAATATGTACGAAGTCAAGACCCGACTCCTCACCCCATGATTCATATATTATGGGAAATGTTATCGGTACCATTTACGAAGATCTCATCCTAATTGCAAATTCAATACTCAAGTATTTGTCATCGACAACCTGCCAAGTGGAAGAACTGTGAACGTGGTCCATTCTTTTCAATATGAAATATAAATATTAGAGTTTTAAAAAACTACAAAAAATGGAATGTTCAATTACTTGGATTGATAAATGCACAATCTAGTTAAAAAACAAATATTATTTAAAGCACCAATGTAAACACCACAAAAGTTCAAATACTTGCTACTTAATCTACCAACATAATGAAAATACCATATATCACGATAACAGGTGAATATATCTATTTGTCACATTTTTTTTCGGCCGTTTGAAGAGGGTGACTATCAAATGAATTGGTGCCATTTGGATGTCCCTATGAAGTCTAAGCGTAGGCGAACTCGTGAGGAGGGACCAATGCAAATGGAAATAATCAGACCCTACACATGATTTGAGTCATATATGCGGTTGTGGCTTCTTACATGTGCTATGCTGAACATTGGACATTTAAATTTCCTAGTGAACCATTTGCAATCAGAAAGTTCCACAAATGAATTTCTTACTGAACATTGGACAGATAATACCAACCAAACATTTGCAAACTTAGATAACATTCATTGCAATTCATATACATAAATTCCAATTTGCTCATTCAGACACAAATTTCGATTTGAATTCAGTTAGATATTTGGTAATCAAAGGCCTTCTAGACTGTCATTTCACGTCGACAAAAAATAAGTTGCACACTTTGTGATTTTTCCATTTAAGGAATGCTTGTGATTTTTCCTTTTAAGGAATGCTTGTGTGGATGAAAAATTAAACGTACACATAACATGATACATGCGTTTCTAGCCTCAAAACATAGGAATGCTAGAGATTTCCAAATAGTTACTGGTTTGGGGGAAACACTTTTGTTGTATGTGTTGTAGAATACCTTTACAAATAATTAAATAGAGAAAATCATACTAAAGCTGCATATCAGACATACAAATCATACATATAATTGAACAGAGTAGACCAGGTGCATATATTGACACAACACACACGTTGTTCCTAAAAACCATGAAACGCGAGTTCTTCTCACCCTCATTAGAAAATGATACCTCATATTCGAGTAACCAACTGTCGTACAAACCCTTTAGTTACTCGTCATCGAATACAATATGATGCAAATTTTCTTGACACCAATCATAAACTGGAGATTTTTTTTGTTTTTGTGCTTGCAGATGAATTTTCGTCCCCACCCGTAAGGTGTAAGTTTTCAATGCCTTCTTTAATTTTTAACAAACAACGATTGAAAGAGCCATTGGAGCGCCAAACAATATTTCCAAACCCCTGCCAAACCTGAAAAATCTTAAAAAATTGCTCCAAAACTATAAAATCAAAATACTTGTGTGCTAAACTTCGTCCTAATCTCTAACATTCTGGATAAAAATCTTGGTCCCAATCTCATTTGCATCCAAGGAAAATAAGATTGACATTAAATATCAAAATGCATATGTGGTGTGTAAAGACATTGATCCAAACATAACATTCAAATCCGAAAACAAAATCTTGGTCATAATCTTATTTGCATCCAATGAAAAGAAGACTGACAGTAAATAAATATTAATGAGAACCATGTAAACTATCATATTAAAGTTTTAACTATACTCTATAATCAGTACTATGAAGTAATAAATATATTGAGAAAAAACTACCAAGCATAACATATTAAACTAATAAAAATTTTACACTTCTTGAATGCAAATAGAGCATATACTGTATAAATAGAGCATACCATTATTTTGCTTGAACAGGTGATGTGATCATAATTGGTAATGTACCTTACTAACATAAACTATAGAGTTGATCTGAAAATACAAATCAAAGTATATGTAAAGAGATTTCAATACAAAATCACTAAGTAATAATCAACAACAAAAAATTGTTAAAATTGTAGCCAACTATGTAAGTTAAAATTGTATTCAACTGTGTTTAAGGGGAGTGGTTCCCAATGGTAGGCGCATATAACATTATACAAACAGTCAAAATTCTAACTAAATCATTTTATCAAAAAACTTAGGCTATTATCAAATGAATTTGGTTCATACAAAGGAAACAAACTCCGACTATTTACATCACCACTCATGGAAATTATATACATCCCGTCTTGCTTGCGCATAAAAATTGTTCTTGTTCCAAAGCATCACAAAGGCCATTCATATGAAATTAAGTTGTGGCACTCTTTAAAGAAATAATTGAAGATCTATACCTAAAACACATGTTGGATAGAAAAATTTCAAATAAAAATTCAGCAGGACAAAAGCATACCTCACAACTAATAGTAAGAACTAAAAAACTATTTAACTTTAGTGTCCTTTGTGGGTGTTGGATAGAAAATGGCAAACGGGTGGTGATTTTGTATTTGTGTCAACAAAAAACATAAATGAATGAAGATTACTATTCAAAAGATTCAATTTACTGTCAAAGAAATCCATGAAGTTGCAAAAGAAAACATAATGTTATGGAACATGAAACATATGCAAGCCATGAAGATTCTGCTTAATTCAGAAACCTATAATCAAAAGTGACAAATCATTATAGAAGTCAAAATCACAATCACAAACAAATTGGTCAAGATTTCAAGAGAGTGACCGAGGTCGAATATAAATAATCTATCAAACGCATAAATTAATAAAAAATATAAAATCCATATAACCTCTAAGTTTCAAGGGCCCAATGCCTTGCTCAGAAAGGATGTGGGTTTGTTTCCAATTCCCTCATTTACGTCTATAGTATGCACATGTGTGACATCAACAAATAGTCGAAAAAGTCAGCAATGAACTCCTTCAAAATAAGGAAGTGAGGCCAAAATAATTCAACCCAAAAAACTTTGTAATAATGAGTAAATTCCAAAAACATTGCTATGTATAAAATCATGAAGCTCACTAGAAACAACTAAAATTAATTTTTTCCTTATTACCAAAACCAATAAGCTATTACCTGAGTTTTCTTCACTGTTAAATACTATTCCCAGATGTTGAAGCTGAATGAATTTAAAAGAAGTCTGAGATAGTGGTGTATGTATATATCATTTCTTTTGGACCACTAATACATTATTTCGTGCTTATTCTCATTCACGTCTGTGTCTTGGAGTGAAAACACAGGCATAAATTAGAAGAAATCATGTTCCTCTAGAATAGTTACAAAATGACAATTAAGGAGAATATAACTACGATGATAAATTGCATAAATGGAAAAAATGTAGCGATGGAGGAGCCTGCAGATATTGTCTAAGAAGGATGACCTATACCCTCCGGCAGCTCCGAGTTATTTTATGCGTAATGAAACAAATCAGATGAACACAAACACAAATGGAGAACAATAGGATCATTAGTTCTAATGTCTTATAATTTCAAAATAAAAGCACAAATGAAGTAGAAGAATCAAGATTAGATCATAACACCAAGACGTCATGTCATCATCCCTTAATAAATTTCACAAAGCCTTCTTGTCACCATTTTTAAAACAATCACTGTGAAAGTGAAAGTCTACAGGGCAAAAAAATGTTACATAACCTTCACATACATTCTCAATCTGAGTAAAATTTCTTAACAGTTATTGTAAACTATGCAAGTAAATAAGTATTCAAAAAATAAGACCAAGTATGTTTAAGAAACCAAATATCTAAAAAACAATACACAAATATCAAATTAGATAGTGGAGAACAATTATAAACACTGAGATCTAATAATCATAAATCACCAAAATTAAGTTTGACCCTTCATACATATGAAATCAATAAGCGTACTCTATGTATTGAGTATATGATTTCAAATAAAGAAACTAAAAAATGAGAACTTTTTAAACCCATCCAAAAATTGACAGATAGTATCCACTGCATTTTGGCAACATTTGCATCTAAATGTGAGTCTAATCCTAATATTTTCTTTTTTGAGAATCAACAGCTACATCAGAATTACGAAGTTTATAAAGAGATGGGGAGATATCTTCAACTAACCTTTACAATTGATTTGAATATGATTTGCCCAGTTGTATATGATTTCCAAATGACATTTCCATAATGCATAGCCAAGAAATTATCTTCTTCTTCTATAACACCTCTAATTCTTGTATCATCCAACACCTTAAATCCAAAGAGAAAATAGTACTAAAATACAAAGTCTGAGAAAGAATGAATGAACTTGCCTCCTTGATCCCTAATAATCCCTCATGAACTAGCTAGGTCTAGATTTCCTTTTGAAGCCCAATAAGTATTCAATTTGAAGTAGCTTGGTGGAGGTTTATACCACTGGGAAAAGTTGATCGATCTGGGAGAATGCTTTGTGAATTTCATGGAGAATCTGTAAATAATATCATCTTCATTTAAATGGATAGAGCTAAAGAATTTGTTGGAAAAGAGAGATAAGATCATGTTGTAGAGTTTGAGCATGATTGATTTACTGTCCATGTTTGAGTATTCAAAAACCTTCAGATTTATAGCAAGCTAAATTTCCCATATAATAATCCCTAGGATAATTTTGATCTGATATTTGATTAAATCTGATCTAGGAGATCTCAACCACCAGGACATCAGCATAGAGTTAAGAGATATGAAAGCTATCATCACACCAAACATATATGCAAAATGATTGAAAATCCTAGAGGCTATGGAAGCATTAATAAAGAGATGGTTAAGATTTTCAGTAGGTAGGTCACAACATTTTCAAGTAGAAGCTAAGTGGATGCCAAGGTTTTAAATATTAGACTCCAAAGGAACAATATTGGAGAGACATTTCCATATGAATATGGAAATTTTAGCAGGTAAGTTTTTGTTCCAAATAGCTTTGAATAGAAAAGAAGATGGATGAGCTGACCTTATGAGCTGCCAAGATGAATTGGAAGAGAAATTACCATCATAAGGGACCAATACAGAAAGTTGTTCACTTCTGAAATTTACTGATCAGTCTCTTCTTTGATAGAAAACAGTTTATTATAAGTAGTAGTACCTCGGCGACTGAGACACAAAAAATTGAATGCAATTAGTACATGATTTATTTATTTGATAACATTAAATAATACATAACATAACCCATATATGTTAGCTAGAACAATATTGTGTCATAATCACGTGTCATAATCATAGGAGCATATGATCATAATCATAGGAGTGTAGGAGCATAGATAACATAATATTGTGTCATAATCATAGGAGCACAATCATCCCATATCTATTATACACCCACCCTTTTATTTTTTACGGGTGTTTTATCTTAGGATCATAAGCTTATAAAATAAGAATTATATTTTATATCGATTATAACATAATATCTTGTAGTGTCAACATGTTACCTGAATGAGAAAATAGAAAAATCATCAATATCCATTTCCAACATATATAACGCAATTGTAGATATAGTTATTTAAAACAAAGAGATGACTTTCAATATCAACCAAAGTTAACTTGATGTTGTTAAAATACATCCTTAACTAAAGACATATATTAGTATTCAAGCTCGTATGGAAGATTAACTGTCCCAAGTGCAAAAAACAACCTTCTAGATAAGAAAGGCAGAATCCTAAATAAAACCTGTAAAGACCTATATTTAACAATTGGTCTCCATAAAGTCTATTCTTGGTACTTTCATATCTGATCCTTAGCATATTTGAATTAGAATAGCATTAGAAACATACTAAAGTAATACATCAAGTTAAAAAAAATGTATCTCAAACCATCCACTACATTTACATTTTTTATGTTAGCTATAAAATGTATAGAGTAGGGATTCAATCAAACTATTCAACATTAATCAATACAATGGAACATTAAAAGAGGTTTCCTACTAAAATAAGTGCAAATTAAGAGTGTATAAAGAATCACTTATACCAAAAAAGGACTTGGTAACATAACTTACAAAATAATTTTTCAAAGCATATGATGCACATAGCCAGCGGTGTGGAGCCCATAAAAGTATGCGGTTATTGAAAGATTTAGAGAAAAAGATAGTAGAAAATGGAACATGTCAAGAAATGGATTGTGTGATGAATATATGAAAATTCAACATAACTTGAATGAATTAATAAATTGTTCGGATAAGGGATAACGTGGACAAGTAATAAGAAAATTGATTGATGTCCTTAAAGTAAAGGAAAGGGGAAGTGAAGGGATTAAATGGGTAGTGGATCAACTTAAAGAGTTTTAACTCATAATTAACACAGGGGTGTTTTTCAAATATTTGGAAAGAAAAAATAAGTATTTTGTAACATGGTGGTTGTGTGTGTTGAATGGGTGAATTTCAATGAAATTACTAGCATGAATTAGTATGAATAAAGGGAAAATTTAGCTAAAAGAAATAATTTTCCTTAAACAAGGTGTAATTGTTTTGATTAGTTAATCGGGCGTGTTAAATCAAGGAATGAATTTCAAGAAAAGAAAAATGGAGTTCCTTCATAAGATTAAGGTGAACTAATCGGGGTAAATATTGTTTTTGCAATAAAAGAGGTTTCTTGCATGTAAATGTGTGTGTGTGTGTGTGTGTATATATATATATATATATATATATATATATATATATATATATATATATATATATGTGTGTGTGTGTGTGTGTGTGTGTGTGTGTGTGTGTGCGTGCGTGGTAGTTGCATGTGCATGTAGATATAACGTGTTAAAGTCTTCTTTTTGCCATTTGATTCTATGATGTATTTTGTACATTTTCTACTGAACATTAGGCTCACACCCTCGTCTTTGCTCTGGTAGAGAGTTATAAAGCTAAGTACTCTCTTTTTATTCTACGTTAGTATTTTTGCATGCCTTGATTTCGAGGAACGCTTATCACGGGTACTTCACGTAGCTTGATTTTAAATGAGAATCTCACGTTAATCAAGTTAAATAGTAATTAAATAAAAACTGGAATAGCAACATTATTGAGGTTGTTTGATTGCACTTCACACCTAATGCTCGGGTCTAACCGAGTTAATAATGGCTAACCCATAAATCTGGACTGGGGCATTACATTTTATGTCAATCCGAAATTATCTAATGATAAAAAGTAGGTCGTGAGCGTTGTTTTGTCTATTTGAGCACGTTAAAACCCTCAAAATCTTAAAATTATCATATCTGATAATAAATTTGACAACTATTTCTCTCTCCATTTTTTAAATTTCACTTATTGAAGATTGTTTGAAGAGTTTTTTATACTCTTTTGTGATGGTTACTCAAATTTTCCATTATTTAAAATTATGGATTTCTTCATTCTAATAAATACCCTAGTAGTCTTAGCTTATTTGACTATCATAATTCTTTTGCTATACACCAAATATTGTGACGACTATTATAATTATGGTTAAGATTTTGATATTAATATTTATATCATGTTAAATTAGGTGTCCATTAAAGTTCCCTAGTTTATAATTTGAAATGTTAAGCTATTGTGTATAAAATTGGCTATTAGTAGTTCCAAATATGATTATGCATGTTAGATTATTAATGCAATCATATTGTGGCTTGTTCACTGCGATATTTCCACAAGGACAATTTTGATTCTCAAATGAATATTAATGAGTATTTTTTTTCATCAACATAACCTCAAAGGATTTAAATTTTTCCTTAAAGTTAATATTTACATGAAGTTTAATTCGATGCTCAAAATTGTTCCAACACTATAAATATTAGATAATTCATATGCTTATTATTTTCATTATGAGTAATGGAATATTAAAAACATGCCTTAAAGTTTTTATTTAAATATTTATATCACGATTAGATTACGATTCCACCCAAGTGGTCTAATCCAATAAACTATAAATGTTGAATTTTGTGATGACATATAAAGAAGTAATAATTCATCATGGTTATATATGTAAAGATATTAATAGGGGTTATTTTGTTTATTTAATAACCAATATCATTTTCGAACTAAAATTGTTTTTGAGTAACTGAAATAAATATTAAGAAATTATACAATTAGGTTGTGAAAGGTTATCCTATATAACATGTCCATCTAGATTACATAACATAGTTCCTTAAATATATATATATATATATATATATATATATATATATATTCAAAGTGATTATCAAAAGAAAGACCATATGCATAAAATGTTATTATTGTATATGTTGTCATCTTGTAGCATCAATGCAGCGAGTGGTTTATCTCATTAATTTTATATCATTTTATTTCTCTAAAAGTGCATGTTTTATCCATTTTAATGGTCTTCGGACTGACTTCTTAGAATGAAGGAAGAACCTAAGAATCATTTAAAAATGCTAAATCATTATAAGAAAGTTTTACTCAAGGAATTCACTATTAATGACCTAGTGTCTAAAACTCTTTTAAGAATTTGAATAATTATTCAATGGATTAAGCATAAAGTTGACGCAAAATATCATAATGATAAAGATTAATATATGAGTACACTATGTAGCACACATATTTTTATCTATATTGTGTGAATTATAATGTGTCGTTCGATATGAATGAAATAATTTCTTTTATTTTGCAAAACTAGAGTGCTACAAAAAATAGTTTTAAATAGATACGAGGAAGTTTACAAGACACACCATAAAAAAAACCATAAATTATTGGATTCATTTACTTATGATATTTTGGAATCGTTTCAAAAACCCTCAATTACCTTCCAAATATTTTTTCTTCATTTTATCATAAGTATACAAAAGATCTTTAAGTTTATATGTGAATATATTTTCTTAATTATGGTGTTCTCATTGGTGGTTTGTACAATTATGTTTTTGATAAAACATTTACAATAAAAATTGCTATGATCTGATATCATAATGTTGAACTTGAAACTAGCTTTTCAATCTTGTAGCATAATTGAATATCAAACTCTTTTAAAACAAGTCATATACATTAATGATTTGATATACAAGATTGTTTTTGACTTATCGCTTATGCGTCTTGACACTTATGTTTGAGCTCTTATGGTTCTAAAATTTTAGACTGATTTATATGGCCCAAGTGGGAGATTGTAGTCTGTGGATAGTGGATCTACATAGATCATGTTGTTATAAAACAACTCAATCGCAACAATTTCCATATATCCATCAGAGAAGGCAACAATGTCGATATCACCACAAGAGTTTTTCACACGAAAATGAATGGATATGTTAAGAAGTGTATTATAAAAATTACACTTTAATTACCCAATTTAGAGGCCCGCATAATTGGAAATGAGTAGTACAAGCATGGATTTAGAATCCACTAAAAGAATTAAAAAATGAAATTATGACTACACTTTGAAGAGGGTACATTATTTGATGTTGAAATCGAAAATGTCAAATTCCATAAAAGAACGATGAAATTAGTGGGAGTATCAAGTCACCTAATGTGTTTATAAAAGAAGTTAAGATACTCTTGTCATTAACTTAACAACCAAACTAATTATTCTTTTTGGTTAGTGGATATGAATAGTTTTAGTAAGCACTTAAATGAGTTTGTTATTCTGAATGATTGTGAAATTTAACACAAGAATGTAAATTTGACGAAGGAGTTAGAAAATATCTGAATTTTATTTTCATAAGTGTTAAAAAATTATAATGACATTCATTGAAAAAATAAAGTTTTGGGTCGTGTTGAATTACCTAATTGATACACTATAGTCGAGTGTAAATGCTCCTCTAAGACTAAAACACGACTCTGGTGATAATCAAAGACATAAAGATAAACTTATGGTAAAAGTTTTCAATATGAATAGAGAATGGGCTGTAAATAAATATTTTCACCTTTATCTAAAATGTGAGATTCGTTTGGATTTAGTAGATCTTTTTTACTAAAAGTTACATTTAGTGTGAAAACTTTTGAGAATTTAAGAAAATAACTGTATGTGTTAAGAAAACATTATATAAACTTATGTAATAATTTATGTATTTTTAATTAATTTATATACGTTGATGTCAGTGGGAGTAAATTTAAAAATTTCTTAGACTTCTCTCAATAATGAATGATAAATTACAGAAACAAAATATTTTAAGAGTATGACATAATGAAAATGTTGTATGCTCACACTTATGATAATTGTTCACTCTTGATTAAGTGGGTTTGTTTTGGCCTTCTGGCCAATATTATGAAAGAGCAAGAAACAATTAAATATTGTATATTGCATGCTTTGAATCTATAATTTATGTATTATAGAAACGGAAATTTATTTCGGGACTTAGAGTTGTCGACACTATTACCATGTTATTGAAATATTATGATAATACCTCTACAATATTCATTATGAAGAACTTGTAGGTATTTTAAAGAACCTAAACACATTAGGAAATGCTACCTAGATATAGACAAAGAAAACAACAAGTATCACTTGAACTCATTAGTACAAGTGTTAACACATAATATCCACTACTAAATGACCTATCACCAAAAAGGACATTCGTGAAGCTTTTTTAAGATATGGGTCATGTGTATCCTAATAAGTATAAATGTTGTGGATTGTTTAGTGCTTAATTTTCGACACTATATTTGATATCAATTAAAGTATATTCTAAACATTTCAATTTATGTCTTTCAATATAAGTTTACATTCATGTGAATTGATGAATGTGAAATAAATAGTTTATTACATAAAAAATTATTGGACCATTATTGAATAACCCAAATTTTAGACCTTGTTGGATGAGTTGTTAATTTTATTGTACACGTAAGCGATCATGCTCTTGAATTATTATGTGAGCGCCATAAATTGCATTAATGATTTGTTTGATTAAGATGTTTATGAAACATCATTTAAGAATGACTCAAAGATTATTGCGCACCATATGATAATTATGGGCCAAGTGGGAGAATGTTAGAATTATTTTGAATAATGCTCCTCCATAATGTGCTCCATAATTATATTAATAATAAGAGTCACTTTGGTTCATGAAAAGGTATTCCAAATACCAAGAATCAAAAGGACTCTTGAGTATTTACCTTGATGGACGATTGAGATTAAGTGAGTGTTGAAGATTTAGGTATGTCCCTACCTATAAATAAGTGACTGATTTTCCCTCATTCCGGTACACAAGGGGATAACATGATGAAATTATAGGATAAGGGAGAGAAATATAAATTCTCAATGAGAGTTACTTTTTGAATGGTGTTTTGGTCATATAGGATGATCTAACCTTTGGAATATGTTCAAACTAGAACACAGTTTTACCAAAGACAAGATGAAGTCGTAGTTCGAAGATTAGCCCGATCAGACATCGTTTAGGTCAACTTCATTGCCAATCTTTATAGTTATAACATTATATAGGTATGTGTTTATAATATCATCATATGTGATAATGATGTTGATCTAAGATACCAATGTTAAATATGTAATATATAACATTTTGTGTGATTAAAGAACAAATAACATATATAATTGGATATTCATGTGTTAAATTTATAGATCCATGTAAAATTATTATTTACATGTTCTTTTAATTATGTTAACAAATTGATCCACCAGTGAACATACCCTAACCATGGATAATTAATATTTGATTCAACTCTGAGTTTCATTTCTACCCGCCATAAACGTGCCGATAAACTCGATATAATTATAATTTGACGCAATGATGCTTCACCCAAAGTTAGAGTAAATATTAAATAACCATTTAGAGAAAACATCGATCAACCATTGGTCCAGTTAAATTATTTTACAATAACATTTTGTGAAAGTATTTGGCTAAGAACTAAAGACAATTCACCACAACTAAAATAAATTAATTCAACCCACAACCGACTGATCTCACCATGATATAAGAGGTGTCCACCGAACCCTCATGGGTTTACGAAATTGATTCAACTGAGCCATAATTTTAGCCAAAACACCTGGAATCAATGGTCATTTTTACGTTAAGAACAAAGTGATAAGTGTTTCATTATATGCCCAAGTGTAGACTCATCTCAGCACATCTCATACTCGGCTAAATCAACCTAGCAGAGCAAGCTTATATTGGGAGACAACACTCAACTTCCTTCGACTAGTATCTTTATTTATGGTCGAGACCTTATACTAGTGGATTATACATTCTTAATGAATTGTCTTGTACAACAGTTAGCCAATACATCATCTTGGCCTGATGTCTACCAAGTCGGGACCATATTCTCCAGATTTTGTTTTGATAAAACCCTATCTGTCTCATATGGAAGACCATTTTACCATGCATAAGGTAGATATCCAACTTCATAATCCCACATGGACAGGAAGTTGCAACCATATCATATGTGCATGTGGCGAGAATATTTTATCATCATGATCCATTTGCATAAGTGACATGTGGTTATTACCCATTGGTTAATACAAATCTTCACAAGCCTGGTGCACGCATGTGGTGCATACTATACCACCCCAACAATATAAATACTCCCCTTCTTCTACCTTGAGAAGGACCTTAATTTAAAACCCAACTAAAATCCTGTTGAAATTACAGCATAGAGAGAGAAAGTTGAGAAGGACCTTAATCAACCTGCCCTTATGACGTACACCACCATCCTTGTCCATCGTGAGAGTATTAAACTCACCACTGACCCGAATACGATCCTTGAACTGCAAAATATCTTCATCGAGTGACTGAGCATCGAGGAATTTTTGATGTGCAAGTGCCCTGGATATTATTCCCCACAAGTAGGCCCTATCGCTCCTCCTTTGATCATGCAATCCAAAATTTTATAGTTCATTGTACATCCTTCATCGATAGCACTTTATTGCAGCTAAGGACGCTTCTAAGTTCCTACTTAGAGCATCTGCCACTACATTGGCCTTCCCGGGATCATACTCTAAGGTAAAGTCATAACCTTCCAGGAGTTCAATCCATCTTCATTGTTGAAAATTGAGATCTCACTGAGTGAAGATGTACTTAAGGCTCTTGTGATCTGAGAATACATCGAATTGTTCACCATAGAGATAGGGTATCCAAATCTTGAGAGCAAACACTATAGCTGCTAACTCCAAGTCATCGGTGGGGTAGTTCCTTTCATGTATCTTGAGCTGTAGGGATTCATAAGTAATTACTTAACCCAATTGCAGGAGCACTGCACGAAGTCCTGATCTAGGAGCATCGCAATACACTGTATAGCCTTTCCCTCACTCGGGAAGAATGAGAACGGGTGCCTATGTGAGTCTAACTTCCAACTCTTGAAAGGTAGCTTCACATTAACTTGACCACTTGAAGAGAACATCCTTTTGTGTGAGCTGAGTAAGAGGCAAGGAAATCTTAGAGAAGTCCTAAACGAATCTCCGATAATAACCAGCTAATCCGAGGAAACTTCTCACCTCAGTAACTGACTTAGGCCTATCCTAACCAAGAACTGCTTCAAACATGGATGGTTCGATCGAAATTCCTTCTCCAGATAACACGTGGCCAAGGAATCTGGCTTCATCCATCCAAAACTCGCACTTGCTAAATTTTGCAAATAACTGATTCTCTCTAAGAACCTGAAGAGTAGTACGAAGATTATCCTCGTGATCGACATCATAGGATGAGTACACCAGAATGTTGTCAACAAAGACCACTACAAACCAATCTAAGTACTGATGGTAGATACATCTCATAAGGTCCATGAAAGCTGCCGGGGCATTAGTTAGACCGACATCCATAACTTAAAACTCGTAATGACCATATTGAGTGCAAAAAGATATTTTGGGAATATCTTCTTCCTTGACTCGTAACTGATGGTAACCAGATCGAAGGTCGATCTTGTAAAATCTACTTGCTCCTCGAAGTTGGTCAAATAAGTCATCAATCCGTGGCATAGGATAATTATTCTTCATAGTTACCCTATTTAGTTGTCTGTAATTAATGCAATGTCGGAGAGAATTATCTTTCTTCTTGGCAAATAATACTGGTGCTCCCCACGGAGACACACTTATCCATATAAACCCTTTGCTCGATAATTCTTCTAACTAGGTCTTCAATTCTCGTAACTCTGTTGGAGCCATTCTATGAGGAAGAATAGAAATGGGTGAAATGTCGTAATGAACATCAATGGGCAAATCAATCTCTCGGCATGGAGGAAAACTAGAGAGGTCTTCAGGAAAAACATTGGGAAATTCTTGGACAACTAAAAGGTCTGATAACATGCAACTAGGCTCTTCTTGAGTGACAATACTACTTAACCAACCAACGAAATGTCGTTTCACTCGAACCGTATATAACTTACATGGATAGTCGACATTTTGTTCGATGTTGAAACGATAACGAGATCCATCTGGAAGTAATACTGAGACACTATGTCGGTGGCACTCAATAATGGAGCCGAAACACGACAACCAATCCATACCGAGTATCACCTCAAAGACATCCATATCCATCAGTATTAAATCATACTCCAGAATAAAATCTCCCTCAACAACTACGCAACTTCTACAACTCTTGTTCAGAATAACACCACCATTTATGGGTAATCCTACAAAGATCGGGGGACTAAAATTTTCTACGTCAAGACCCAAACAAAATTCTAAAGAACTCGATATCAAGGAATAAGATGCACCCGAATCGAATAATGCTTTAACCCATGTATTGAATAATAAAATAATACCTTCTATTATTGAAGGATTTTGGGGAAGTATTGAGTGTTGGTTAAGAGCATAAGCACGACATGGATTGAACTTGCTGGCCTGGCCACTGTGTATCGGAGTCTGTCCAAGATTCCCCTGATTTGGATGAGGCATACCAGAACTATTAATAGGTTGTTGTCGAGGTCCTGAGATGGGTTGTTGTTGCTGTTGTGAAGGGCGAGTTTGACTGGAATTTCTTCCATACATGATATTGCCATTTTGATTACTTGCCCGATGTCCCAAGTTCTTCCGCTGAGGACATTCTCGCATCATATGATCCATGGACCCTCAAATAAAGCAAGCCCTAGGAGATGTTGGGCTGTGGTTGTTACTTCTCTCTCCTGTGCCTATTCTGATGTTGGCAACGAAACCCCTATTTTCGTATCTGAATTTCTTCCCATTAGAAAAAGATCCTCCATTAGTCTTCAGTAGTTCTTTTCTTATCCATAATGAATCGGGAGTCTTCAGTCTCGAGATCGCCTTCTTTACTGCCATCCCAAAATCAAGATGATCAAAACCCACCACAAGCTTACGAATGTGAGGATTCAATCCTTTCACAAATAATTTCGTATTCTCGATGTTATCCGATCTGACGGACTTTATGTTTTTTACTAGGCTTTCAAACTGAGCCTGATACTCGTTCACCGACAGCTTTCCTTGAATCATCTCGGCGAACTCATCTTTCTTAGCGTCTTCATACACCTGGGGAAAGTACCATTCAAGAAAAGATGTTTTGAAACTGTCCCATGCCACTGTCTCGGTAACGCTAGCAAGGTGAGTGTCCACCATCATTGAGCCTATTCTGTGAGTTAGAAGGTGGACAACTTTACTTTATGTCTAGATGGAACATCAAGAACATCCATGACTCGGGTAACTTCCTCGAGCAATTCTTCGGTGACATCGGGCGCGGTAGAACCGTTGAAAGTAGGAGGGTTTAACCTCATGAACTCTTTTAGTATGGGTGCCACTGTGGAACTTTCGACGGAACAACTATGGTTACCCCTTTCACATTGGGATAAAGTGTCAGCCAATAGACGTACATCATCTTCCATACGTTTAAGCCCGCTGTTCTCGGTCTCAATGATAGCACGCTTGGAAGGCATCCTAAAGGGAATAAGGTAAGTTTAGCACAATTGTAAAAAGGGAAATAGTACTAGGGTATAATAATGTTAATTCAAGCCGCCACACCCGTCGAACCTAATGCTCTATTACCAAGTTGTGATTCCCCAAACCGGATTCAGAGTAAATGTCGGACTTAACTCTCATCCAAGTCCTAGGGTCAAGGAGGAGGGGGAAATTACTTTTAATTTATTTAAGAAAATGTTTATTAAATATTTTCATATTAAAGAAAAACCATTTATTATGATTTTATTCAACAATAATTAAATTCCATTATATTGAAAAAACCACATTTTATCATTTTGCGAAAGCATCATCTTAAAATACCATTTAAACATAATTAATACAAAATAATGCCCTGAATTATTACAAGCCAACGTTCCACGTTCAAAGTCCAAATTTAAATAGTACAACTGATACATAATTAAATATCGAATATTTCTGTTACGGGATAGCGGTAATCAGAGATCTAACAATGACCGGAACTGTCGAGAACCTTACCGATGCAAGCCTTTGCGTCCATACCTGAAGTACATGTGGGTCTTGGAAGGTAGGTATGAGCGGAATGCCCAGTAGGGTGGGAGATACAAAGTAATAATTTTGTACTAAAATACTATACATATACAATATCTTTTAATATTTCAAGAATTTTCTTTATTTAATTTATGAAAATGAATGCAACTATATGCAATGCCCCCGGGCTAGGTGCCCAAACTCACACTTAAGCCATTCCATGTCTCGTGCCAGAGACTTATTTAATTAAACATTAGTCCTTAACAATTCATTGACTTAAGTTCCTTTAACTTAAAAATATTCTCATTCTTAATTATTCATCGCAAGATTTATCAATATTTGCCTTAGAGTCTAGTCATCAGTCCTGGACTTCATGGGCTCTACACCATCGGTCTGTAGTTGCCATATGCTCTTCTGTACAGGATTTGGGGTCTTTCACCACTAGGGACGTCATGCCCTACTTAATTCTTGGCATCATTCAAGTATCATTTCTTATATTTCCACATATTTCACATTTATCACATTTCATATATTTCATTATTCTCATCATTTTTCAAGTTAATTATTCTTTTCACTTTCACTTGTGTCGCACTTTGTTATATATCACTCTCTTAATTTCTTCAATTAAACTCAACCGAGGAGGCCATAAATGCAACACTGTTTTCGAATATTATTTTCGTGGAACTCATTATTTTCTCTTAGAAAAAGTATATCATTAATTTCTTTTTATCAAACTCACTTTATACATTTAATTGCAAAATAAATTCTTGACAACATACTATTCACTGTATTTACGATAATGCCACTACTATATGTTTTATATAAATATGATCATTTTAAATGGTTTTAATCGAACTAATTTCACCAAAAATTATTTTATAACTTGTCAAAAATATATTTATGATATTTCCAACACAATTTCAATAATAAATTCCACATTTCATAAAAAGAGTTTATTTTCATTTTAAATAGCTAGAAAACCCATATTTAAGCTTTTAATCTTTATTTCTAAAATTAATAAAATAAGGCTGCATTTTTCATATTTCTAAAAACATGTTAAAAATAGTATACTCTATCTTTAATCATCTTAATTAGTGAACCCATTAATTACTTCAACATTTTACACAAGTTCCATGGATTTCTTCGTAAGAAATCCTCCAAAATGCTACTAACATGCTCATAATTATGAAGTCTTTCACCTTAATCATTTTCTCAATATTTCATACTATAATGATTCACTATAATAACATCATTTATAATTATTTCAACTTCAAAATAAATTCAAACATGGAAATCATAATTTTCAACAAGGCAAAATAAGTAAAATACTTCCATTTTAAGCATGATTTTCACTACTTTGACAAATGTTTCTAAGTTTTAGAAACGAGTTGAGAGGTGAACCCTACTTGGACAATATGGAGGATGAATATAATTAAGAAAGAAGTCCAAGAATAAGCCAAAAAAAATAACTCCAAGGTAAGCTCTAAACTTCCAATATTAAGCTCCAAAAATAACTCCAAGGTAAGCATTAAACTTTTAATATTAAGCTCCAAAAACTTGCTGAAAAGGATTCCTTCAAGATTTTACACCCTTATGTGGTTGTTATAATGAATTTACAATGAGGGAATTCAAGGCCTATTTATAGTTGTTTGGGAGTCACCATGACCATTGGATCAAAACAAGATTGGATGGTTGAGATTAATGGTGTGCCACTAACCACTCTCTTTCTGCAACCAACCAACTACCCTATTAATGCAACCCAACAAACACTCTATTAATGCAATAGACCAACCACTCCATTATTGCCACCCACCAACCAGTCCATTGTTTCTTATTTCATTTTATATTTTTACTATTTTCACAACATAAAATAACTCTAACATAGGTCTAAATGACGTTTTCTGGAGATGTCCAAGAAGAGAAAGTTTCTCAAAATTAAATTTCAAGTCAATCTTGAATTTTTCATAATTTTCTAAGTACTTTTATTTTTTGATGAAACTAATAATATTTTATTTATTTATTCATTTTTTGACTTTTGACCCCGTGGAACTGTTATGCCTATTTTTAGCATCCTCGTAAATATGGTCAAATTATTTTTAACCCCAATAAAACATCCTACAAAAATCGCGCAAGTTGCAGTTTACGCGTCGGTACTATTCATGTCACAATTCTAATAGATCTAGAATAATACAGTGAATACGAATAAATAATCATGCAAACTCGTGCAGCGTGGAAATAGAGCACAAAGAATTAATATTACCGAAGAAGTTGATTACTTCATGATGATGAGTAAAAATAAAAGGGGTGGGTATTACACCCCAGCAAATCGAGACGACGATGCTTATGATGATGATGATGATGAAGTCGACCCAGATCTACGGAATCTAATCACCAATCCTAAGGGTCGGCTGAATATAATTTCTCTCAAAGTTAAAATGATCTTTTGGGGATTATTCGATTGTATAAAAGATATTGCTGATAGGAAGGCTCACGTAGAAGAAGCTAAGTCTCTCCCAAAGCCCAAAGTGGAGCACTCGGCAACTGTTGAGATAAAGGTTAATATGAACACTGTGATAAATGTATTTTTAAGGTTGTATTTTAAGAGGATCCTAGACGCACATGATGACCCTCTGGTGATAACCACTATAGCACATGGGTATGAAGTCCCTAGGATATTTATCGATGGTGGCAGTTCGGCTGATGTGATGTTCTGGGACTATTACAAGGTCCTCGAATGGAGAAAGGAGAAACTTGTCACGTATCACAAACACCTGATTAGTTTTAGTGAAAGGAAAGTACAACCTCTCAAAATCTACGAAATGGATGTTAGAATGGGGAACACTTTGCCAAAATGTCTCATAACAAAAATCAGTTTCTTTATTATGGACAAGAATGTCTATTCAACATATAACATCATTATGGGATAAGTATCCCTCATGGATTTTGAGGTTGTGCCATCAACAATTCACCAAATGATAAAATTCCCAGCTTCTTATGGAGTAGGATGTTCGGGGTGACCAAGTTTAGGCATGCGAATGATACTTTAATTCAGTCGAGGAGAGAGAGGATCATAAAAGGGCCACCACAACTTACAACATAGACACTCTTGACCCTAGAGATGAGACATAGTTTAAAAAGGGTGAAGCTATTGAGGTGGTAGAATCCATCGCCCATAATATGAATAAGCCAAAAAAAACTATCCAAGTTAGAAAGGACATGAAGAGGGAGATCAAAGAAGAACTGATTATGTTGTTGAGGAAGCGACAAAGAATTTTTTCTTCGAGTCACAAATATATGCTGGGAATTGATCAATAGGTCCTCTACAACAAATTAAATGTGGACAGTGGAGCCAAACTATCTAGAGAAAAGCGGAGGGTCTACTCTAGAGATAAGTATGAAGTTATCAGAGATGAGGTAAAATAGTTAGTGAAGGACGAATTCATCAAAGGTGTTATCTATCTAGAACGGTTAACCAATGTTGTCATAGTGCTGAAGCCCAATGATAAATGGAGAACGTGTGTTGATTTTAAAGACCTAAAAATGGCATGCCCCAAAGATAGATTCGCTCTACCAAAAATACATCAAATGGATGAAGCCACGACTGGGCATGAGCTAATGAGATTTATTGATGCCTATTCAGGCTAGAATCAGATATTCATGGGCCCGATCGACCCTCAGAGGACCTTGTTCATCATGGAAAAAGGCACATACTACTATAAGGTAATGCCCTTTAGACTCAATAATGTCGAGGCTACATACCACATGCTAATAAACAAAATGTTCGAGGATCAGATAGGTGATACCATGGAAATGTAGTTGGGGACAAGCATACCAAGAGCCCTAGGGCCGAGATGCATGTGGCCGACTGGGAGCGCACTTTCGACATGATGGATAAATATCGTATGAAGTTGAATCCTTCAAAGTGTGCCTTCAGAGTCAGAGTAGGAAATTTTTGGGGGTTTATTAAAAATAAATCGGGGATAGTATCTAACCCATAAAAAATCAAAGATTTAGTAGAGATGAAGACTCCTAAGACCATAAAAGAAGTCCATACGTTAATCGAATGAGCGACAATGCTGAATAGATTCGTTTTCAAGGATAGAAATAAGTGTCTACCCTTCTTCAAGGTGCTGAGAAAAGCCTTCGAGTGGAACAAGGAGTGTGAGAGGGCCTTTCAAGAGTTGAAGGTCTACATCAGCTCCCCACTCTTGTTACCAAGACTTGTTCAATGAGAGATATTATATTTGTACCTGGCCATGTATGAGTTGGCCATCAGCTCAAAAATTATAAAAGATAAAAAAGTTGTCATATGCTCTCATCCATGCATCTTAGAAAGATGAAACCTTACTTCTAAACCCATACCATGGTCATACTAATAGACTATCTTATTAGGCAGGTCATCCATAAACCTAAGAAATCGGGTGGGTTGATGGCCTGGCCTATAGAGTTGGGAGAATTCAACATCGTCGATCAGCTGAGAATGACCATCAAGGGGTAGGCTTTAGCTAATTTTGTAGTCGAGTTCACATGGGATGAGGCCGATGTAGAGGAGATTATTTATCAAGAAAATGATATAGAAAGAGCTTGTCCCTCCTCGGTTAAAGCTGAGACGATTACATTTAAGATGATGGTGGTTAAGAATGAAGAAGAAAGATTTGTATTCAGGAATAGAGCCTTGGAAGAAGGTAGTTTCTATGAAAAATATACTATGTGGAATATCTTTGTTGATTGTTCCTCTTATGAGGAAGGGACTGGAGCTAGTTTGATAGTGTTGACTCCAGAAGAAAATGATATACAATATTCTTTATGATTCAAGTTCAAGGCTTCCAACATTGAATCTGAGCACGAGGACCTTCTTATTGGTATCCGCCTCGCCAAAGAATTAAATGTAAGTTAGTTATTAGTTCACAATGATTCCATACTGGTAGTAAACCAAATACTAGGAGTGTACGAGGCTAAGGATAAAAGGATCCCCAAGTATTATCCAAGTTGAAAGAAATGCTGAAGAACATTAATCAGATAAAGATCAAAAGGATCACTCTGTTGGAAAATGGCCTAGTCGATGCCTTAATTAGATTAGTGTCACCAACCAAAATTGAGATAAGAAGGTCGATGACTGTCGAGATTCTACATCGACCGACCATCGAAGAAGAAGACAACACGATTGAGTTTTGCTTAAGCTTTGAGATAGGAGAGTCTTGTATGGATCCTCTCATTTGATTTATAAAAGATCTTGAACTTCCAGACTCAAAGATGGCAAGAAAGAATCTAAGTTATCAGTCATTGGCAATGTTTTGTATAAAAAAATATACCTCCATGTTCTACTCCGATGTATCCATCCGACATAGGTGGAATACATCTTGAAAGATATATATTAAGATTTTTTCTCCAGTCATATATGAGGGATATCTTTGGAAAAAAGGGTGGTAACCCGTGTAGTGGTGGTTGACATTAGTTAGAGATATGGCCAGTTATGTTAAGATATGTAACAAGTGTCAAAGGTTTGCTACCATCCCTCACCAGCCTCATTAGGTACCTCGTAATGGCAATTGACTACTTCTAAAAATAGGTTGAAGCAAAGGACATGATCACCATCGCTGAGATGAAGACCTTAAAGTTTATTTGGAGGAACATCATTTCAAGATATGGTTTACCTCATACCATTATCTCAAACAATGGAAATTAGTCAAAAGCTCTTCCTTGGAGGCTTTCTATAAAAGGGTCGGCATGAAATAATTTTATTCACGTCCAAGACGACCCCAAGAAAAATAATTAAACATATGTGACTAATAGTATCATATTGGATGGGATAAAGAAAAATTTGTAAAACCCGAAGGGTCTTTGTTCTGATGAAGTACATGTTGTCTTATGGGCCTACAGGACGACAGAGAAAACTCTGACAGGAAAAACCCCTTTCATACTTGCCTACGGCTCATATACAGTGATCCCTATAGAAATTGGGTTACCAAGCCATAGGGTTCATACTTATGACTCTAAAGTAAATGATAAATAGAGGAGGTTCAATGTAGTTCTCATTGAAGAGGGGACAGAAGACGCTGAGGTTAGACAAGCATCTAATGAGTAGAGAACTGCTAGATTTTACAAAAAAAGGGTGAAGGCTAGGAAATTAGGAGTAGGAGACTTGGTTTTGAAGAAGTCCTGGCCAACGACAAATAAACTTTATCGTAATTGGCATGGTCCCTACAGGTTAACAAAAGAGGTAGTTCCTGGCATATATCGGCTCGAGAATTTGGAGGGATATCCGTTCTCCAATTCTTGGAATATTGATCATCTAAAGAAGTATTATTAGTGGGACATTGTATAATTTTATTCTGTCATTATATCATTATACAAGAAGAAAAGTTATGAATGAAAAATTACTAGTCTTATCTCTTATTCTTGTTGTATGAGTAGTTAAGATTGTATGTTTAACTTCATCCAAAGATATGGAACATCACTTATGTGGTCAAGTAGCATCACCCTGCTCTCTATAACATGGCAATCTGTATGGAGCTAATCTCGTCCATGGATTCCCAATAACACTGATATTGGGGAACAATATCTTAACATCATTAATTTGGTGAAAATATCTCTCGGTCAAGATGATAGTGTAGGGTGAGGTAGCATTTGTCCATACACTCTTAAAATGATGAGAGGGGACTTGTGATATAACACCATAATTTGGTGAATTCAAATTTGATCATGGTTTATCTTAACATCATTAAATTGGTGAAAAGCCCTCCCAACCGAGACAACAGTGTAGGACGAGGTAGCACTCGTCCATACACTCTCAAACTGACGAGAGGGACCTTTGATATAACACCTTAATTTGTTGAACTAAAATTTAATCATGGTTTATCTTAACAAGATTAAATTAGTGAAAAGATCTCTCGACCGAGATGAAAGTGTTGGACGAGGTAGCACTCTTCCATACACTCAGAACGACGAGAGGGGATGGCTAAATTTGAAAAATTATTTACTTGGTTATGATTATCTCATCTAAGGATGAGACGAGATGTGATCTCATATTAGAAACCATTTCACTATTGTTACTTGTTCAAACATGAGTATATTTTCCAAAACAAACAAAGTGCATAGCTAAGACAAAAATATCATATAACAAGAAGAGAGGACAAAAATAAACAACGCAAACATTTACAATAAATCATTCAAAGATGTAACCAAATTGTTCAAACAGAAAAGTGTTCGTATGCATAACCTCAGAGTATAAAAATGAAAGATCATAATTTTTTAAGTGTTACATCAGAAGGGGAATTAGGCCACAAGCATCCACCTAGATAAATGAAAAGACCTAAAAACTATGAGCTCAGGTTTCTCTCATTCACAGTCAAAGTATTAGTCTAGGCAGGAACCATCCCACCCTGGAAGTATTACTTTCGACCTCAGCATTGTCGATCGGTTCATCCTCTTCCACATAGTTATCCATTTGAGTCATCGGCTCTAGTTGTGCTGACCCCTCAATTTATCTCAGAGTAGTCATAGCGGGCAATGTCAAAAAATTTCAGTGTAGCCTATCAAAAAGCAGCATGGGCTCCTCTTTCAAGGTATTACAAACTATATCCTAAGAACTCCTTTGATGGTTTAAAATCGTCTATATCCGTCCTCTGATCTTTTCCAATCGCCTTATCAACTGCCTCCTTCACCTTCCCAGTAATCTCAATACTATGTTGGTCGTTCAAAGTCTTTATTGCCTCATTATGGGTGGTGTTGAAGTTATTGATAGCCTCGGTATGTTGATTCTTCAAGTTTTCAATCTCAGTCTCCAAGCCTGTGATGTGTTTTTCTGAGTCTCGTGATTTTTATAGCAAGATGAGATTGACGAGTTTCATGGATTTTTCGTTTGACCCATTGATGGACTTTTTATAAAGAGATGGTGGTCTGCATAAGAATAGATACATAAGTATGAGATGACATCACATATAAGATCAAAGAATAAAAAAGACACAAGAATGTACCTGGATGACTTATGAAAGACGAAGTCATTCATCTGAGAGTTATTAGTGTCTTCTAGAAATTGGTTTTCATATTCAGAGGTCATAACAGCGAGATAATCAAAAGTTTAGGTCTTGTTTCCCTAAAGGGAATCAGAGCTAATTTTGAGGTTCTCTAGACGAGAATCCATAGCATTCTCATAAGAGATGGGGATGGTCTGATTCGTCCTAATCTTGGATGATCCCTCCTTAATAATCTTATTCCTCTGAGATGTGGGGAGACCTTATTAAACTTCATTCCATTTTGTCGAACCTTCGACTTGGCTGGGGTTAGAAATCGTTGATTTTTTGTTCTGAGGGGCAGGAGTTGTCTTCTTGCCCACTTGCTTCAACAATCTAGTCAAACTTGGGGTTGTTATCCTCTAAAAGACTTGAAGAGTGTTAGGGGGTTGGTCTGCAATGGAAAATATGAGATAAATACTTCATCCATACAAATTATGATACAAAAGTTAGGAAAAAAGTGGAATACTTCCATAACTCGGTTAGGGGGTTCACCCCCAGACCAGTCTTCTCTATAAATACAAGGCTATCAACTATTGAAATTTTACAAGGCGCCACTCCTTCCCTATTTTCTAACTTTCTCTATGTTCTTGGTGGATTCAATGCTTCAGACAAGATCCAATTTGGCCGGTATTAGGGCCTTCTCCCATCGTTGAGGAACTCAGGGCTTAGAGGAACTACAAGGAGCGTCAGAGCCAAATTCTAATGGCCTAAAAATCAAAAAATAAAGTTTTGAATTGTGGTTAGAGGTATGAGTAACAAGATGAGATTTGTTTATCGTCTTCCTGGCTACGAGATGGTAGTAGCTCTACTGATTTTTAGGAGATGAGAAAGTATAACATCTGCTAAAAACATTAACTATAAGGTCTTTATAATGGACTAATTTCCAGAGAGTAAGGAACCCATGAATAACTCTCCAGGAATTTAGTGAAAATTGGGAAGGGACGAGTCCAAGGCTAGAAAGATTTGGCTCATACTGTTGGATGCACACGTAGCATAAAGTCGACCTTAAACATCTATCCATATTCTCACACCTCTCCCTCTCGGCCTTGAAATGTTCTCTCATCCTTCGAGGGTACCCTCATAGTGATAGAGGGTCGTATAAAACAAAAATGTCTCCAAACTAAGAGATCAACTTCAGTGACTTTGTTGATATATGATTCAACATAAGAGGTGTCAAGTGTACCCTTGGATGCATCATTGTTGTCTAGATTTATTGTTGGGATGACACTTGGAGTTACGACACCTTGAGAACTTTTTGAAGTCACCAGAATGGCAGATAGAGGGACATACATTATTAGGGGTGGAATTGCAACACCTACACTCGGCTCATTGTGAGACGAAAAAATGTTCACAGTAGAGTCTAACTTCAAAGAAGACTCAGATTGATTTGAGAATGAGGCTCTAAAACAATCCTCAATTTCCTCAGTCCCATTAGTAAAAAATCTCACAACCTCATCGAAAGTAGCCACACTCTCGATGCTTTGGGTAAACGGATGGATTTTCGTCTATAGAGGCATATGACGTAGACATTGAATCACTTTTTGATACAACATGAGGATAAACAACGACATGGGGGATAGCGTAAATGGGACTCTAAAAACTATGTGTGATAAAGATTTAAATACACTCTCAAATTCTAATCATAAACTTATTTAATTAAAGTCAATTTATGAATCAAATTAATTAAGCCCTCAAAATCAACTAGATATGTGTGTGCATGTGTCAAACCAACATAAATAAAATATGCGATACAAAGTTTGGGAAAAATCCCCTGAAGGAAAAACCTTATATTTCACTATAATTTGTAACGGATCATAATGAAATATAGTTGTTTGACAGACGAATAATCGTAGGCGTTGATCGGCGTCATTAACAATGAATTACGTGTAACAATCCCCAAGAACCGCAGTCCTAATCTCAACAAAGATCCACATGCAACGAACCCCAATGACATGTAGCCATATGATGCATAAATCTTCTCCAAAAAAGTATGAACAGTAGAAAAGTGTGTTCCCAAACTCCAAAACAATTCACATGAACAATTGGGACTTTTGTGAATTGAAAATAAAAGGGTTTAATCCCTAAAAAGAAAAGCCAAAAGTGTTATGCCGATAAAGAACTGTTTTGTAGAATGAAAAACATATGGATTTCGTAACAAAAATGGAGTTAAAAAGACCCTTTCATAAACAACTTAAGGTGGTGGGTCATTCGAGCGAGACACGCTGTCGTTCGAAGTATTGCGTGACACTCGATGTCATTGGAATCATATACGGTATCGTTCAAATGAGACAAATATAATGATATTTTTTTCTCATTCATTTAATACCCCATATTTTTGTAACAACCCGTAATTTTGGAGACTGAGAAATTAAATTTTTGGGAAAATAAAATTTAATTAAATCGGAGAATTTTAAAATTTGGGAATTGAGGTCCAAAAATAGAGAACATTTCAAAGTATTTCGGATGATGATTTTGAGGGTACCATCGATCCCGGAAGGGTCGAGATAGTCAAAATGACTGTCATTGGGTTTTATTTCGGCTCCGAAATGTTTTTAATTCATTTTGACTCGAATTGGAGTAAACGAGTCTTTTAAAGTGTGTATTAACATTTAAAATTGGGTTTATTGTTTTAAGGGATTTAAGAGGATTACGGATCAAGCCTTCTCATTTGTGAGAAGAGAGAAATAGAAGAGAAAGAGAAAGGAAGAGAGAAAGAAGAAGAAAAGAAGAGAGAGAGAGGAAGGAAAGCTTGGAGATTCCGGCCCAAACGCGACATCGAGGATGATCCAACCTCTACAAATCTGAGGCAAGTGTTTAATCTTGCTAAATAAGTCATTTGTGTATTTCATTTCATAATTTATGGGTAAAAGAAATGGATTTTGGGGTATTAATATCAAAACTAGATCATTGGGTTTAAATCTTGAAATCAATGTTTGAATATGGGTTTGATGGTGTAGAAATGGTTGGGAGTAACTTTGGGTTGATTTATTGGCTTAGAATCATGTTGTGATGAAGGTTTAGGGGTTAGAAGTGAAATTTTAGGGTTTTAAATTCGTGGGTTCAATGAAGAAGAAGAACCCTTGACATTCTGCAGAGCCGAATCAATTCTCCCCTTAAGCGAATTGATTCGGCCTAGGCACATTGGCAGGTCTGAATTGACCGAATCGATTTGGACCTAAGGTGAATCGGTTCGGTCTGAGATAGAAGCCCAGGTCTTTGGACCTGAATCGATTCGCCTTGGAGGCCGAATCAATTCGCTGGGCCGAATAGATTCGAAAATAGGGGATTTTTAGGAGTTTGCCTAGGATGATTTCAAACCCTTTTTGGTTGGGTTTGTTGATTTGGGGCCTTCTTTTATGATGTAAGAGATAAGTTTTGGAGACATATAAGGGGTTTCTCACATGTTGTGATTATGGGGACTTCTTGGGAAAATTTGAGAAAGTATGGATGCACGTATGCATTCGAGTTATGTATAGAGATAATGAGAAACCTCATTGGGAATGAGAATTCTAATATTAAGATCAAAAGTGAGTCTAAATATGATGTGAAGTTGATAACTCATAGAGAGAGAGAGTTGCGAGGGTATGTTGGGAAATTATAGTTCGATATTCATGTTGAATCCTTATAGCGATATGATTCTATTAAGTTATAATTGGGGACTAACGAGAGAGAGGGATCACGTATCCTTAGAAATGTTCAAAGTAAGGAACAATTGGTAATCTAATAGGAGTAAGGTTTCAAAAGAACAACTGAACCTTAGGTAAAATTGGGGACAATTGGGGCGTACTATCAGCTAGAATAAGTTGTAGTGCAGTTTTAGTCAGGTTAGTTCATACATCATTGTGTGGGAGTAACCATTGGGACTCCAATACTTGAAAGGAGTTGGGATAAGCTGAGGGTTATAGATTATTAGTCATGTATATGCCAATGGTTAAATAGTAATAGAGTTATTATGTACTTTTGAATATAGAGGAGAAGTGTAGTGATGGTTTCCTACACTAAACTTTGCCTGATAACCTAAATGTTGGATATATATGAATATATATTTTGGGGAGACTAGTCATCATAGGAAAAATGGATGAATATGCTTCAAGTGAGGGATACTATTCACATATCGAGGTATATTAAATGAGTTGGGGTGACGGCTAGTATATTAAGGATTATGTATACCTATAGCCGAGTTTATATATCTTATAGATATGAACGAGATATGGTTTGTGTATATAGATATATGAATATATGTATATATATCTTTATAGATTTGAAAATATGGATCTATTTATGTTATGAATATTTACATCGTATGTGATGGTTTAATCATATGATGTAACAATATGAATGTATGTATATTATGCATGTTAATGATATATATACTTATGTTGTTAAGCATACCCCGCTCATGCTATCATTGGGAAGTTTTCGCGCAGAGGGTGAGTATCCTGGCTCGATGAGCAGGGTGTGGATATTCCCCAGGTCATAGTTGTCCAGTGTGTTATTATGTGATTTATATTTTTGGGATGAGACGTGGTGGGTATGTTTCGTCTTATTGTCGGTTAGGAGCTATAACCGCTTCCTGGGACGTCGTGTGTGTGTGTTTGGCCCCGATGTCGGTGATATTGAGTCCGACCGTGGTCCCCAGGATGGTATGTGAGTAATGCCCTAGAAGATGATAGCATGGTGCAGTTTATCGGTGCTACATATAGCCGAGTATTTTATGTGCATGGCCATTGTACATCAGATGTGATATGTACACTTGGTCATGGATATGGATGATGGGTATATATATATATATATATATGGTTAGAATGAATGCCTATATATATATTTATATATATACTATAGATGAAAGGATATGTAATCTTGTTGGAGTACATCTTCGATGATTATGGTGTACTAGATTATTGGGGGTTGATGTATCGCATTTAAGGAATATTTCGGTTACATCATCCCAACGATATTATTGGAGATTTTGAGTTGTTCCTATATGGTAATCTAAATTTAGTAGTTATAATAGTAGAATTTTATGTACGGCATAATGGATCTCTAGGATCGATATTGTCAAGGAGTAGTGTAATGGGTCGGTTCCTTGTTTGGATTTCCTTTACGAGACTCCCCACGCATGAAACGTAGTGCAATGTTGAGATTGGAGAGAAGTTTTGTCAATGATAATTGGTATGCATGATATTTAGAATTTAAATCCTATGTTTCAACCCAAATATATATGGGTAACATATTAAGAATTATAATTGATTAAATTATAAACCGGAATCCATTAAGCCTAGTATGGCATAATTGTTTTAAAATAATCAAGTATGATTAGTAAGGGGTGGATTCTTGGGTATGGTAGGAAGGCAGGTAGTGGGGGTGTAGGCTATGCCTATGTTTAGTTAGGTTGTCCTTATAGGTGGGGTAGCTTAACTAAAATTTCAGGATGCGAATAGGTGCGTGCAGTTAGATGAGAAGTGAGTTGGGGTTTCACGAGAGTGCGATTCCACTTTAATTATGAAATAAGTGCATTGATATTTATTATGCACGGTTAACACACTTACTAAATATTTTCACAACTCGAGCTCTGACCCGTTTACTTTTCTCTCCTGCATGTATATATATATATATATATATATATATATTACTACAGGTGTCCTACTACATGGATGCCGAATGACCTTCTATCTAGAGTCGTGGGAGCCGTGATAGGTGCGAACTGTTGCGGGATGTAGTTTGTAGTCGCTTCCTACTTTAACAAAAATCTAGGTAGGATTCATGTTGTATATTGGGCTTGTACCCAAGGGATATTTATGGATGTTTATATTTATTCCATTTCAGTTATTGTATGGTCTGTGACTCGACAGCATATTCGGGTATATTCTTTGTAGTATATTCATTTGTAGTTATTCATTTCATTTATCATAGTTCTTGTATGCATCTTTATTTGCTACTTTAGTAGTATATAGTGTTGGTTTGTTGTCTGTTGCATATTTTATTTAATTTAACATCTCGCTTATATGATATCGGGTAGTTAGTCTATATTATATTTGTATCGAAAATTGGTGTTAAGACTGAGCCATCTAAAACTCCTAATTTAATGTAGTATAGGGCTAGCCACCCATTATTATTTTAAGCGGGTTGTTACAGATGGAATCAGAGCATCAGGTTCTAGAGTCTTCAGGATCTGTGCGGATTTTCTACGTTCTTTCGTTAATGTTCTTGATATAGAGCCCTACTATTTGGATTGTTGTGTTCACTGCGTTTATCTTCTTCTGTGAAGTGTATTCACATGATTGACGTTCTGATAATAGTTTCTTCCGTTTCAGACGTCGCCTAGATTATGTCACCTAGGAAAGGACAAGATTAGAGATACAATACCCATAATAAATTTAGGGTACGCTTTGATTGGAGGTATTCATTTTCCTCGATTCAGGCAGAAATAAGAAAAGAGAACTCTAGCAGTGGTTCAGGGTGACCTATCGGTGGTTGAGTAATAAAGGAAAATTTACTCGGCTGGTGAATCTTATATTTAGTAAAGTAAGTCTCAGGAGAGGTATGTAGTGTAGTCCTTGGGAGGTTTAGATTGACAAACCCGTCAATCTTTGTTAGGAAGCCTGGTGTTGGTGATATTTACCGAGGTGAGGTAGGTGGAGTTATCCCAATATCAGGAGTATTGCCTTCTAGAATGAAGGAGAAAGAAATTGGATACTCAGGTTCTTTGAGTAGGACTGAGGGAGTTTTCGGTAGTTGCAATCGTGCTTTGTCCTTCAAAATGGTTAGGAAGGATTCTGAGGAAGATGTTTCTCTTGTGGAGAAATAGATTTAGGAATAATGATTATCCTGGAAGAAGTAGAGGGTCTTGAATTGAGATCCTTGGATGACGTGAAACCATTAGATTATGGAAGTATAAGGTAGAATACCTTTCTTTAGGTTTAAGTCAAGCTATGTGCGGTATTGGGAACGTTGCGCGTTAGGTATATTGAGCGGTTAGTAGCTGCACCGTTAGGGTGTATAAAATTTTCGTAGAGGAAGAAGTGAGTAAGTATGGCCTTTGTATGGCATCCTTTGAGAAAATAAATTGTCTCATGAGGAGATAGTCGAGAGTTGTAATATTGAATTCCGAAAGTGCGGAATGTCGAGGTTTGTTGAGTAGTGACTATAAGGTCGTTTGTCTTGTGGATAAGTTAGGGCATGAAATTGTAGTGTTCTAATGAGGCTTATTTTATGGAAAGGTGTTGATGTGATGTGGAGGAATTTTGTAACTGAGAGGTTCAGAGTTTAGTGGGTTCGTTATTGAGCGGAGAATTTAGCTCAGGATTGCACTAGTTTTGAGAACTAGGTATTGGTTAGAGTGTTGTATTGGTTGAGACCTTATGTCCTAAACATAAGGTGTTCTTTTGGCGTGTCGAAAGACGCGGAATTGATTTATATTATATTATTCCATAGGCCTTTGGGTAATATCTAAAATATGAAAATCTTTTATAAAACCTTAACCTTGGTTCAACTAATCTCAATCCCCGACCTAGCTACACAGTAGTGTATTGGTAGGGTTCCTTGTTTGCATTTAGCTTGCGAGACCTCCCCTGCACGAAGGTGGCTAGCGTCAGGAATTGAGGAGAGTTCAACCATTGGGAATTTTCAAACTTCTATATATATTAATAGGTTTCTATAGATTATATTACTGATAGTTATATTACGAATTGAGGCTAATGGAGCCTGAATATAATTCTACGAGTGGAGCTCGGGTACGAGGTGTATGGGGGCCCTGGGTAGTTAGTTTGTTTTAAAATTTATATGGTTCGACGTGAGAACTAGGAAGGATCGGTATAGTGATCCTGAAGGTTAATGTAAGGACTAGATGAGATTGAGCTCCTAGGCATAACATAAATTTCGCGGGTGAAATTTTTGTAAGGGTGGAAGTATGTAACAACCCATAATTTTGGAGACTGAGAAATTAAATTTTTGGGAAAATAACATTTAATTAAATCGGAGAATTTTAAAATTTGGTAATTGAGGTCCAAAAATAGAGAACATTTCAAAGTATTCCGGATGATGATTTTGAGGGTTCCATCGATCCCGGAAGGGTCGAGATAGTCAAAATGACTGTCATTGGGTTTTATTTCGGCTCCGAAATGTTTTTAATTCATTTTGACTCGAATTGGAGTAAACGAGTCTTTTAAAGTGTGTATTAACATTTAAAATTGGGTTTATTGTTTTAAGTGATTTAAGAGGATTACGGATCAAGCCTTCTCATTTGTGAGAAGAGAGAAATAGAAGAGAAATAGAAAGGAAGAGAGAAAGAAGAAGAAAAGAAGAGAGGGAGAGGAAGGAAAGCTTGGAGATTCCGGCCCAAACGCGACATCGAGGACGATCCAACCTCTACAAATCTGAGGCAAGTGTTTAATCTTGCTAAATAAGTCATTTGTGTATTTCATTTCATAATTTGTGGGTAAAAGAAATGGATTTTGGGGTATTAATATCAAAACTAGATCTTTGGGTTTAAATCTTGAAATCAATGTTTGAATATGGGTTTGATGGTGTAGAAATGGTTGGGAGTAACTTTGGGTTGATTTATTGGCTTAAAATCATGTTGTGATGAAGGTTTAGGGGTTAGAAGTGAAATTTTAGGGTTTTAAATTCGTGGGTTCAATGAAGAAGAAGAACCCTTGAAATTCTGCAGACCCGAATCGATTCGCCCCTTAAGCGAAGAATCGATTCAGCCTAGGCAAATTGGCAGGTCTGCATTGACCAAATCTATTCGTACCCAAGGCGAATCGATTCGGTCTGAGAGAAAAGACCAGGTCTTTGGACCCGAATCGATTCGAAAACAGGGCATTTTTAGGAGTTTTCCTAGGATGATTTCAAACCCTTTTTGGTTGGGTTTGTTGATTTGAGGCCTTCTTTTATGATGTAAGAGATATGTTTCGGAGACATATAAGGGGTTTCTCACATGTTGTGATTATGGGGACTTCTTGGGACAATTTGGGAAAGTATGGATGCACGTATGCATTAGAGTTGTGTATAGAGATAATGAGAAACCTCATTGGGAATGAGAATTCTAATATTAAGATCAAAAGTGAGTCTAAATATGATTTGAAGTTGATAACTCTCAGAGAGAGAGAGTTGTGAGGGTATGTTGGGAAATTATAGTTCGATATTCATGTTGAATCCTTATAGCAATAGGATTCTATTAAGTTGTAATTGGGGACTAACGAGAGAGAGTGATCACGTATCCTTAGAAATGTTCAAAGGAAGGAACAATTGGTAACCCAATAGGAGTAAGGGTTCATAATAACAATTTAATCTTAGGTGAAATTGGGAACAATTGGGGAGTACTATCATCTAGAATAAGTTATAGTGATGTTCTAGTCAGGTTAGTTCATACATGATTGTGTGGAAGTAACCATTAGGACTCCAATACTTGAAAGGAGTTTGGATAAGCTGAGGGTTATAGACTATTAGTCATGTATATGCCAATGGTTAAATAGTAATAGATTTATTATGTACTTTTGAATATAAAGGAGATGTGTAGTGATGGTTTCCTACACTAAACTTTGGGTGATAACCTAAATGTTGGATATATATGAATATATATTTTGGGGAGACTATTCATCATAGGAAAATGGATGAATATGCTTCAAGTGAGGGATTCTATTCACATATCGAGGTAAATTAAATGAGTTTGAGGGTGACTGCTAGTATAATAAGGATTTTGTATACCTATAGCCGAGTTTATATATCTTATACATATAGATATGAAAATATGGATATATTTATGTTATGAATATTTAAATCGTATGTGATGGTTTAATCATATGATGTAATCATATTGATGTATGTATATTATGCAGGTGAATGATATGTATACTTATGTGGTTAAGCCTACCCCGCTTACGCTATCATTGGGAAGTTTTCGCGCAGAGGGTGAGCATCCTGGCTCGATGAGTAGGGTGTGGATAATCCCAAGGTCATAGTCGTCCATTGTGTTATTATGTGATTTATAATTTTGTGATGAGACATGGTGGGTATGTTTCGTCTCATTACCGGTTAGGAGCTATGACCGCTTCTCGGGACGTCGTGTGTGTGTTTGGCCCCGATGTCGGTGATATTGAGTCCGATCGTGGTCCCCAAGATGGTATGTGAGTAATGCCCTGGAAGATGATAACATGGTGCAGTTTATCGGCGCTATATATAGCCGGGTATTTTATGTGCATGGCCATTGTACATCAGATGTGATATGTACACTTGGTCATGGATATGGATGATGGTATATATATATGGTTAGAATGAATGCCTATATATATATATATATATATATATATATATATATATATATTAGCGGTTAGGAGCTATGACCGCTTCTCGGGACGTCGTGTGTGTGTTTGGCCCCGATGTCGGTGATATTGAGTCCGATCGTGGTCCCCAAGATGGTATGTGAGTAATGCCCTGGAAGATGATAACATGGTGCAGTTTATCGGCGCTATATATAGCCGGGTATTTTATGTGCATGGCCATTGTACATCAGATGTGATATGTACACTTGGTCATGGATATGGATGATGGTATATATATATGGTTAGAATGAATGCCTATATATATATATATATATATATATATATATATATATATATATATATATATTTATTTATATATATCCTATAGATGAAAGGATATGGAATCTTGTTGGAGTACATCTTGGATGATTATGGTGTACTAGATTATTTGGGGTTGATGTATCGCATTTAAGGAATATTTCGGTTACATCATCCCAAAGATATTATTGGAGATTTTGAGTTTTTCTTATATGGTAATCTAAATTTAGTATTTATAATAGTAGAATTCTATGTATGGCATAATGGATCTCTAGGATCGACATTGTCAAGGAGTTGTGTAACGGGGCTATTCCTTGTTTGGATTTCTCTTTACGAGACTGCCCACGCACAAAACGTAGTGCAATGTTGAGATTGGAGAGAAGTTTTGTCAATAATAATTGGTATGCATGATATTTAGAATTTAAATCCTATGTTTCAACCCAAATATATATGGGTAATGTATTAAGAATTATAATTGATTAAATTATAAACCGGAATCCATTAAGCCTAGTACGACATAATTGTTTTAAAATAATCAAGTATGATTAGTAAGGGGTGGATTCTTGGGTATGTTAGGATGGCAGGTACTGGGGGTGTAGGCTATGCCTATGTTTAGTTAGGTTGTCCTTATAGGTGGGGTAGCTTAACTAAAATTTCAGGATGCGAATAGGTGCGTGCTGTTAGATGAGAGGTGAGTTGGGGTTTCACGAGAGTACGATTCCACTTTAATTATGAAATAAGCGCATTGATATTTATTATGCACGGTTAACACAGTTGCTAAATATTTTCACAACTCGGGCTCTGACCCATTTACTTTTCTCTCCTGCATGTATATATATATATATATATATATATTACTACAGGTGTCCTACCGCATGGATGCCAGATGACCTTCTATCCAAAGTCTTGGAAGCCGTGACATGTACGGACTGTTGCGGGATGTAGTTTGTAGTCACTTCCTACTTTAAAAAAAACTCGGTAAGATTCATGTTGTATATCGGGTTTGGACCCAAGGGATATTTATAGATGTTTATATTTATTCCATTTCAATTATTGTATTGTCTGTGACCCGACAGTATATTCAGGTATATTCTTTGTAGTATATTCATTTGTAGTTATTCATTTCATTTATCATAGTTCTTGTATGCATCTTTCTTTTCTTTGTTAGTAGTATATAGTGTTGGTTTGTTGTCTGTTGCATATTTTATTTAATTTAACATCTCTCTTATATGATATCGGGTAGTTAGTCTATATTATATTTGTACTGACAGTTGGTGTTGAGACTGAGCCATCTGAAACTCCTGATTTAATGTAGTATAGGGCCGGGCACTTGTTATTATTTTAAGTGGGTTGTTACAATTTTTTAGGGATCTTAATTATGGAATTAGGATTAATTAATTTAAATGGAGAAAATTTATTTATAATCAACCCAGATTTAAATTTAATAATTACTAGCATGACAAGAGTTAGTGTTTATTGGTGATAATTATGTTGAATATTACTTAGAGAGTAAAGTAATATATGATTACGAAAATATTATCGTGGTCGAGAGTGAAAAATACAGTAGTTGCAATACACTTAGTTGGGACACGCGTGTGAGTCGTATAAATGTTACATTAATGGGTTAAAAGATAATTTATTTTTTAAGTAACTCGTATGACCATTTCGAGAGTACCGATGAATCCAGAAGGGTCGAGATAGTCAAAAAACAATACTCAAGTGTTTTATTTTGATTTCAGGGCAATTTAAGCCAAACCGACACCCCGGAGGGGTATTTTGGTCATTTGAGATTTGGGGGAATTAAAATTGAAAAAAATAGATAATTAAAAAGAAGTGTACGTGGGTATTAGAATATCTGTCAGTTTTCAAATCTGAGTGAGAGACAGAGAGGACCAAAGAAGGAGAAGAAGAAGTCCATAGGAACCCTGGGATAAAGACTCAAGCTCTCACACCAAAGATCACACTAATGCATAGATCATGAAGAGAGGGTCACCCCTATACCAATTTCATTCAGTGAATCAGAAGTTCACAAAAAGGCAAGTGTTTATCTTGCTGGATTTTATAGGATATATGAGTCATGTTGATTTAGTTGACGGAATAATCATAATATCATGTAATTGGGAATTTATTCATACTTGTAGTATAGGAATTTCGTGTAGGTGAAGAGCTATTGTTTTGGGAATTAAAAAACCTAAACTTTATATGTTGAAACCGCAAAATTATATCCGAGTTTAATGGGTCATTAATGGTGTTTATATGAAATTAGGTCCTGTTGAAGATTTGGAAAATTTATCAAACTTCAGGTTGAAATTTTAAAGATTTGATGTTAAAAATGGATGGGAAAGTGTTCTAAGACTAGGGGATATAGATTAGAGTTGTTGAATTCAAATTAGGATGGGTTTAAGACAATTTTGTTGTTGAATGAAATGGGAAAATGAGACTTTTGGAAGATAGGGAGGCTTTGAGAATTTTTGTTCGGTGACCTACTCTGGTCCTTCGAAAGACCTCGTTCAAACGAGAATTCCAACAAGGATTCCAACGAGATTATTAACAAGATTTAGAGTTCATTCGAAGTGATATTTTCATTCGAACGAGAATCCCCAGGTTCTAACGAGATTTCAGAAACTCTAATTGTTGCCCGAACGAGTTAAAAACCCTTATAGGTTAATTTACGTCTGAGAATAAGATCTACGGTATTCCGGAGTAGCTTCGTTTAATGGTATGGTTGTGAGATAAATTGTATAACTACTAAGAGAATGTGTTGGAGTCAGAGAACCTTAAAGAGTATATATGATAGAGAGATAAGTCGTACGCTTAAGGATGTTGAGTAGTAGAGACGATAATACTATATATAAATTTAGGGACTTGGGTTGTGTGAATACCAAATGAATATAATAAGTTGTGTGTATACTTACTGATTGAACTATTTTGTGTATGACATACCCACGCTAATTGCTATCGAGTGGAGGTTGTGCATTGTGGATGATCATGCCTTGAGGAGCCTTCGAGTGGCATTTTGATTTGTACCACTAGAGCATGGAACCTAGGTACGGGCTATCGGTGAGAATGATAATGATGACATTTGTATGGGTGCATAGGTATGGGCGTAGTCCATCGTCTTGGAACTACTTTCACCTCCAATATGTGTGTTTGTTTTGATGGTTCACGAGGGATTGAACCTATAGTCCTTTACGCAATTAGCGATCCTCCAGGACATGATGGCAGAGTATGCATGCACTGCAACAGTGTCTCGTGGTGCTGTATTGTATATATACATATAATAAAGTGTATATATATATACACCTGGGACACTACCTACTATGTGAACTAAGTAGACATGAATAACAATGAAATATGAAATGAAGTAAGTTGGTAAACATTTTATTTATATTAATTTAAACAGTGCTCATCCATGTTAAAGAGAAAATTGATTATAGGTATTATGTATATTGCGAGGTAAGTACATGGGAACAATATTGGGAAATTATTAGATGTTAGACTAGAAAGAACAAGTTAGCATGGGAGTAGAAACTAGTAGGGTTTGATGGTCCGTTAGGCGTGGACATTAGATGAGAGTTTAGCATGTCAAGTGAGTACGACAACCTAACATGACTAATATATGTGGTAATAAATCATTTAAAGAACTTGCTTATTTTTAAACTATTTTTAACCAAGCTCTGACCCGTTTTCTTCAAATCTCATTTCTTTTAAAATTATTTTAGGTGCCCATCCACAGGGACACCAAGCATAGGAGTTCCATTAACTCGACGAGATGTAGCTACTGTGGAAGTTGTAGGACCTTGGTAGTAGACGCCTCATTGTCCATCATTTCTTATTTTTGAGTTACTCCACTAGTTAGGGCATGTTGCCTCTTTTATATTCAGACAGTCACATATGTTGGATTTAGTTATTTAATTCTTTCAGTTGTTGGTTTATTTCAATTGGATTGTTGTATTTGGTACTTAGACTCGTTATGTTTACTCCAGTTCCATTTATTATTAAAGTTATTTCCTATCATATGAGATTGGTGTGAATGGTGAATGGTGAATGTTTAATTATTCATTAACCTAGAATTATATTAATTAAAATATAAAATTTTGGCATCAACCTTTAAATATTAAGTGGTTAGTATTTAATAAGAAAGTTTTCGACAGTGATGCATAATCTGAACCAACTGGATATTCTGATTTAATTTAATAAAGGTCTAATAACCTGGTATTTAATTAGGAGGCATGTCAGAGGTGGTATCAGAGGATCAGGTTGTAGAGTCCTTAGGATCTGGGCTACTTATTATTCTTTCCGCTTAGCTTTCTTTGACACATAGCCCTATATTTAGGACTGTTGCATTCATTAATGGCATATTCTACGTCTTTAGCTATTTGAGATATTTATTGTGGGATTATAAAGCTTCTCTCTTATTTCAGATGCCTCCTAAATGTGCACAGTGAGCCAATAGGGATGCCTAACCCGAGCCTCAGCCAACTCCAGCCTAGGCACGATGAATGCTACAGAACTTGCCACTATTTTAGTACATTCGGTGAATACAGCATTAGCCATGGTACAACATGCCCCATCAAAGGCACCAGGAGTAGCTCCAACACTAGTTCACGCATTCCCTTCTGCCTGGGAGCGCATCAGAGATGCCTTTCAGAAGTCACACCCTTCAGAGTTCACAAGGATTTCAGATGTAGTAAAGGTGAGCAAATGGAGGAAGTGTATACAGAGACACCTTAGAATGTATGAGTGCATAGTGATTCAAAAGAAGATTTTGGCTACCTTTCAATTGGTGGGATCAGCGTTACAGTGGTGGGAGTCCACTACCACTATGAATGAGAGAGACAAATTGATTAAGAGTTATGGGTTCGATTCGACAGCGTTACAGGCGGAAGATGTTAAAGTTTAGACAGGAAGGGAGGACAGTTGCAGAATATGAGGAAAAGTTTACTAATCTTCTAAATATAGTGCCAAATGAAATTCCGACCGAGGAGAAGAAGATCCAGAGGTTTATGGTTGGATTGACTTGGAGGATTTGCCAAGATCTATTAGGAATATTTCATTGTCCACTTATTCTGATGTGGTTAATGCCTCCCTTTTACACTTCCATGAGAATCGCTTCCACCAGCATGGAAGCAAACGAGTCGATGAGTCCAGCCAGTAGGGTCGGACATGAGGTAGTAGTGATAGTGGGGCACCGACAGCTGAGGGACATGTCCATCAGGGTGAGAAGAGTTCCCATCAAGGGGACCCTACTAAGAGATTTTGTTATGGCGATTTTAGACAAGGGCAGGGAAGTTTTAGGGAGGTCTATCCTAGTCTGCAGGGCCAATAGCGATTTTAGCAGGGCCAGGGGAGGGGTGGTAATGGCAATCAGGGCTGAGGATAGAAGGGGCAGAGGGGAGGATAATTTTTAGGTAGGTGTTTTACTTGTGGAAACAAATGACACGAACGTCATGATTATCCTCAGAGAAGTAGATCCCGCAGCAGCAGGTCACTCATTAAGAACCCCAGCGATCGATATTTCTAGCTGCCCTCCCAGTACCACACCAAGTACCAGCTTTTCCAGCCATTCCAGCAGCTCCGGTGCAATAGGGACAATTGCAGTATGGGCATGTCTACAATGTCCATTAGGCCGCGAGTCATCAGGCCCTGCCCGTAGTCAAGGGTATGTTTTCTATTCAAGGGAATAATGGGTGGATATTATTTGACACACGGACTTCAGATAGTTTCATTGCTACTAGTTTTGCACGCTCCACTAGTTTATTAGGCACATCAAATATCACAGTTACTCGTGTAGACTTACCGATGGGTTATGGGTCTTTGATATTCTTTATATTTCGGGGAGTTGGCATAGAGATTGGGAGATTGATTTTACAGGTCGATATTCTTGTCTTAGATATGCACGAATATGCCACTATTAGCGAGATGGATTGGCTAGTTACGTATAGGGCTATGATTTATTGTTATAGTCGTATTATTGTTTTTTCCATATTGGGTGAGGATATGTCTTTGGTGTCAATGCCTGATCTTGAGGGAGGTTCATTGACACATTTATATTATATTGAGGAGGAGACCTCTGAGGGAGTGGTGGTACCGCTTGATTCTATGTCGGTTGTTCGTGAGTTTGCTAATACATTTCAGGACATACCGGTATTACCACCCAACAATGAGAGAGAGAGTGTAATAGATTTGGCACTAGACACTCTGACGATAGCCCCTGCATCTTACCGTATGGATCGGATAGAGATGAGGGATCTACGAGATCAGATCAAGCAGTTATTGGGTCCAGGCTTCATCTGTCGAAGTACGTCACCTTGGGGTGCTCCCATGTTGTTCGTAAAGAAGAGGTATGGGCCTCTACGGTTATATGTTGACTACCGAGAGTTGAATAAGGTTACGATACGGAATAAATATCTGTTGCCCCAAATCAATGACATATTCGACCAATTGAGGGGGGATTTTTATTTTTTGAAGATAGACTTGAGGGTGGGGTACCATCAGTTACGTATTATGGAGGAGGACTTCCCTAAGACTGCTTTTCTGATGAGATATGGATCTTATGAGTTCAGGGTTATGCCATTTGGGCTAACCAACACACCGTTAGTCTTTATGGACTTGGTGAATAGGGTGTTAAGAGAGTTCTTAGATCTGTTTGTCATTATTTTCATAATGACATTCTGATTTATTCTTGGACTGAGGAGGAGCATGCCGAGCATCTAAGGATGGTTTTACAGATCCTACATGAGCACGAGTTATACACAAAATATGAGAAGCACGGGTTTTAGCTGAGAGAGGTTCAGTTCTTTTGGAACATCATTTCTACAGAAGGGATATTGGTAGATACTGGGAAGGTGTCTGTGGTGAGGGATTCGGGACAACCCCATGATGCTAACTGAAATACGTAATTTCTTGGGTCTGGAAGGATACTACAAGCAGTTTGTTCATGGATTCTCAAAGATAACGGGTCCGTTAACAAACTTGACTCGCAAGGGAGTGCCATTTATATGGGATGATGCTTGCTAGTTAGCTTTTTACGAGCTGAAGAACAAGCTGACTTCAACACCGGTTCTAGCACTACCCACGCCAGGGGTGGAATACATACCTTACACTAATGCGTCCTTACTAGGACTTGGGGGAGCCCTTCAGCTGGAGGATAAGGCGATTCCTTATTATTCCCATAAGATTAAGCCTCACGAGAGGAGTTACCCCACCCATAACATGAAGTTAATGACAGTCGTGTTTGCATTACGGATATGGAGACATTAAGTCTTGGGGGAGAAATTTATCCTATTCACGGATCACAAGTCATTACAGTATATGTTCGCGCAGTGGGAAATGAATATGGATCAGCGGAGGTGGCTTAAATTTGTGAAGGACTACTGATTCGACATCCATTACCACCCGGGAAAGGCTAACATGGTCGCAGACGCATTGAGCCATAAGCCAACAGGTGAGGTGGCCGAGGTGTGGGAGGCGAAATGGAAAGAACTTGGGAATCAGGATGTAGGTGCCCACTCATTCATGTAAGTGATGATGATTACACCCGAGATAGTTACAAGGGTGATACAAGCTCAGGTAGCGGATTCCTTCTGTTAGGATCTCATTATAAATCTTCTACCTGAGGGAGCAGAGTCCTTCTCCGTGAGCTCAGATGGGGGCTTACGCTTTAATGGCAGACTAGTAGCTCCAAAGGGGGTGGAGTTACGACATGTAGTGATGGTATAATCACATGGTTCACAGTTTGTGGTGCATCCTGGAGGGGAAAAGATGTACTAGGATATGAGGCAACACTATTGGTGGAGTGGAATGAAGAAGGGCATTGATGAATTTATTTCGAAGTGTGACACTTGTCAGCTGGTGAAGACAGACCATTAGAGACCAGGAGGATTACTATAACCATTGGAAATACCTATGTGGAAATGGGAGAGAATTTCGATGGATTTTATTACAGGGCTACCTACATCGCAGAGTGGTCACGATTCCATATGGGTGATTGTGGATAGGTTCACCAAGGTAGATCATCTTCTGCCAGTCCAGACCAACTATACTATGGTGAAGTATGCTAAGATCTTCATTTTCGAGATCATGAGACTCCACGGTGTGACCCTTGATATTGTATGTGATCGGGACAACATTTTTGTGGCCAGATTTTGGAAGAGTTTCTAGCAGGTCATTGGTATGGAGTTACGATTGAGTTGTGTCTACCACCCGCAGACGGACGGGCATACAGAGTGGAAGAATAAAATGATGGAGGATATGTTACAGATGTTTATCCTTGATTTTGGAGGGGAATGGGAGTAGTAGCTTCCGCTGGTGGAGTTTTCTTAATATAACTCCTACCAGTTTACTATTGGCATGGCTCCATTTGAGTAGTTATATTGTAGACCTTGTCGTTCGCCGGTATGTTGTCTTGAGGTGGGGGATAACAAGATACTTGGGCCAAAGGTAATTCAGGACACCTCGGCTAAGATTGAGTTGATACGGAGTCGCATTCGGGTTCCTTAGGATAGGCAGAAGAGTTACGTCGATGCCAAGAGTTTCTTCAGGGAGTTTAGTGTAGGGGATCAGGTGTTGTTGCGAGTATCTCCCATGAAGGGGGTAGTGTGGTTTGGGAAAAAAGGGAAGTTGGCGCCAAGTTATGTTGGGTCATTCGTTATTATTGAGAATATTGAGCCAGTAGCTTACAAACTTGGGTTACTGGAGCACATGCGTAGGATACATGATGTGTTCCATATTTCTTCATTGAGGAGATATCTTCGGGATGACTTGTCCCACACCCATATTTCCTTATAGGGTATTGATTTACAGCTCGATAGTTCCTACGAGGAGGGGTCAGCTACTATTCTCGGCCAGTTGTTATTCTAGACCGTAGTGAGAGGAAATTGAGGTAAAAGATAGTACCGTTAGTACGACTGCAGTGGCGGCATTATAATATAGAGGACTCTATTTGGATCATGAGGATGACATGCGGGACAAATATCCATAGTTACTCCTACGAGGTATACTTTAATTCTGTTCTTTATCGAATTTCGGGATGAAATCCCATTATTAGGGGGAAGTATGTAATATCCTATATTTTTGAGGGATTTTAATTATGGAATTATGATTAATTACTTTAAATGGACAAAATTTATTGATAATCAATCCGGATTTAAATTGAATAATTACTAGCGTGACGAGAGTTAGTATTTTTTGGTGATAATTACGTTGAATATTACTTAGTGAGTAAAGTAATATATGATTACGGAAATATTATCATGGTCGTGAGTGAAAAATATAACAGTTGCAATACACTTAGTTATGATGCACGTGTGAGTAGTGTCGGTATTAATTTATGCGACACCCCTCCTAGTTAATTACCGGGTGATTAGTCCTTAATTAATCATTTTTAGAATATCAAGTTGGTTCAGATAATGTATCACTGTCAACAAACTCAAATTTTAATTTAATAAAACTAGCCACCTAATATTTAAAAAGGTTGGTGTCAAAATTTTATCTTGTTATTAACCATCAACATCAAAGTGAATATGTAAAGACATCATCATACATCACAATAGCGTAAAGAAAACTAACTGAATAAAAATAAGGAACTGGAGAAACACATCCAGTCAAAACCTATACAATAATCCAATGACATGAAATCAAAGTCTAATGGTGAGATAAAACAACTCTAAATCTCTGAATGTAAATAAGATGGACGACATGTCCAACTGAAATAGAAGACTGATAGATAAGAAGCAATAGGCTCAGAAACGTCTACTAGCAATATCCTGTAGCTTCCACAGCAGCTACAGCTCGGCAAATGAATGGAAACTTCTAAGTCTGGTGTACCTTTGGCTGAGAAACTAAAATAATAAAATATGAGAAGAGATTTGCAAAAAACCGGGTCAAAGCCCGAGTAGAAAATAATTTAAATATAGCAAGTCCTTAAATTGACTTAATTAGCAAATATATTATCGATGACAACTTAGCGTACTCACTTGAGATGATCACCTCTCATCTAATGTGCACACCTAGCGAGTCATAGTACCCATACTAGTCTCGTCACTCTACCTGACTTTATGTAGGATAATCCTTATGCTTGATACCATAACTAATAACCCACAACCAATAAATTATTATTATTATTATTATTATTTAGGAATAGGTTTTACAGATGTTATAACTCATTCTTATAGCTTTCTATTCCTAACTGGTGACCCGATAAGTATATACATTAATAAAGTATCCAACAAGAAACAAAGAATGGAACTTAGTATATGTATATATAAAATCTAACTATGTATACATGCGAACATATTTATACAGCAACCATGGTTACGAAACCCCTGGTGCTAGGCATACTCTGCTATCTAGTCCCTTTGCAACGCTCATGCATTAAGGACAACAGGTTTGATCTCTAAAGAACCAATTAAACATACACATATTGGAGGCAAACATAGTCCCAAGCCGATGGGCTACTGACATACCTATGCACCCATACGACCGTCATCACTATCATTCTCACAGATAGCCCATACCTAGGTTCCATGCTCTAGTGGTACGACTCAAAATCCCCCGAAGGCACACAAGATGTGGTCTTCCACAACACATTAACCCCCATTCTATAGCCAGTAGCTAGGTATGTCATACACATAATATTCCAAGTAATAAACATGCACACAACTTATATACATTAATAGGTAATCACATAACCCAAATACTATAATCTGTAAGTACTATTAACGCCATTACTCTCCTCGATACCAATATACATATATAACCTCTCTAGGACTTACATCCCCTCCTAGGTTTCCACACAAATTCAATACCCCAAGTACCATTACCCCTTAATTCCTTAACACTTTGGAAATTTAAGCCACCCATTACTCACCAAGGTTAATTCACTTATATAGATAACCCTAGGAAGATTTCCAACCCAAACAAACACTAAAAACCCATTCGGGAATTTCGTTAGAAGTTCTAGGATTATCGTTTGAACGAGGTCGTTCGAACGAAGTTCCCACTTCGAACGAAATCATCAACTCGTTAGAAAGGTTTTTGGAAATCTTGTTAGATATCTCATTCGAATGAGGTCGTTCGAATGACCTGGGCAGGTCTTCCAACGAAAATTCCGGACATACCTAGTTCTTCCCCAACTTTGATTTTTCTCAACTTTTAATCCTAAAAAACATATGAATGCTTATCCCAATACAAATAAAATGTTCCTACACTAATTCCAATCACCTTAAGACATTTTTTAACACGAATTAAAGGTCAAATCCTTATAAAATCAATTGAAATTAAGTAATCTCTTAAACTTTCAATAATTCTCTTAAATATGAACCCAAAATTTAAATTGCCTAAAACTCTAATTATAATTCGTGAATAAGACATAAAATTTCCAGGTCTTATTAGTCTAATAAGGGGCAATGCCTCTACATGCATACCCATCTGCAATTCATAAGTTTTCTTCATCATTTAATATAATGAAACCTAAGTTTCATTGTTCCAAATTTATATCATCAAACCTAAATTATCAAGAACAATATATGCTAAAAAGGAGAGCAAGATAAACACTTTCCTCGAAATGAACTTCTGATTCTCGAACTGAAATTGGTATGGGTATGATCCTCTTGACTCGATCTATGCGCCAGTGTAATTTTTAGAGTGAAAGCTTGAGTTCTTGGTTTAGGGCTCCAATGAAGTCTTCTTTTTCCTTGGTTCACTCTCTCTTTTTCTCTCTTTCTCACGTAAGTTCAAACTGACAGACCACTAACCATCAATGATTTTAATTAACCCAATTTTTTCCCATTTAATTACCCAAAAATCCTAAAGACCAAAATACCCTTACGGAGTGTCGTTTTGGGCTAAAATGCCCCGTACTCCAAATAAAATACCCGAGTAGTGTTTTCTGACTATTTTGACTCTTCTGAACACTCTCGGGAACCCAAAATAGTCATTCAAGTAATATAAAAATATTTTACCTTTTAACCTACAATTACATATCGGTGGAACGATTCATATGCGCGTCGCAAATAATTATAATATGACTGTCGTGTATCTCATCCCGACCATAATATTATTTCCAAAAAAATATTACGTTACTTACTACGTAATGTTCAACATAATTATAATTTGACATAATTATTTTCGATAACTACCAACTCTTGTCACGCTAGTAATTATTACCCTTAAAATTGGATTAATTATAAATTAAAGTTTCTTCCTTTGAATTAATCAATCCTAATTTCCATAATTCATAATAAATTAAATATGCATAAAAATATGGGGTATTACACTTTATTGGGTTAAAAGATAATTTATTTTTTTAAGTAACTTGTATGACCATTTCGAGTGCGCCGATGAGTCCGAATGGGTCGAGATATCCAGAACCTCTACTCAAGTGTTTTATTTGGATTTTAGGGAAATTTATGCCAAACTGACACCCCAGAGGGGTATTTTGGTTTTTAAGAGTTTGGAAAATTAAAATGGATGAAAATAGAAAATTAAAAAGGAAGTGTACGTGGTTATTAGACTATTTGTCAGTTTCCAATCCTGAGTGAGAGACAGAGAGAACCAAAGAAGGAGAAAAATAACTCCATAGGAACCCTAGGATAAAAACTCAAGTACTCACACCAAAAATCACACCAACGCATAGATCGTAAAGAGAGGATCACCCCTATACCAATTTAATTTAGCGAATCAGAACTTTACAAAAAGGCAAGTGTTTATCTTACTGGATTTTTAGAGCATATATGATTCATGTTTATTTAGTTGATGGATTAATCATAATATGTTGTAATTGGGACTGAAATTGGGAATTCATTCATATTTGTGGTATACGAATTTTATGCAGTTAAATAGTTATTATTTTGGGGATTCAAAAACCTAAATTTTATATGTTGAAACTACGAAATTATATCTGAGTTTAATGGGTCATTAATGGTGAATACATGAAATTAGGGCCTGTTGAAGATTAGGAAAATTTATCAAAATTCAGGTTGAAATTTTAGGGATTGATGTTAAAAATGGATGGAAAAGTGTTCCGACACTAGGGGAAATAGATTTGAGTTGTTGAATGTGAATTAGGATGGGTTTGAAGAAATTTTGTTATTGAATGAATTGGGAAAACGAAATTTTTCGAAGAGAGGGCAGCTCAACGAGTTCCAATGAGATTACTAATAAGATTTTAGAGTTCATTCAAAGTGATTTTTTCATTCGAACGACCTCGTTCAAACGAGAATCCTCAGGTTCTGACGAGTTAAAAACTCCATTTTTTTCTCGGACGAGTTAAAAACCCTTTTGGGTTAATTCAAGTGAGATAATAGGATCTATGATATTCTAAAGTAGCTTCATTTCATGGTCTAGTAGCGAAATAAGTTGTGTAACAACTAAGAAAATGTGTTGGAGTGAGTGTACCTTAAAGAGTATATGCGTTTCAATATTGGGAGTAGTAGAGAAGATAATACTACAAATAAATCCGGGGACATGGGTTATGTGAATACCTAATGAATATAGTAAGTTGTTTGTGTACTTACTGATTGAACTATTATGTGTATGACATACATACGCTGCTTGCTATCTAGTGGAGGTTGCTCGTTGTGGACAATCAGGACTTGTGGAGTTTTCGGGCGAGATTTTGATTTGTACCACTAGAGCATAGAACCCAGGTACGGGCTATCTGTGAGAATGATAGTGATCACGGATGTATGGGTGCGTAGGTATGTGCATAGCCCATCAGCTTGGAACTATGTTCGCCTCCAATATATGTGTTTATTTTGATGATTCACAAGAGATTGAACCTATATTCCTTTATGCAATGACAGATGCTCCAGGATATAATAGTATAGTATGCATGCACCGCAACTGTGTCTCAAGGTGCAGTATTGTATATATATATATATATATATATATATATATATATATATATATATATATATATAATAAAGTGTATGTATATATACACTTGTGATACCACCTACCATGTGACATAAATAGACATGAATAACAATTAAATCTGAAATGAAGTAAGTTGGTAAACACTTTATTTATAATAATTTGAAAACAATATCATCCATGTTAAAGTGAAAATTGATTACCGGTATTATGTATATTGCGAAGGAAGTACATGGGAATAACTTTGGGCGATGATTAGATGTTAGACTGGAAAGAACTAGTTAGCATGGGAATAGAAGCTAGTAGGGTTTGATGGTAAATTAGGCGTGCAGATTAGATAAGAGGTGAGCATCTCAAGTGAGTACGATAACATAACATGACAAATATATGTGCTAATAACTCATTTTAAGCATTTGCTGATTTTTAAACGATTTTCAACTCGGGCTCTGACCCATTTTCTGCAAATCTATTTTCTTGTCAAATTATTTTAGGTTCCCAGCCACGGGGACACCAAGCATAGGAGTTCCATTTACTCGACGAGTCATAGCTGCTGTGGAAGTTGTAGGACCTTGGTAGTAGACGCCTCATTGCCCATCATTTCTTCCTTTTGAGTTATTTCACCAATTAGGGCATGTCACCTATTTTCTATTCAGAGAGTCAGAAATGTTGGATTTAGTTATTTAATTCTTTCAGTTGTTGGTTTATTTATGTTGCATTATAGTCCTTAATCATATGAACAAATTAAAGTATAAATGATTTCCACACCAATAATGTCCAAAACTATGTAATGCTTTTTCATGACTTTCAAGGACGTGCAAGCCATTTTGAATTCCATCCAAACTCCCTCATTCAAAGATAATGCGATTTATTTTTCTAATGAGATGATGAAACTAAAACCTATTAAACCCCTTTTGGCATAATTTTCTTTTTATTGCCTTTCAATTTTTTCGGGCTCTTTTAAACCTCAATGGACCCTGAATAAATTTCAATTCCTCACTTTTTTTGGTCCATTAAAATGGTGGCATAATCGCCAAGGAAAATGTAAGATACCTTTCGCAGCCCTTTTTGATTTTTCAAAATAAACCACACAAACTCACACAAGTATTATAACATACACTACTTTATTGTCAAGTTTTATTGCATTTGGTTCATTGTATAGACCGAAATTAGATTGAAACACTCAACCAACATTTGATAGACAAGCACAAAAGTAAAAAAAATATGTGCATGTGTGCAATAAATCACAAATTGTGTCAATCATGTAGGTAGCAACACTATACATCATCTTAAAGTCTCCAAACTTTGTACAACACATTAATGACATAACATACTATCTCAAAACACTATCAAATAGCACATGGGATGTGTGTATCTTTTTTTAGTCATGTGAGAGAACCAACTTTTTCCCATGATGATTGTTTACACGAGAGCAATGATGAAGAGTCGAGTGCTTCTAGTGGCGGTGTGAGAGACTTTGAGAGTTGATATGAAAGTGAGCTCCAAAAAGATTTTAGGGATTTGTACACCGAGACCCTGAAAACAAAGAAGTATAATAGGGATTTAGGTCATGAGGTTTATGATTTGGAGAGAAAGAAAGGAGTTTTAAGGAGGGAAAAGTGTGACTTGATCGACATGTTGTCTAGTCTGATGACACGTGTATCCCAACTGGAGAGTGATCTCAAACGTGCATGGGAGGTCAAAGTCCCTTTAGAGAATTCATTTAAGAAGTTTATAAAGATGGCTCTCATACCAATTTGTAAAAACTATGGGTGATAAAAATTTAAAAACACTCGCAAATTCCAATCAAAAACTTATTTAATCAGTGTCAATTTATGAATCAAATCAACTAGCTATGTGTGTGCATGTGTCAAACCAACATAATTAAAATATGTGACACAAAATTCAGGAAAAATCCCCTCAGGGCAACACCTTTTATTTTACTATAATTTGTAAAACGTAAGTTACATGTATTATAATGAAATATAGTTGTTTGAAACACGAATACCCACAGGCGTCGATCAACGTTGTCAGGAATGAATTATGTACATCAATCCACTAGAACCGTAATACTAATCTCACTAAATATCCACAAGCAACAAACCTTAATGACACGCAGCCATATGATGTGTAAATCTTCTCCAAAAAAGTATGAACACCAGAAAAGTGTGTTCTCAAACTCCGAAACAACTCACATGAACAATTGGGACTCTTTTGAATTGAAAACAAAAGGGTTTAATCCCTTAAAGAAGAAGCCAAAAGTGTTCTGACGATATAGCCCTATTTTGCAGAATGAACAACGTACAGACTTCTTAAGGAAAATGGAGTTGAAAAGACCCTTTTATAAACAACTTGAGGCAATGGGTTGTTCAAGCGATACATGCTATCATTCGAGTGAGACACATTTTCTCTTAATGGATTGTGCGACACACTTTGTCATTTAAATGATATACGGTGCCATTCGAACGAGATTAATGTAATAATATTTTTTCTCATTTATCATTTGAGTAAATGCATCACCTCAAACACTCCGAAAAATATATATTTTTGACGAAAAACTTTTAGAGCTCCGCTACAACAGTTAGAAGATATTTTGTGAAAAACATCCCAAAAATCCTAAGTGAATTGTTAAAAAATAAAAAACATAACTTTACCATATTATTTCACAGAGGTTTAATTATTGACACAACTTGATATTCGGACCCATCTTTTTGGGTATTTTCATCTTGAACATCTTCGACGGTTGTAGTTGTATACGACATACTAAATGGTGATGGACTGTGTCCTTACAAATCTCCCCAATGTCTATGACGGTACAAAAAAACATCTGAGTTATCAAACTCAAAAATGACCTATACAAATCTACCCTCTCATAAACTCAAAATTGGAAAAATAAACTTTCAAGTCTTTTAACTTTGCTTCAACAATAAAATCTTCAGAACTTCAAGATTTTCTTATCAGGATGTGCAACATAATGATCTTCAATTGTACCTACATATATGAGACAAAGCAAATACCTCGTGACGTATCGAGTTTGAAATGATATAACCAATAACATAAAAGCATAATAAAATCTCACCCATACTTTAACTCCCCCATAAAATCATAATTTGTTCTCCCCCTTTTTATATGTCTGAAATAGACAAGGAAAAGAATAAACCACATAAATCAAATTGGGTTGTCACTGTAAAGAAGGCAAACAAACTTTTTTTTTATTTTTAAGATTTTTCATACAAAAATTCAAAAATGATGTCTAAAAAATCACTCACCATCAATTTACACTTGATAACCAAATCATGGGAACGGAATGATTTGGTGTGAATAGATTCGATAGGAAAATCGACTCAATCATCATGTGTGCAAGATGCATAAGTTTACTACTAACGAATGAGCATCAAAATAGAATTTAGGTGAAAAATTGTTGAATTTAGATGACATCATCTTAATCATATCAACAAATCAAAGTATAAATGATTTCCACACGAATAACGTCCAAAACTATGTAATGCTTTTTCATGTCTTTCAAGGATGTGCAAACTGTCTTGAATTCCATCGATACTCCCTCATTAAAAGATAATGCTATTTATTTTTCTTATGAGGTGATGAAACGAAAACCTAGTGACCTCTTTTATTGACTTTCAATTTTTTCGGGATCTTTTAAACCTCTTTGGACCCCGGATAATTTTCAATTCATCACTTTTTTAGGTCCATTTAAATGGTGTCTTTATAGCAAAGGAAAAAAATAAGATACCTTTTGCAGCCCTTTTCCGTTTTTAAAAATAAATCACACAAAGTCACAAATGGTTTATAACATGCACTACTTTCTTGTCAAGTTTTATTGCATTTGGTTCATTGTATAAACAAAATTGAGATGGAAACACTCAACCAATATGTGATAAACAAGCACAAAAGTCAAACAAATATGTGCATGTGTCCAATAAATGAAAAATTGAGTCTACCATGTAGGTATCAACACTACAAATCATCTCAAAGGCTCCAAGCTTTATAAAAACATGAGTGACCCAATATATTATCTCAAAACACTATCAAATAGCACATGGGACATGTGTAGATTTTTCGAGTCGTGTGACACACCCACTTTGTCCCACGATGATTGTTTACATGAGAGCAACGATGATGAGTTGGGTGTTTCTAGTGGGAGTGAGAGAGAGTTTGAGAGTGGAGATGAAAGTGAGCTCCAAAAAGCTTTTAGGGATTTGTACACCGAGACCTTGAAAACAAAGAAGTATAATAGGGATTTAGGTGGTCGGGTTTTAGATTTGGATAGAAAGAAAGAAGTTTTAGGGAGGGAAAATTGTTATTTGACAGACACGTTGTCTAGTCTGATGACACGCGTATCCCAACTCGAGAGTGATCTCGAACGTGCCCGGGAGGTCAAAGTCCCTTTAGAGAATGTCTCTAAGAAGTTTAAAAATGTGGCTTTGATACCAATTTGTAAAGCCAATGTGTGATAAATATTTAATTACACTCCCAAATTCCAATCACAAATTTATTTAAATACTATCAATTTATGAATTAGATTAATCCAGACCGCAAAATCAACTAGCTATGTGCGTTCATGTGTCAACCCACCATAAATAAAATATGCGACAAAAAGTTTAGGAAAAATCCCCTCAGGTCAAAACCTTTTATTTCACTATAATTTGTAAATCAAAACTTATACGATTTTCAATGAAATACTATTGTTTGACGCACGAATGCCCGCATGAATCGGTCAGCGTCATCAACAATGAATTACGCGTAGCAATCCATAAGAACCGCAATCCTAATCTCAATAAAGATCCACATGTAGCGAACCTAAATGACATGCAACCATATGATGCATTAATCTTCTCCACAAAAGTATGAACACCAGAAAAGTGTGTTCTTAAACTGCAAAACATTTTACATGAACAATTAGGACTTTTGTGAATTGAAAACAAAAGGGTTTAACCCCTAGAAGAAGAAGCCAAAAGTGTCATGCAGATATAGCATTGTTTTGCACAATGAAAAATGTACATACTTCTTAAGGAAAACGAAGTTAAAAAGACAGTTTTATAAAGAACTTAAGGCAGTGGGGTGTTCCAGCGAGATGCCCTGTCGTTCGAATGAGACACACTGCGTTTGAAGTATCGTGCAACACATGATGTCGTTTGAACGATATACGGTGTCATTCGAATAAGACTAATATAATAATATTTTTTTCTCGTTTATCCTTTCAGTAAATGCACCACCTTAAACAATCCAAAAAAATATTTTTTTTATGAAAAACATTTAAACTGCACTCCGACACTTACAAAATATTTTGTGAAATTATCCCAAAATACTAAGTGAATTATTAATATATTAAAAACACAACTTTACCATATTCATTTCGCGGTGGTTGGATTGTTGAAGAAACTTGATATTCAGACCCGTCTTGTTACGTATTTTATCTTGAACATCTTCGACGATTGTAGTGGTATACGACATACTAAATGGTGATGGACTATGTCCTTACAGGAACGAAGAGGAAGAGCCTCGGCTTTGCGCTTGGTAGTGTCCTCAGCCTCATATTTTTGTATCACCCTAAAACACCTCTCCTAAGTTGTTGGAACTCCTCATTTAACTTATATAAGGGACTTAACAACAAAACAACTACGTGTATTGACCAAGTCAACCCCAAGATCAAACATAGGAAAATGAATTATTGTTTAAGGAACAGTCAAGAACAACGTATTAAAATCACCGAAGAAGATGACCGATGTGATTCTATCAACCTCAAAGTTTCTAAAGAAGCTCTAAAAAGAGGGAACATAACCTTAAATACCGAATACTGATTGTGAACATTTACAAAAGTATGTCATTATTTCTGACATAAAACCCCAAGCGGTCACTGGCCATTTAGCCTTGGATCAAATGCTACCCAATGCAAACTATGATAGGTTTCCCATCAAGCATGCAATCCACCTATCGACTGCTATGTGTATCCTCAATGACCATTATCAACTTCTCATCTGTAACACCACTCACTTTTAGGGATTATTAAATTACATTAGTGGGTGTAATTTGGAGATTAAGGGAAATCCCGTAAATACAAATTTTGGGATTTATGAACATTTGATTATTACAGATGTGTGTTTCATTTACTTTTAAGCCTAAGTAAATGAGTTGGATTATTTTAATTACATGTCACAGTTGGATAAAGTAGCAAAGGATAATATTTTAATTGGAAAACCCTCATTGAGATGTATTGGGTTTAATTCGTCTATTGCCGTCAAGTACCTCAGATGGAGATTTCGAGGGTGTGGTTGTTTTTGAAAGGCCGAGATAGTCAGAATAAAGTATCTTGGGGTAGTGTTTACGCTCAGGGAACTTTTAGACAAATAGGGACTCATAATTGAGTAAACGAGCCATTTTTGGGTTTTAAGGGGATAAACCCTTATTCTCCCCTATATAAGGAAAGAGAGGGTGGGAGAAAAGAAGAAAAGAGAGAGAAGAGGAAAGCAAGAGATAAAATAGGAAAAAAATGGAGATTTCGGCCAAACTCCACAAGATTCGGCTCGAGGTCATCGGATTTTATCCACGAGGCAAGTGTTTACTTGCTTTCTTTATTTTAAGAATAAATCTCATATCGTAGTTGGTAGTGATAAACCTCAAAGATTTTTGGGATGGGTTTTCATGAATCAAACGTGATTTTTGGATGTTTAACGGGTAAAACACGAGAAATATAAAATTGGAGAAACTTAGGAATTAAGTGAATTAAATTGTTGTACTTGGTTCTAGGATGTTTAGAACCTATTTCCCTTGTGTATAATTAGTTGGTTGTAGTTAAATAAGGTTGGGAGAAAGAGTATAAATCTTGGTGGGTTTGTTAATGGATAAAATAGGGAAGAAGAAGAAGCTTCCCTGCTTGATCGATCGATCGACGGCTAAGGGTCGATCGATCGATCAAACAGTTATTTTGGCAATTTTGGCTTAGTTAATTTAAATGGGTTAAATTCCCACATTTATGGCTTTTAGCTTATTTATTATTGGAGATAAATATTCACCTAGGGGAATGTATTACTAATCAATTAAGGTAGTTACAATTGGGATTTGGAGAGTGTAAAAATGTGTGTCGCAAAAGGAATGGTTTGGACGAAAATAAATAAAATGAGAAATTAGACAATTGGGGGTTCCCAAAAATAGATTGAGGACTTCTAAATTATTATTGGAGTGAGATGTATACTTTGGGTTAATTAAGTAAAATCCTAGACTTATTTATTCATGGGGGGTCGGGACGAGTAACACCCGAGGAAATATTTCAGCGAGCGATTATATGTAGAAAAATTGTGTGTGTAGAAAATGTAATTATATGCCGACTATAATTGACTAAATCCTATGAGGTGACTAGGATGGAATTTGGGATATTCGAAGAGTGTAAATCCCGAAAAGTGATCAAGGCGCGAGGTATAACTGTGTAAGAGAATGTTTATGGGATTAGTATTTAAGTAGGTGCATACTTAAATATTATTATGAGATTGGAACATATAGCCAGATATACATTCGAGGAATGAGAAAAAAAAAAAAAAATATATATATATATATATACACGATGTGAATACAGTATATATAATATAGGATACGAATACATATATATCTGTGTGTGATTGGTATATTTGTATTTTAGAGGCTGATTTCCACGCGCTTTCCCTTGGTGTAGGGTTGGAACAGCCAGATTATATATTTTCTCTAGTGCGATCCAGGGAGGTTGCGCGATGTGGGTGAATCCCCTGGCTGGAGAAGCAGGTTGAGTATATACCCAGTTCACCTCGTCACGAATTCGAGTGTGATATGTGTACTCCACTTGCACATGGAACATGACCTCCTCCACCATTTTGTATATTTCACCAAGACCAATGGGTAAGTCTAGCTTGGTACCGTGGTACCATGAGTAAACCCGGAGTTAGATCGGCACTATGAGATGCATCCTCGAGTTATAGATCATTAGGATGGTTATTTTACTTGTGTTTTTAGTACACTACTTCTGTATGAGAGGAAGAATATATACATGTATCTCTACTATAGTATAAAGATAAAATGAGTATAGATTAAATCTCAATCCCGGAGATTCTATCCGGATCGGTATTATTAAAATGAATATAGAGTAAATCTCAGTCCGGGAGATTTTATCCAGATGTATATTTTTTTATGATTATGAGAGTGAATACGAGCATGTATATATATATATACGTTTTGTACTGAGGGCCTAATGGATCTCGACGATTGACACTGCCAAGTAGTAGTGGATCGTGGGGGTTCCTTGTTTGGATTTCGCTTCGCGAGACATCCCACGCATGAACATAGTGCAGTGTTGTGAATGGAGAGAAGTTTATCCCTAAGTACTCAGGTTTTTTAACATTTCTAGAGGACAGGCATGATAGATTAGTTAGACGGGGTAGGTTAACTAGGATGTCTTAAATGGATGCGTTAGGTGTGCACTATTAGAGGAGGGGTGAGGGGTATATTATTATAGTGTGATACCAACTTAAATATGAGGTAAATCATATTTTTAAAATACGGCATTTATGAACTTGCAAAATATGTTTACAATTCGAGCTCTGACCCGTTTATCTATTTTCCCTCTTGCTATATATATATGTATATTATAGGTGTCCAGACACAGGGACGCCTGGATGACGATTCCTTAGAGTCAAATATCTGCTGCAACAGTTATGAATGCATGTAGGTATACTATAGACGCTTCCATCCTTGTAATCTATATAGGAGGTACTGTATAAACTTTCTGGCTAATTACCCAATTTCATTTAGTTATTCTTTTACCGCCTTTTAGTGCTGTCATTTTATTTGGTAGTTTGATGTTAAACCGAGTGTTCGGTGATTTTATTTCGTTCAAGTTCTTCTTATAAATTGCCGTGGATGTTTTAATTTGAATGCTTTGTTTAAAAATATTAGTTAAATAAAACTTTGACGCCAACCTAATAGGTTATTAGTAATTAATTTTGTTTTCGACAGTGATGCTAAGAATGAACCATATGTGACTCCTGTTTTAATTTGGTACATGAGTGATCGCCCGGTATCATATTACGTGCGGTGTTACAGATGGTATCAAAGCATGATGTTCTAGTGTCCTTAGGAATCTGTGTGGATGTACTAAGCTTCCAGCGTTGCTCTCGGTTTGATATAGAGCCTTATGATTAGGATTGTTGATTCCTCTTGTGAGATTTATTTCTTTCGCTATTATGTAAGATTATAGTAAGTCTTTTGCACTCTCGTTCGAGACTCATGTGTTGATCGATGAAGGACGATCACAGAAGGCCATTTCAAGGGCAGCAAGAAGCGGGGCTTAGTAGGAGATATAAATTAAAGTAAGGGACGAGGACCGCAACAGAGGTCACTCCCTTTGCAGCATTGTCGAGGATTATTGCAACAACTACCAAGGTATACTAGTTATAATTATCCAAGTACCGCTGTAGTAGGAAGTGCCGCTAAAGTTGAATTACCCGGTGAGGTTGAGTTAGAAAAAGGTTCAAAAGGTCTTCGATAAGGACCATACCTTGAAGTTAAGTTATGCAGAGTAAGTGTAATGTGATTCAATGGGAGTAGAAGGCTCTAAAGCTTTGGCTTTGAGCAAGTTGTGTAAATACCCATATGTGAAAAATTTGAGGAAAATTTTTCACTCGTAGGAGAGATATTGAAATGGTGGGAAAGGTAATAACCATATATGGGGGAGAAGGATGTTTTGGCCCATAGAAGGATCTTACGGGTGGATATACCCGTTAGTTCCTTTGGTCTGTCAGAAATGGAGGGAAGGCAGTTTTTGGATTATTAACATAGAATCGGTTAGAGGCCGACAGTAAATAAAGAATTATAGGAATAAGTGAACTTTGTGCCAAGTAGCGAAGGTATAATGAAGAGAGGTCCCTTCAGGGGAATGATAGGCTCACTAGTAAGTGTTTCTAACACTTATGGAGAAAGTATGTTCAGCAAACCCCATTGGTGGGCACCCACCCAGGGAATCCATTGAAATAGGGATGTTGAAGTCGGTAGTGGAGTCTCTTTCTAACGAAGTGGTAAAGGGGACTACGAAGGTGATTTTCAGGATCGAGGCTATAGAGTTCGATAATACTGATAACTTTTACATGGTCAGGAAGGCCAGAGATGGAGATAGGGGGATGTGGAGTGTTGATCCATGATGATGCTAAGATTCAGTACCACCAGATAAGTGATGATGATAGCTCAAACAGTGATAACAATGGCATCCATAGAGATATATGTGTATATAAATGTATAGAAGGGAATGAGTATAAGAGGAATAAGATAATGATGTATAGTAGTTCATCCAATTAGGTCTACATCCACTGTGAGTGTGTGATCCACTAAATATGGACACTAATGGCCTTGGATACAACGCACATAAGCTCACTCTCTCTCTACTGTGTGTATAAGCAGAGTTTTAGCTAGGGTTACAATTATCGATACCATTACAAGGTTGAAGATGACAAGTATATATAGGGCTTGGGGGGTGCCTTGTACCCCCCAAGCATGCATGGAGAATGTGAATGATGATCTTGCCAATTCCCTGCTAACACCTGGCTGTGCCACTAGTGATTAATGATGACATAATATTCCCTCACGTGAGGGGATGATATTGTTATAACGGTCTAGTCCACGTGCTTTATGAGTCTTATGTGCATTGTTCCACGTATCTGCCAAGTTACGCATTGTGATGATGTTATCCTCAGCCTAAGATGCCAGGTTAAGGCTAAAGTGGATGCTGGCATCGGGCCTAGCTAGATGTGGTCCTCGTACTGACGTCCCCTTATAGGGTCATTTTAGCCATGATGAGGGGTCGGCACCTTAAAGGGACATCTGCGCCATAATGAGGGGTTGGCCCCTCGAAGGGTCATCTGCACCATGATGAGGGGTCATCCCCTCGAAAGGTTGTCTTGGGCATACTTTAGGGTTCGTCCCCTTATAGGGTCGTCTGGACCAAGCTTGAGGGGTCGGCCCTTTGTAGGGTGTTTAGGCCAAGCTAAGGGATCGACCCCTTGAAGGGTCATCCGTGGTTGACCCTTCCTGTAATGGAGTTGTGGTGATTGGACTAATCCTGGGCCTGAGCCCTCATTTGGGAGGTGGATACCCTCAGCCTGGCTGAGGGTAAATATGGGTATATCAATCATCCCCCATTCCTTAGCCATCGATTTTTATTGAGATGGCTGAGGGGTAATTTTTCCTTGGAATGCCAATTGATTGGTAAGGTGGATGAGTGGCATTTGTCATATTATCAAGTGTCCATCGTCATTTCAGTTTCCCATATGTGGTGGCTGCACATTCTTCTTGGGCCTAATGCCCTAATATGCACCTCCTCGTGGATTGTGTCTTGCATTGATTATTGGACCCACTTATAACAAGGTATTTAAAGGATTTTTGAATCAATGATTTGTTCTTCTTGTTCTTCTTCTTCTTCTTCTTCTCACCCAAGATCTCTCTCTCTCTCTCTCTCTCACTTTTTAGCGATTCCAACTGCCATTTCTGTGATTTTTCTCAAGCTTCGTTGTCTTCGCCTCCATCCTCAGCTAACCTTTCTTTGCTTTAGATTCCTCATTTAGCCTTGAACTTCTGTTTATAATTTTCATTTTGCATTTGGGTTTCTTTTCATTTTTTCCTTCGTTGTTTTGCTTTTTTAGGCGTGTAAACCCACCTTATTGTAGTGGTTGTAGGGTGGAATTTAGACTTTTATGTTTTTCATCCTTCACCCCCATGCATTTCTAGGGCTTTCTTGTTCTTTTTGGCGTTCTTCTCCGGTGAAATGTTTTCCTTTATTCCTGGGTGTTCCTGATCAAAACCCTTTATTTCTTTAGTTTTAATCCAAAAGTCAAACTTAGTCAACTATAAACTTGTTTGTACATAGCTTAAACAAATTCCTTTAAGTGTAGGGTCTTCCCCCTAATACTTAGAAGACTTTACAATTTAACCGAGGAGTTCCCAACCTTGAGGGATAAGTTCTTTGCTGAGATTACGAATAGAGGAGGAGGATGAGCGAAGATGTGGGGCAGACTCTAATTGGGTACAACCAATCTTCCCCATTACTTTAGCGATAATAGTACCATCTGAGTCATGTGGGTCATCTTATCCTCTAGCTGATAGTTAGACATACGAGGGAGAGATGAATGAGAGAGCATTATCGCCGACGGGTGCTGGTCCTTGTGGGAGGAGAGAGGTGTTCAATCTTAGCCCAAGTAGATAGGCCGAGGGCATAGCACCTTCTGAGGATGTCCCTGTAACAGCCATGTCCCCTCTTACTTTTTAAGTAGCCTTTCCAGATGGCCCTCCGATAGGCGATGAGGCTTAAGGATCCGAGGATGAGAGGGCTGAGGACGATAATGAGAGTTCTGATGATGGTGATGGTTAATTTGATACTTCTGGTGGCTCAACTTATGTATCATCAGTTAAGGATTGTGATCTCTTAATATAGAGGCATCTATTTGGTATACAATCCAATATAAGTATGAGGGTCCCGACTGAAGGTGAAAGAGACTTCCAGGGGGACGAGGGAGAGATAGCTATTTACGAGAAGATGCTAAGGGTAGGTGTTACGTTCCCTCTGCATCCTGCAATAGTTGACATATTATCTTCTCTTGTGGTTTCTCCTTCTCAACTTCCTCCCCACTCATGGAGGACTATCCTCGGCTATATCTAACTTTGGAAGAATTCGTTTACCGACGATCCCTCGGCCAATTTATTCATTGCCTGCTACAACATCACCTCATCGTCCAAACAGCCTAGGTATTTCCATTTGGGGGCTAGGAAGTCCAAAAAGATGCTTCTTCATGTGGCTCAGACTTCCAATCACGACTGGAAAAAACGTTTTTATTTATCTCTGGGGATTGGAAATTCCCCACCGAGGGTGAGCCACTGGAAGACAGTCCGAGGGTCTCAAGGGTATGGTCCAACCCTTCAATGAAAGCGCGATCAAACACTCGACTCAGCTTGAAGGAGAGGGTCATTGTTGACTACCTGAGGGAGCGAGGGAAATATGGTGAAATTGCCAAATTTGAAGATTTGATGACCCCTCGCTTCCTCAAAGAAGCGGGTTTGAGGGTCGGCCCCCTGATAGAACCATGTGAGTGGTTTTTTGCTCAATTTTTGATTTTTTCTAAGTGTTTAATCTTTGTCTCTGTATCTTTCTAATAGATCATCTCCTTTTCAGGTCGTCTTGCAAAATATAACTAATCAGATCTAGGATATGACTTCTCCAAGTTTACTGTCTAGCTTGGGAAAGAAAAAAGGCAAAGAGCCTCAGCAGCTTCCGAGAAAGACAAAGGCTGTGGGGCCGACACTTGTTGAGCAGACCGTCGATAGTAATTAAAGAAAGGATCCAGAAGTTTCGGTTGACCCTCGTCCAGATTCTAAGACGAGGGCGAGGGTGGAGGCCCCTCAGACACACATCGAGGGGACTAGTTCCTCCTCCTCCATGGGTGCATTCTGGGCCTAAAATCTGACGTTTATGAAGGTTGAACCTTCTTCTCTCATAGCCCATCTGGGGCCAGCAAAAGCTTCCATATTTTTTGCTCCTTCGGCCGCGGGTTACAACTTTTTATCAAAGATGCCCCTGTCCAAGGTCTCTGACTACGGTCTACATACTCTGGCTCAGGTACTCTTAACTTCACTTCTTTATTCAGATTTTCACAACTTGTTCCTTCGATCTCTTAATATGTGTTTGTCTCTGTGCATACTGTCTGCGCCTTTACCTTGGCCACCAAGTGGATTGCCAAAAATCAACAAAAATTTTATGAGGACGAGAGAGACATTCAGCATGAGGCTGACTTGCAGACTGAATTAGAAACTGCTAGGGCTAAGCTAGAAACTGCAAGGATTGGTTATGCCAAGGTTTTGGATGAGCTGATAAAGCAACATGATGCCACCTTGAAGGTGAAGGATGGCCTCATTAAAGAAACGGAAGAGGCCTCGACCAATCTAGGGGTCTAATTCAAGGTTAAACTTACTGAGGAAGTGAGAAAGGTCGAGGTCGATGCAGTGGAGGCCTACAAGCTTTCGGATGAGTTTCAAGGCTTTGATCTTGAGTACTTTGAGTGGGGGATCAAGATGTCTTGTCTGTGGGTCATCCTGAAATTTGTTGACATCATGTCTTCAGTTCGCCCCTCTCTTGAGGCAGTTCAGTTGGATGTCCCCCTTATTGCTGAGGCTTTAGACCATGTGGAATCCTAAGTGCACGTCAAAGGTACCAGCACATCTGAGGATTGTCCTGTTTTGGTCATCGAAGAAACTCCTATTTATGTTGAAGCCTTGCTCTCCGATGTCGCTCAATAGGGTGGCTGTCTGTAGCCAATACCCTCTTCATGTAATAAAGATTTTTGTACTTTATTTTTGTTGGACAAGCATTTGTAACACTTTATTTATAATATAATGTCTCTTCCTATCCTCTGTGCCTGCCTCTTGCATGATTTATCTTAATTCATAATATTTTGAATTATCCATTCCATTAACCCCCCCCCCCCCGTCTTTCTTGAGGGTGAATGGGGGGTCGTCCGCCCCATTTGCCCTCATCATAGCCGAGGGTGGTTTCCACCAACATAAATGATGTTTTAAATTTGAAGTCCCCCCTCGTCTTTCTTGAGGGTGAATGGGGGTTCATCCCCACTATTTGCCCTCATCATAGCCGAGGGTGGTTTCCACCAACATAAATGATGTTTTAAATTTTAATCCCCCCCTCGTCTTTCTTGAGTGTTAATGTGGGTCATCCCAGCCATTTTCCCTTATCATAGCCAAGGGTGGTTCCCACCAACATAAATGATGTTTTAAATTTTAAGTCCCCCCTCGTCTTTCTTGAGGGTAAATGGGGGGACATCCCCACCATTTGCCCTCATCATAGTCGAGGTGGTTTCCACCAACTTAATAATGTTTTCAATTATTTCAAGTCCCCCTCGTCTTTCTTGAGGGTGAATGGGGTCTCGTCCCCACCATTTACCCGCATTATATGTGGGGGTGGTTTAACGAGGATAACCCCAATCCTACTAGAATTAACAAACACAAGATGAGGGGCCAATATGACATTATCATTAACATTTCAAGTGTTATGTTTGAGAAACACATTCATTACAACTGTGGCCCGATAGGACATTACAACACTACTGATAGTATTTCTTCAAATGATATGCATTCCAGGGGTTAAAAAAATGTTCCCCTTCAAGTTTCTCTAGTCTGTAGGTTCCAGGGACAACTTCATCAATGACCCTATATGGACCATGCCAATTTGGGTGGATCATGTTAGGCTTTTTCCAAGTCTTTTTGAGGACCAGGTCCCCCATAGCGATCGGCCTTTGCTTTACCCTCTGGTTGTAAAACCTGGCAGTCCTCTGGTGGTAGGCAGCTTACCTTATCTCAGCGTCTTCCCTTTTTTCCACGATTAGGTCTAAGTCAAGTATCCTTTATTCCATATTTCTCTAAAGGTCATACATTTGTACTATGTGAGTAGGAAACCCAATCCTGGTGGGGATGACGCCTTCTGAGCCATACGCTAGCATGAACGGGGTTTCTCCGGTAGGAATATTTGTCGTTGTCCTGTAGGCTGACAGAACAGTGTACAACTCCTCGAACTATCTTCCTTTTTATTCCACAAGTTTTTTCTTGATCCCATCTAGGATTGTTCTGTTTGTAACTTCAGTTTGCCCATTATCTTGAGGTCAGCCTAGGGATAAGAAGAATTGTTTGACACCGACCGTTTCGCTGTATTTCTCCAGAGATGTATTCTTGAATTGAGTCCCGTTATCCTAGATGAGGGTGTTGGGGAGACCATATCTTCATATAATGTTTTTCCAGATAAACAGGAAGTTCTTCTGCTCGGTGATCGTTACCATCGGTTCCGCCTCCACCCATTTTGAGATATAGTCAATTGTTATGATCAAGTATCAATATTTATTGATGTCCCTAGGCAATGGCCCTACTAGATCGATTCCCCATACTGCGAATATCCATGGGGATGTGATGGAGGTAAGAGGCTGATGGGGCTGATGAGGGATGGTGGTAAACCTTTGACATTTATCACACTTTTTTACGTATGTCGTGGCGTCTTTCCCCAGGTTCGGCCACCAATATCCTTAGGTTACTATCCTCTTTGCTAATGACCTGCCCCCAATATGGCTTGAACATGACCCCTCGTGCACATCTTGAAAGATGTGTGGGACCTCAAACGGGTTCACACATCTGAGTAAGGGGAGAAATAACCCCTTTTTATACAAGGTGTCTCCGATGACAGTTAATTTTGCGGCTCTGTGTCTCAACTTATTCATTTCTTGTTTTGCTTCTGGAATATCCCCCACTTTAATGTATATAATCAGAGGGTCCATCCATGAAGCTTCCTTGTTGATATTTATGCAATAGCCAAGTGTTCCCTCTTCCTCTTTAATCGTTGGTCGAAGAAAAATTTCCACTGGGACTGTCCTTCTGATATCTGTCCCAGTTGCTGAGGCCAACCTAGTAAGTGCATCAAATCGGCCATTATCAAGCCTAGGTATCCTCTTCAACTTTACTTCTCTGAAGCTCTTTAATAGTGCCTTTACCCTTTCAAGATATTTGGCTATTCTCTCATCCTAGCCCTTGTAGGCTCCTAGTATCTGATTCACCACTAGTCTTGAATCACTATAGACCAAGATCTGGCAGACACTAAGAGACTTATCCAAGTAGAGGCCTTCTATCCGTGCCTCGTATTCAGACTCATTATTATAGGCTTTGAAGTTGAATCTCAGAGCGTACTCGACATCTGTGCCGTTGGGTTCTGATACAATTAATGCAGCCCCACTTCCTCTCTCATAAGAAGACCCGTCAACGAAGAGGTTCCACACAGCTTATTCCTCCAAGAAGTTCCCCTCAGTGAGGAACCCTTTCCTAAAGAGATATATCCCCTCTTCATTTTCGATAACTTTTTCTCTAGCGGTGCTTGTCTCAGCCTTCTCTACCAATGAGCCAACAATTTTGCCTTGCTGTCCATCCGTCTTCTCGAGGCTCTTATCTTCAACCTCATTATCTTCCCAAGTAAATTCATCCACGAAATATACTAATGCTTTCCCCTTAATGGCCACCCTTGGTCGATATGCAATGTCAAACTCTCCCAGCTCTATAGCCCAGGCCATTAGACTCCCTAATTTTTCTGGCTTGTGTAAGACCTGCCTGAGAGGGCACTCGATAAGTATGGCAATCGTATGAGAATGGAAGTATGGCTTCATCTTTCTCAATGCTTGGATCAAGGCATAGGCTAACTTCTCCATCCTTGGGTATCTTTCCTCTCCCCCTTGTAGTGCCTTAATGTTAAAATCCACAGGCTTCTGTACCCCATCCACTTCTCTCATAATGGCTACACTGATGGATGATTCTGAGACAGGTAGGTACACATGTAGTCATTCACCTTGTATTGGTTGTGATAATAGAAAGGGATACCCTAGGTATGATTTTATCTCCTTTAAAGCCTGGTCAAACTCTTCGTTCCATTTGAAGGCCTTTTTGAGAATTTTGAGGAATGGTAAACACCTGTCTGTGGATCTTGACATGAACCTATTCAAAGCAGCCACTCACCCTATGAGATTCTGAACATCTTTGATGGTCTTGGGGGTCTTCATTTCTATGAGGTCCTGTATCTTCTCATGATTGGCCTCGATGCCTCTTTGGTTGACAATAAACCCCAAGAACTTCTCTGCTCTGACCCCGAAGACACATTTGGCTGGGTTGAGCTTCATCTGGTACTTGTCCATCGTGTTAAAGGTCCTCTCGAGGTCGAACACATGATCCTCATCCTTCAAACTCTTGGTCAAAATATCATCAACATAGACTTCCATGGACTTCCTGATTTGGTCTTCAAATATTTTATTCACAAGGTGCTGATACGTTGCTGATTAGGCACATATTCTTCACATTTATCCCCTTAATTTCTGTATTTTTTTGATCCCGTGCAGTGTAAATAGCTTGGATTTGTCTCGTATTTATGATACTAACCTATTTTGGCAAGTATTTCGTGTTTTGTGTATTTTTCATGTGCTTTATAGGTATTTCATGCAAGTTAGTGCGAAGGAGAACTCAAAACAGTGAAAGAAACCAAGAAATGGAGAGTTTAAGGGCATTTTCGTAATTTTGAAGCCTTATTCCGGAGGTGGGGCCAACTAGAAAGTTGAATAGATTTAAATTCCAAGAACACTGGAAAAAACGGCACCTCAATCCGAGCTACGGTGAAGAAGTTACGAGGTTTTGAAGTTGCGAGATAATGAAGAGAAATGGACCGGTCCGGTCATGCGAAATCCTGGCATTTATTATGAAGATTAAGAGGTGCATAGCTAGTAAAAACTTGCGCAACAAGAAATTCTAGCTGTCAAATTTGTGCTACTTGGTGCTATAAAATACCAAGCCCTACCTCATTTCAAGGGGAGTCGAATTCTAGAGAGTAGAATAGAATTTTAGAGAGAGAAAGTCAGATTTTAGAGAGCCTTTTTAGTTTTCTTTGGTAGAAATTTTCATAAACCCTAGTTTTTGAAGTTTGTCTACTATTCAAGATTCAAAGTTCTATTCAAGATTCATCATTCATCCATTGCAACTAATTTTAATTTATTGTTTTTACTGCTTTCCTAGTTAGATTAATTAATTGTTGATTTCTAGTTTTCCATTCCCAATTCAAGTCATGTTCTCAATTTTCTAGAGTTAGTTATGAATTACTACACTTTAATTTGTAAGTTTTATTTTGATCTCATCATTTTAAGCTAAGTATTTAAGAGTTGGGATGCATGAACCCATCCCAATGTAAATTACTTATGTAGAAAATAAAATTTAAATTAAAAATTTGAAAGAGTCGTGCGAGACAAATTTAACAACCATTGTAGATCTTTTAATCTCTCTTGCCCTAGGTACTTGGGATGTTTAAGAATACGATGTGCGTATAATTATTTAGCACCGCTTTATATTTACCTTTGATTTCATATGGTGCGGTCTTGATCCTCATATATGTAATGCTTAGGATCTATAAAGACTGGATTCATTCAAATTTATAATTTACAATTCTAGGTTTCTATACGGTAAATTACTAGGGTTAGGGGGATTGTATTCCAACCTACTTTCTCATTCATCTTAATTAATTTAACTTCTTTATTTACTTAGTTTTTCCCTTTTCAACCATCATCATCTTTTTCATTTTTTCTTTAGAATTAATAAATCAATTAAATTATATCAACCATTCCCTGTGGATTCGATACCCAGACTCGCCACTATACTCCTTAAGAAGTGTAATTACAAGTTTAGGTTTTTTTTGTATTGAGATTGGAAGACAATAACAACGATTAGCGTATTACACTAACGCTCGGTTTTCCACTCGATCAGTTGGCCCCGTATTTTTTAGGCCAAAGGGCATGACCCTATAACAGTATGTCCCCTTATCGGTAATGAAAGCCGTTTTTTACGAGTCTTCGAGGCTTATTAAGATCTGATTGTAACCTGAATAGGCATCCATGAAGCTCTTGAGCTCATGGCCTACGGTAGCATCTACCATCTGGTCAATGTGGGGGAGAGGTAAACTGTCTTTGGGATAATATTTCTTAATGTAGGTGCACTCTACGCACATCCTCCATTTCCCATTGGCTTTGGGGACTATGACTACGTTGGATAGACATTCAGGATAGAGGACCTCTCTGATAAACACTCCATCTTCTAGCTTCTTAACCTCATCCCTAATGACCTCATAATTTTCTCGAGAATAAATCCTCCTCTTCTGCTTTATTGGCTTTGCTCCCTATACCACGTTGAGCTTATGGCTTATAATTTCAGGGTCTATCCCCGGCATATCTGCATGACACCATGCAAAGACATTTTGTCTTCTCCTTAGCAGCTTGATGAGGTCTTCTTTTATGACTGTCTTAGGAGCTTTGCCTATTTGGATGGTTTTTTCTGGATCATCCTCATTAGGGATGATGGATTCTACCTCTTTCGCGGCCTCTCCTTTCTTCAGTTTGGTCTCGTCCCTGGGGTAAGGGTATTATATTATAAGTGGTTGTTACTTTCTTGTACGCCTCTCTTTCTTCGTAGGAATTGAAGTAGCATTCCCATGTCGTCGTCTGGTCTCCTTGAACTTCCCCTACCCCATAAGGGGTCGGGAATTTTATCATCTGATGGACCATGGACGACAGGGCCTCAAATTCCTCGAGGGCCACTCGCCCCAGTATAATGTTTTAGGCTGAGAATACTTGTTCATCCATCACAAAACAATTGACCTTCTTGGTGAGCCATCTCAGCCACTCGTCCCCCATTCTAACATCAGCCTCACACACTCCTAGGGGATGAACTTTTTCCCCACTAAAACCAATCAATGGGTGATGGTATGGGACGAGCCTGGCACGGCTGAGACCCAAGGCTTTAAATCACGGCCAAAACATTACATTTACAGAACTACCCCCATTTACCAGGATCCTCGGCACATCTCACCCATGTAACCTAGTAGTGATGATGATAGGGTCATCATGAGGGTCTAAGAGGCCTTTGAAATCTATTCTTGAGAATCCCACTATCACAGTATCCATATCAACTTTCTTCCTCTTTTCTGACTTTGCTTTTATAGAGGTTGAATGCACAGCTTTTGTCACTGCCTTGGCTTCAGCTACATGGACCTTAATGTTTGTGACTTCCAACCTTCCTCCTTCTAGTCCCCCGAAGATCATCCCCACACCGAGTGAGATCATATCAATTCTCTTTATAGGGTCGTGGTCATCTATCGACGGGAGGTCAAGGTCGTCCTCATCATCCGAGGGGTCGTCCCTTTTGTTTGGAGGATTTTCTATACATGAATCGCTTCTCTTCTTCCTGGGGTCATCCCATCGGCCCCTTTTGAAGGCATTATTTTCAACGTATTTCCTTAACTTCCCTTCTTTTATCATTTTTTCAATTTCATCTTTCAGGGGAAAACACTTGTCGATCACATGGCCATGGTCTTGGTGAAACTCACACCATGGGTTTTTATTCCTCTTGTGAGGGGCTACCCTCAACTTCTCAGGTCACTTCAAGGATCGGTCACTCTTTATCTCATTCAGAATGTGCTCGCAACTGACCATCAGAGGGGTATATTCGACAAATTTGTCATCTATCAGCCTCTTTTTTCCCTTTTTTTTCTTTTTCTCGTACTTGCCCCCACTAGTACCTCCTTTTTCATCTTCGTATTTTGTAGCCATCGCCTCTTCAGCGTTCATCACTCTTCCCGTTGTTCACAGTAATTTAGCCATCATCTTCGGAGGGTCTTCAGCAAGCTTCCATAAAAGCTTCCCCTTGTGGAGTCCTCCAATGAGGGTTGTCATGGCTATGCTTTCCTCATAGTCTTCGACCTATAACTTTTCTTTGTTAAATATGGCTATGTAGTCTCTTAGGCTCTCATTCTTCCCCTGCTTAACGTAGAGAAAGTGTGTGGTCTTCTTCTGTGGCCTCACTCCAAAGCAAAAGTTATGGATGAACCGGTTTTCTAAGTTCTTGAAACTTTCAATGGAGTTCTTTGGAAGAGACATGTATTAGACATGTGCAGCCCCAGTCAGAGTGCCAGAAAAGGCACGACACCTCATCTCATCTGAGATAAAGTATATGTCCGTCGCTGATTGATACATCTCAATATGATGGACAGGGTTGGTACTCCCGCCATACCTTGGGGTGACCACGGGTGGCTTAAACTTTGATAGCGTTGGGAAGTTGACTATCTTCACCACAAAGGGTGAGCTTATGGAGTATCCGCTCTGAAGAGGGTCCCGGATCTTCATAATATCATCAACCTTATCCTCTAGCCTTTTGATCGAGTCGTTCCAGGGCCTCGTAGGGTCGTCTTGGATGATGTTATCCCCCGTCGCCTCTTTGAAGTGGAGAGAGGATTCTGCTACGGTAGGCCTGGGTCGGTTGTTTACTTCCATGGGGTTGGCCCTCGTGGGGTCGACCATCTACTACCTCCCTCCTGGACCTCGCAACACTTCTCGATTGGGACAATTTTTCTCACATGTCATTTACTGGGCTTAGCCTCTCAAAGGCCGACCCCCTATTCAGACGATCAAAAGTAGATCCTCTGGGGCAATCGTCGAGATTTTACCTTCCACACTTCCCTCTTCTCTCCTGGACAGGTAGAACAGTATTATTGGAGACCTCAAATGGCTCCGAGCACTCTATGGGGGCTCTTCCACCTCCTGATCATCATATATGTCTTCTGGGCAAGGGTTTCCTTACCTCCCCAGGCGTAGATGCCAGGGGTCAGTAACATTCCTCCGTCATTGTGGAGCTGGAAAGCCTTTGCGTGGTTCCTGGGGTGGTCCCCTGGCCTCATGCTGCTCTGGGGCTGTTGCCGAAGTAATCATCTCCGGTGAGACTCTTGGAGGTCTTAGTATGTTTTGGTTAAGAGCTGTAAATTATTGCTGGATAATCCGCTGGCTTGCTGCTTAAGACTTCAGGGTGGCTGCCACATCAGCTATCTCAAACTGAGGTGGTGCCTGACCGGAAATAGGTCCTACTCCACTATCCAGTGGAGGAGGTGGTGGTGCCAGCATCGTCGGTGCCATATGTTTGAGCTATGAAAAGCTGAATGATCAAAAGACTGATGAGCTTGAGAACCTTAATTGGTCTCTTTCAATAGTGAAATATCTCCACACGGAGGGGGGATAACTAGTTCACCACCAGAGTGCCCGATAAGGTCAAGCTGTATATAGGAAGAGATGTCTTCTCGTTCCCACAGATGACGTCAAACTGATGATGCTAAAATTCAGCACCACCAGATAAGTGATGATGAGAGGTTAAACAGTGATAACAATGGCAGCCATAGAGATATATGTGTATATAAGTGTATTAAAGGGAATGAGTATAAGAGGAATAAGATAATGATATATAGTGATTCAGCCAATTATTCTTACATCCACTGTGAGTGTGTGATCCACAAATATGGGCACTAATGGCCTTGGATACAATGCACATAAGCTCACTCACTCTCTACTGTGTGTACAAGCAGAGTTTTAGCTAGGGTTATAATTATCGATTGCTTTACAAGGTTGAAGATGACAAGTATTTATAGGACTTGGGTGGTTTCGTTTACCCCCCAAGCATGCATGGAGCATGTGAATGATGATCTAAACAATTCCCTGCTGACACCTGGCTGTGCCACTAGTGATTAATAATGACATAATATTCCGTCACATGAGGGGATGATGTTGTTATAACGGTATAGTCCATGTTCTGTATGAGTCTCACCTGCACTGTTCCACGCATCTCCCAAGTCACGCACTATGGTGACGTCATCCTTAGCCTAAGATGCCAGGCTGAGGCTAAAGTGGATGCTGGCATCGGGACCAGCTGGATGTGGGCCTCGTACTGTTATCCCCTTATAGGGTCGTCTGAGCCATGATGAGGGGTTGTCCCCTTGAAGAGACGTCTATGCCATAATGAGGGATTGGCCCCTCGAAGGGTCGTGTGAGCCATGATGAGGGGTCCGCCCCTTGAGGGTCATCTGGGCCATGCTTGAGGGGTCGGCCCCTTGTAGGGTCGTCTAGACCAAGCTTGAGGGGACGGCCCATTGTAGGGTCGTTTGGGCCAAGCTAAGGGGTCATCCCCTTGAAGGGTCGCCCGTGGCTGACCCTTCTTGTAACAGATCCGTGGTCATTGGACTAATCCTAGGCCTGAGCCCTCGTCTGAGAGGAGGATACCCTCGGCCTGACTGAGGGTATATATGTGTATATCAAGCCACACGGTTCGTCATTTCCCAGTTGGAGAAAAAGGAAAAGAGTGGGGTGCCTGGATGAGGCATTGAGTTAAGCAATTTTGGTTCAGTTAGGGAAAGTGTACCATGTCCAAGAACCAATTGGGGTAGCTAGGGAGATTGGCAAGAATGTCTTTATCAGTTTCACCTCGGATGAAGGAGGTGTACATTATGTGACAAGATTTGGGTCAAGATATTTTGCTAACCCTAGATTCGTGTGTGATTCGAGTTTATTGGCGGTGTCAATAACGTTATATATATATATATATATATATATATATATATATATATATATATATATATATATATATATATATATATATATATATGGGTGTATTTACGCGGTAGCGGGATTTTATTGTGAATTTGTATATGGCTGGTACTACTTGTTTTATATGTGTTATATGAGTATTGTTTTATTCTGAGTGTTATATGTTCTTAGTTGATCGGAGCGATAGCAGGCTAATGATTGCAAGACTATTGTATCCGCGGTTCTAGGGTGGAATGGGTTGTTGTTGCGATATCTCACCTGGATATAGGCTGAGTTCGCCTTGGTTATTTGGGTGGATAGAACTTTGGTGAGTAGATGTTTCGTTATCTTGATTTAAGTTCGTGGCAACCTTATAAATGGGATTTAACGTATGCAGAACCAACGGATAAGCTTTGAGTTTATGCTCATTGATAGTGGCGCGAAGGACTTAGTGTTAGTATGAGCGCTTGTTGGTGTATCTCCTGGAGAAAAAATAGGAGTTCTGACCACATTTTGTAAAATAGGTGGGATGGGATTATCCCAGTAGTATATTTGAAACTAACGTACCTCCACGACCTACAAAGTGAAGTAGTATTGTATTGGAGGGGTTCCTTTTTTGGATTTTGTTTGCGAGATGCTCCACGCATAAACCTTAACAATGTCGGGAGTGGAGAGATGTTATGAGATGCAAGGATATTGGTTTTGATGATAAGTTACCCAGTGTAGAGAAAACACTATGGACTGAGAACCGTGTGATAAGTGTATGCTTGTGGAGAAAAAAGTGTTATGAAAAGCACTGAAATGGTTCTCTCACCACAAGTATGTGGGTGAGACGAGGTAAAGGATATTGATTTGAGGCTTATAGCCACGCCTTAAATAGAAGCCTAATTAAGAAGAGGCATCTTTTAGGTATGATGATCATAACATCTTAGCAGGGAGTAGGCACCCGATTTGTTAAACTTCCCATTTCATTAAGATATAAGGATATAGTGGTAGGAGAGTGTTAGTAGGTTACCAAGGTAGGATTTAGGATGTCCCACTGGTGTGCCTCAGGTCATTATATCTCGATGTTCAAAAATGCAAGGAAGTAGTGTAACATGAGGGTTCCTTATTTGGATTTTGCTTTGCAAGACGTCCTAGGCATGAAACCGAGAAAATGTAGGAAGTTGAGAGAGCCTTGGGCACTATGGATACTTAGGATAGTACTAGTTTTACATGTGTTGGAAACACATCGATCGTAGGATTATTAGAATTTTATGTCAGAAGGATTAGTGGCGCCGATGTAAGGAGATGGTTCTAAGTTAACCACAAGAAGATTGGTGGGTTGCCTTTATGAAAGATTGCATTTCCAGTTACATGAAATATTGAAATTGAGGTATTCGGGTTAGGAAAACCCAGATGTTAGTACCAGGTCAAGGCAATGAGTCCCATTGTTTAGAGAGAGTGTTACGTGTAGGACGTTCGCTATGGATGTGCAAATGTGGTCAGGTAAGAAGGTGTATGGGCAACTTAGCATGTCGAATTATTATACATCGCCAGGAATTGAAGGGGGTGTGGTATATAAAATGGCAGTTTTTGCCGTAAGGAGTTATAGGTGAAATTGAAGTTTGTTGGATGTAACGTCATAGGACGTACGCAATAATCCTATTGTATAGGTGCAATAAGAGTTTGTGCACCTAAGATATGCGAGAAGACTGTTGGAAGTAGTGAAATTTCTATTAGAGGGAGATCAGCTGTCCTTGTATAGATGAGCGAACGCTTAGAATGTTAGCGAGAGTATCGGCTTTTCAAGTCGTTAAAGCTATACCTATAGCCTCGTTCTTTGTATAGGAAGTTATAGAATCACTAGGTGGGACGCGTCATTGTTAGAGTTAACTTTACGGCCGAGTTAGTGCGTTAGCATAAAGAAATTTAGAAAATCTAGGGGTTAAGCAAGTGCGCTAGATCATACGCCTTGAGATAGGTGGAAAATGGTTGGAGACCATCGTGTTAGTAACTTTTTACTTTGGAGTACTAGGACGTAGTGAAATTAGCGATCCTGGGATGGTGGTGTAGGTTATATTCGAATTTCGAGGGCGAAATTTCGTTGTAAGGGGGGGAGTATGTTACACCCCGCACTTTTAGGGATTATTAAATTACATTAGTGGGTGTAATTTGGAGATTAAGGGAAATCCTGTGAATAGAAATTTTAGGATTTATGAACATTTGATTATTACTGGTGTGTGTTTCATTTACTTTTAAGACTAAGTGAATGAGTTGGATTATTTTAATTACATGTCACGGTTGGATAAAGCGGCAAAGGATAATATTTTAATTGGAAAATTCTCATTGAGATGTATTGGGTTTGATTAGTGGATTGCAGTCAAGTACCTCGGATGGAGATTTCGAGTGTGGGGTTGTTTTCGAAAGGGCTAATATAGTCAGAATAAAGTATTCGGGGTAGTGTTTAAGCTCCGGGAACTTTTAGACAAATAGGGCCTCGTAATTGAGCAAATGAGTCATTTTTTGGTTTTAAGCTCAACTCATACAGGGAAAGACACTACAACCGAGGTTGGTTGAAAGAGCACAGAGAGTAGAGTAGCCAACCAAAAGGGAGACTTCCTGTTACTCTCAATCAAGGGAAGCTAATAAAGTAAAACGGAAGAAGTTCTATATTTACCACAAAACGAATCGTAAACAAACCACGAATCTCAAATCCAACAACCTTTTTTTTTATAAGGCCATGTTCGGGTAGAGAAATAATATATGAAATTTCTTATATATAGCATGCACCTAATATATGGAAAGATAGGGTGGGATAAAAGAAGAAAAGAGAGAGAAGAGTAAAGATAGAGAGAGAAGAGGAAGAAAAGGGAGATTCCGGCCAAACTCCGCAAGATTCGACTCGAGGTCATCGGATTTTATATACGTGGCAAGTGTTTACTTGTTTTCTTTATTTTAAGCATAAATCTCATATCGTAGTTGGTAGTGATAAACCACAAAGATTTTCGGGATGGGTCTTCGTGAATCAAAAGGGATTTTCAGAAGTTTAACGGGTAAAACACGAGAAATATCAAATTGGAGAAACATAGGAGTTAATTGAATTAAATTGTTGAGTCATGGTTCTAGGATGTTTGGAACCTATTTCGCTTGTGTATAATTACTTGGTTGTAGTTAAAGAAGGTAGGGATAAGGAGTATAAATCTTGGTGGGTTTGTTAATGGCCGAAATAGGGGCAAAGAAAAAGCTGCCCAGCTTGATCGATCGATCTACGGCTAAGGGTCGATCGATCGATCGACAGTTATTTTGGCAATTTTGGCTTAGTTAATTTAAATGGGATAAATTCCCACATTTACGGAGGACATAAATATTCACCTAGGGTAATGTATTCCTAATCAATTGAGGGAGTTACAATTAGAATTTGGAGAGTGTAAAAATGTGTGTCGCAAAAGGAATGGTTTGGACGAAAATAAATAAATTGAGAAATTAGACAATTTGGGGTCCCAAAAATAGATTAAGGACTTCTCAATTATTATTGGAGTGAGATGTATACTTTGGGTTAATTAAGTCAAATCTTGGACTTATTTATTCAGGGAGGGTCGGGACGAGTAACACCCGAGGAAATATTTCAGTGGGCGTTATATGTAGAAAAATTATGTCTATACAAAATGTAATTATATGCCGATTATAATTGAGTAAATCCTATGAGGTGACTACGATGGAATTTGGGATATTCGGAGAGTGTGTAAATCTTGAAAAGTGATCAAGGTGCGAGGTATAATTGTGTAAGAGAATGTTTATGGGATTAGTATTTAAGAAGGTGAATACTTAAATATTATTATGAGATTGGCACGTATAGCTAGATATACATTCGAGGAATGAGAAAATATATATATATATATACACAATGTGAATACAGTATATATAATATAGGATACGAATTCATATATATGTGTGTGATTGGTATATTTGTATTTTAGAGGATGATTTACATAGGTTTTCCCTTGGCGTAGGGTTGGAACAACCAGATTATATATTTTCTCTAGTGTGATCCTGTGAGGTTGCGTGATATGGGTGAATCCCCTGGCTTGAGGAGCTGGGTGAGTATATCCCCAGATTACCTCATCCCGCGTTCGAGTGCGATGTGTGTACTCCACTTGCAGAGGGAACATGACCGCCTCCACCATTGCGTATATTTTACCAAGACCATTGAGTAAGTCTGGCTTGGTACCTTGGTACGGTGAGTAAACTCGGAGTTGGATGGGCACTATGAGACCGCATCCTCGAGTTATAGCTCGTTGAGATGGTTATTGTACTTGTGTGTTTAGTACACTACGTGTGTATGAGAGTAAGAATATATACTTGTATCTCTACTAGAGTATAGAGATAAAATGAGTATAGGTTAAATCTCAGTCCAGGAGATTCTATCCGGATGTGCATTATTAAAATGAATATCAAGTAAATCTCAGTTCGGGATATTTTATCCAGATGTATATCGTGTTATGAATATGAGAGTGAATACGAGCATGTATATATATACGTTTTGTACTGAGGGCCTAATAGATATCGATGAATGACAATGCCAAGTAGTAGTGTATCGGGGGAGTTCCTTATTTGGATTTCACTTCGTGACACACCCCACGCACGAACGTAGTGCAGTGTTGAGAATGGAGAGTAGTTTAACCCTCAGTACTCTGTTTTTTTTAGGTTTCTAGAGGACAGACGTGATAGATTAGTTAAGTGGGGAAGCTTAACTAGGATGCCTTAAATGGATGCGCTAGGTGTGAAATATTAGAGGAGGGGTTAGGGGTATCTCATGGGAGTGAGAGACCAACTTAAATATGAGGTAAGTCATATTTTTATAATATGGCATTCATGCAATTGCAAAATATGAGGTAAGTCATATTTTTTACCACTCGGGCTCTGACCCGTTTATCTAATATCCCTCTTGCTATACATATATGTATATTATAGGTGTCGAGACACATGGACGCCTGGATGACGATTCATTCGAGTCAGACGTCTACTACAGCAGCTATGGATGCATTCTTCCATCCTTTTGATCTAGATAGGAGATATTGTATAAACTTTCGGGCTAATAACCCAATTTCATTTAGTTATTCTTTTACCTCCTTTTAGTGAGGCCATTTTATTTGGTAGTTTCATGTTAAACCGAGTGTTCGGTGATTTTATTTCGTTTCAGTTTTTCTTATAAATTGTTGTAGATTTTTTAATTTGAATGATTTGTTTAAAAAGATTAGTTAAATAAAATTTTGACGCCAGCCTAATAGGTTATTAGTAATTAATTTGAATTTCGACAGTGATGCCAAGAATGAACCAAATGTGACTCCTGTTTTAATTTGGTACAGAAGTGATCGCCGGATATCCTATTAGGCAGGGTGTTACATCATCTTCAGATGTTATTACACCTCAACCTCCTCTTAATATTAGAGACTAACGGCTAGGGGTGATCGATATGCCCATGTGTAGCCTAATTTGGGCCAAACTTGTACTCGACCCAGTCGACCTAGCAGAGAAAGATTATATGGGGAGCAAACACTCGACTACATCAGCCTTGTCTACTTATTTATGTCTGAGACCTTATTCTAGTTGACTCTAGATTCTTAACCCCTCGTCTTGTACAAGATCTATTTGAGACCTCATCTTTGCCTGATGTCTACCAAGTTGGGACCATATTTTCTAGATTGTGTTTGGACAAGACCCTATGTGTCTCATTATCGATCGAGCCAAAACCTACTTGGACGACCACTTTACCACGCACCAGGAAGATCTCCAACTTCACAATATAACTTGGACAGGCAATTGCAACCATATCATATGTGCACATGAGGGGAATATTTTGTCATCATGATCCCCTTGCATAGGTAATAGGTCGTTGTTACTCATTGCTTAATGCAAATATGCACACGCCTGGTACATGCATGGGGTGCACACTGTACTACCTCAACAATAGAAATACTCCACTTCTTCTACCTTAAGAAGTACCTTAATTCAAAACCCTACTGAAACCCTACTGAAATTGTAGCATATAAAGAGAAAGTTGAGTGATTGGTATCTAAAGGCCATTAGAATCATTTCTCAATGGAATTCACTCGAGCACAAAGTGGAGTAGGCCTAGATAGGCTGCACCACTTATATATTGTCTTATTCTCTCTTTCCCTCACATCTTTCTGCATTTTTATTGTCGATTTCTCACCATTGATGCAAACCTGAAACATTACTGGATTGATCTTACATAAATTTACTTGTTGATACTACAACGGGTATCATCATTTCCTAAGTTGTCTATCACAAGAAATTATACACGCATGGGCACACCAATTGCCGATGAGAAAAAAACAAAAGTATTAATAATCATGATTATGAATATATTACTTTTATTTAGTGTGTATATATATATATGTGTGTGTATGTGTGTGTGTGTCTGTGTATGTATCTTTTTGTGTGCATAGTATTAATAAGGAAACACAAGCCCTCTCTTCCGTACACACTAATAATTATTATGAAGTAGGTATGCTTTACGAGAAAATCCAGTATTCATTATGCTGAGAGGAATATTTACTTACAACTTTAAATCTACAATATTATACCGAGTGTTGGCACATGGATTATAAACAAGATATTATTAGACTGGTTTATTCGAAAAACCTCAAATCGATGAGCCATGCCTTTTTTAATGCCCAATCATGAATGTTATATTTACTGACAATTATGAGTATTGCACTCCCACATGATTTTATGTAATAATGTTTCTACACCTATTGTCATCATAACGTAAGAGCTAAATAGATATCTATCCGAATTATATAGATCCCTTACACTTACTACTGGCCCGTATATATCGTTTCATGTGTTTCCTCTAAACTTATTTATGTATATTTTTTAAGGAAGATAAATTATGCCATAAATTTATTCGTTCAAAGGATGTTTTTCTCTAATTCAAATACCTTTTTATACGTCGTAAACATTAAGAAGTGTTTTTTTTTATTTAGACAATCACAAATGTTATTCATCCTATTTGTGACACACCTGAAGCTTGTGTACATGACGAACAATGCCATAATAGTTACAATATTTTGAGTTGCTATTACAATTCATCACATGATATCTCTATACTCATGTAACAAAAATGCATAAGAGGGAGCATGATGAACGTTTATTTAAATTGTAAGGAGAAATTTCCAATAGAGTAATTTATAATGTTGGTTATTTCCGTTGAACACAACATTGAGGTTCTTTTAGTATTGGCTACTTTACGTCATGAAGAATTTGATCATTTCGGCTTTTATCGTACAATAAGTTTGCATTAGCATCCAAATTCTCACTTTCGCGAAAGGTATATGACCCGATCTTTTTTAATTTGTTGGAGACAAATTTTGAAGTATTATACATTTTGGTTAATAAGTTTTCAAAATTATTTTGGCGTTTAAAATTTAATTTAATTTTTTTAAAAATTAGAAAGGTTGTTCGAACCACCCTTCTCTCTTAGTCATTCAAATGACTTCAATAGATTTTTTTAAATATTTTCTCCTAAATGTCTTTTGAAGGACTCGTTCTAACGACATCATGTAATATCGATCGAATGATCCAGTTAAGTCGTTCAAATGAGTGGTTTTACTTTAGAAAATCATTTTTCCCTATAACTTCCCTTTCCCACTACTTCTAACTTTGAAACCTCTTTAGAGATCTGGAATCACAGAGTTTTTGGCCATTGCACTTTAAAGAAAAACTCATTTTTCTCTTAAGAATACCTCTCCAACTCTTCGTGTGATCTTTAAGATCATTTTTTTCCAAAAACCACAACCTAAACCTCTCATTACATTCATCCCAATTTTGGGTTTGATGGACTTTTGCACAAGTTTATTTGGAGATAGTGCTTGGTTTTCGGTGGATACCGAGATATATGAATATTGTACAATGTGTTGGATCTTCACGTGCTACGAACGAAGGTGTTTAAGATGACATTAATGGATCTTTTGGAGTAAAGTTTGATATCTTCTGTGTCTTCTTGTAAAAACCATATTCGTAGTCGATTTTATCTAGGCCTATCCATCCAAGGTTTTTCCCATTTGGGTTTTCCTCGTACATCGGCGCGTTGTGTGATTGTGCTTTCTTTTACATTAAACTTTATATCTCACACGTTCATGTAGAAATTCTAGTAATATGGATTAAAATTTGAAAATCATAATCCTTCTAGTCTAATTGCTATACAAGTCCTATGTTTTTATTTAATTTGTTTTCAAAGGAGTGTATTTAACTAATTGAATCGATTCGATATAATCTTGTAACTTAAAATTGGTATCAGAGCTTTTTTCTATCAGTTATTAAGATGAGTCCGCGTGATTATATGGATAATCATTCGTCAAATTGAACCCGAATGTTTAATGGAATCAATTATGCTTATTGGAAAGAACATATGCAGTCTGCGTTAAAGTCAATTGAAGAACGTGTTTGGCTTGTTGTTGAAAAAGGGTGGTCTCCCCATACTCTTGTTGTTGAATAAGAAAATGTTTTAAAACCTATAGAACTATGGAGTGAGGATGAGTTAAAACTATAACTTTAATTCAAAAGGTTTAAATGCATTATTTAGTTCCATCACTCTTGAGGAGTTTCGTCGTATTATGACTTCTGAAACTTCAAATGAGGCATGGTAAATTCTTCAAGTTACTCATGACGGAATGAGTGCAGTTAAAGTGTCTAAACTTCAAAACTTAACCACTCAATTTGAAGCTATTACCATAAAAGAAAGTGAAACATTCGATGAGTTTTATTCCTTACATTTTCGATATTGTTCATGTTTCGAACTAGGTGATAAAATCCCTGAAACTTGCGGAGTCCAAAAGATTCTTAGATCTCTACCTAGTCATTTCATTCTAAATGTCACGGTTCTTATTTCTTTAGTAGTTTTAGATTCACTCAGACTAGAAGAGCTTGTAGCTGATCTACAAACATATAAATTAGACATGTTTCATAAAGACAATAAAAAGAAAGATAAGGGAGTTTCTCTAAAACTTAAAAATGAAAAAAGAGTCTGAATCCAAAGAGTCCGATGTGAATCCCGATGATATGGACTTATTAGCTAAAATTTTAAAAAGTTTCTCAAGTTTCAAAGGAAAAATTAAAAATTTGAAAAACCAAAATTTGAGAATAACAAAAATTAAGGCAAGTAGAAGTTTAAATAATTGGGATCGAAAGATGTTTAAAAATAAAAACTCTTAATGAGATAATTATAAAATGGATGATTCAGAGAGATATTTTGAGTGTTATGGACGAGCTCAAAGAGCGTGTGACTGCCCCACTATGCTTAAGAGACAATGTAAGGTTAAAGTCAATTATAATGAGACACTTCGTGATAGTGAGAAGGAGTTTGAAGACTCTGATGATTCTATATGTTGAAAACACGAAAGCCACAATTTTAAAACTCTTTACTACAAAAAGAGTAATTTCCTTTTATAGATATGCGAAAGCGTTGGATGTTTAATTAAACAACAAATTTTAATCTCTATTTAAATTAAAATTAAACAAAGTGAAATAACATTAAATCTAAACAAATTTAATTTCACTTAAACCAATTAATTCAACCCAAGTCCTAGAAATTTGCCTAAGTCAAATTTTCAATATTTCCAAATTAGGGAAAACCAATTTTATCCAATTAAATTAAATGACTTAAATTAAATTGACTTAAACATTACCCAAATTAATTATATAGTACCAAATTAAACAAGTAGTGATTAAACCAAATTTTAACTTTTTACCTAAGCATGCGTTCTAGGTGATATAGCAAGATATAATTAAACAATGAATCACTACGCCGCGATGTACGAGGAAAAAACCACAATGGGAAAAAACCTCGGATGACCCTGACCTCAAATCCACTAAGGATGGTTTTACAAATACAAGAAAGTAAGACTTACAACACTCGACTTGATCCCTCTCATGCCCCGACGCTCCTTCTTGTATACACCTCCGCCTAGAGAATAAACACGGAGCTCCACCGCGGTCTCAGAATGCAGCGATCGTACTTTTTATGGTAACTGCCACCCAAACTAGGAGCCTTTATCCAAGTGGGTAAATCAATGCAAACTTCTTCTTCTTTGTGGGATGTAGAAGCAAACCCAAACTTCTCTTCAAACGGTAGAGATAAAAACCGGTGCCAAACTCCAAGCAAAGTATATATATAAATATGAACTTGGATAAACAAATAATGGGTGTAAACTAGAGTGTTAAGAGATTATTTCTTGAAAAATTAGACACTCAAAAAAATGAGCTTTTTCTTGGAAAGTTGAATCTCTCAAACTCACTCTTAGAGATGGAAAGATGTGAAAAAGTTGATTAGAAAATTTTGGTTCCCACACATATTAAGTCTCCCAAAAAGTAAGTGGGAAAAGAAGTGGGAAAGTGGGAAAAAACTTCTCAAAACTGCCAATTAACTGTTCCCTCCAAAACTCATTCGAATAAGAATTTTCGTTCGAACAAAGTCGCATTTGAACGAGCCTTCTAACAAAGTTCCAGTGTGAACTTATTAGAAATCTCGTTGGAAATCTGGTTTGAACCATCATTTTAGTTCGAACGATACTTCGTACGACATTTCGGTGGCCTTTTGGGGAACCATTGGCAAACTCTTTCGAACTAGATTATTGTTCAAACGAAAAAACTCGTTCGAACGACAATTCGAACGAACTCCCAGAAAGTTGAAAATATGAGTTTTAGCCCACAAAACTTTATATACTTTATTTTAAAGTTTTAATAAAATCTTTCTGAAAATAAACAACAGTTTTAAAAATAAAGTACACCCAATACAAATTTTTCCAAGCTCCTATATATATATATATATATATATATATATATATATATATATATATATATATTAAAATTCATTCATAACTTAGGAGCAATGGAATCATGTTGATGACATACAAATGAGGCACATTAAACACCATATTTTGATGAAGCTTTAAACTTGGCCGCTACGTCTTCAACTTTAGCATGGCGCAGGCTTGAAGGATGGTCAATAACTCTATCCTGTGACTCAAACGTTTTTATCCGGAATTGATCCAAAACTGCAAAGGACTCAATTGAAAACTTGTGTCCTTACAAATCTCCCCCTTTGGCTATTTCGGGACAAAAACTAAACAAAAATCCTAAAGGGTCGTCAAGCTGTACTAGACTGACAAAAATGTCCCACCCAAAATAAACATACAATGCTTGACTCAAACAACCCAAAGGATCAAAATCATTATTGGTGAAAGTTGCCACTTAGAATATAATAATTCCTGCACACTTAAGCAAACACATTAAACGCATAGGGAATATCAAAATATTAAATGCAATTAAATAATTACTCCCCCTAAATTAATTCACACTTAAGCAAACACATGAAACTCATAGGGAATATCAAAATAGTAAATGCAATTAAATAATTACTCCCCCTAAATTAATTCTCCCCTTTATCAAACAAATGACTCACTTAGAAAGATGTATCCCCCTAAGATAAATCTTCCCCAAACTAAGATATGATTATAATAGGAATAGATACCATTTCTCCCCCTATCATTCTCCCCCTTTTTGTTCAGGAATAGACAAAAGCTTAAGAATCAAAAATTAACTTATCTCCCCCAAATAAAGCATTGTACCCTTAAACTAAACAAGGGATAAGTATAATGGGATAACAAGCTAAACATGCAATAGTGTGTAAAGTGATGAGAACATTAAAGAACATAGGTAACAAAACCATAACTAATCCATACAAATGAATACCAACTATGATGCGAAAAGAAATGATACCAAATTGACAGATAAGATTCTAAGCATGTGATATCAAACAAACTATGGAACAAACAAGATAGAAATTAATTGAAGCATAAAAGGACTAGCTAAACACGTCAAAGACTTAAACAAAATATCATATATATTTATAAACAATAGATACAAGTGAAGAAAAAGTACACACATATAGATATAAACACCAAAATGACACAAAACAAAGATAAGATTTTCACACTCGTATGGCAAAAATGTGTCATATGGAAACGGAAGTGTTGGGGTGTGAACTAGTAACAATTAAATTTTAACCCAATCACTTAAAACATGTTCACGGAGTTCTCAATTGATTTCAAACTTCATCACATTTGAATATAACCTCATGTGACAATATAAGATGAACTCAATAAACAAACATACACAATGCATACAAGCCTAGCATGTTGATGATTCTACAAAACAATAGAGTCCTGCCATTGAAAACCCAACTACGATAGACAAACATTGTGCAAACCGTTAATATATCATCCAAAGTCCCTCACTAAGCATATATAATATTCTTTTGAATGAATAAATCAACTAAACATAGGCCTTGGCAATTGTTTTTTCTTTTAATGCCACATTTTCTTTTAGGTCCAAACAAATGGTGTCTTAGTATTCGCAAAGGATAATAAATCCTTTCGGAGCCCTTACACATGCACATTTATATATAATATTTTTTTATTCTCACAAATCTCACGTGCAATGGATTTTGACATGCACTAGTCTTCCTAGGTCACAAATATGTAGTTGACAAGATTGGTAGGAGAACACCTCACAAAGCTCAAATATAACATGTGAAGTTAAGGTTCAAAAATCTCGTGCATGTGTGTAAGGATGCATATAAAAATAGAATCCATTTAATCAACACAAAATCCAACTACTCCATGTAAGCATGGTAATGAACAAAATAAGGATTGACAATCGAAACCAAAAGTTCTAGACACATGGGAGTGTAAAATATGGGATTCAAATATAAGTGTATGCCGCATAAAGTGTGTCAAACTAAAAAAACACACATAAAAAATCTTTTTTAGTTTTTGAAAATTTTTGACTAAAAATTAAATATATACTCAAAAGACAAACAAAAATCATTTTAATTTTTCATTAAGCTCAAATTACCAAGAGATAAAAACCCAAATGATAAACAAAAATATTTTTTTATTTAATTCAAACAAAAGAAATATAATACAAAAGATAAAGAAGTCATGATTTATTGCATTTGATATGAAATAAAGCAATGACTAGAAAATGACTAAACATGCATACACCTAGCAATGATATATAATATGAAGCACAAAAAGCTAGTGTATGCAAACAAAACTAACACATTCAAACTTTGAATTTTGCAAGTGTGGTTTCATGTGAAAGAAAATGAGAATCAACAAATCTAATATCCAACGCGTCTAAAAATTATTTTCGAACCAATATAGATGTATATTTAAAATGATGGGATTTGGAAATTAATGAAATGCTAGACATAGACTTCATAGGAATTCTTTTACCATCAAAACAAAATGACCTAAGGTGACATTTCCTACCACAATGAAATCATGTGAAAACACGAGGTATGATACCTACGGTGTCTCCTTTTCTAAAGTCCTTGGATAAAGTTGACCATCTAAAACAAACAATGGTTTTATCTTTAGCAATGGAAGCAGTTGAACAAGATGTGCTAGAACCATTATCACAACTACTCAAGTCTTGTAAATCATTTTTCATTTTTAAAATATTGGACTCAAGTCAAAAATTAGACTCCTCAATTTTACGAGACTCCTTCTTTAAATTTTCTATAACTCCTAGAAGGTTATCACGCTCCACCTCAATGTGAGCAAACTTGTCCCTAAGAGTCTTCTCTCGACGATCACCCTCTTTCTTGGACTTTTCTAAAATATTAAAATTGTGATTTATGTCCATGAGATTTTCACGAAAAATATCTTTTTGAGTTAGGGAGATTTGCAAAAACACAACTTTAGTGTTAAAACAAGAATTTCCGTTTTCAAGAAATTTAATTCTTTTCGCAAATCTCAAATTTAATTCTCTTAATTTTTCATTACACTTATTAAGCTCATTAAATTCCTCTCGGATAGCAAAAACTTTATTATCATTAGAAATGGACAAATTTTCATTAAGGCGTCCCATCGAGAGATACAAAACAAAAATGAGAGTAGGTTAAAAATTGAATCACCTAAAAATCTAAGGAGCACAAAAAGTATAAAAGAGAAAAAAACGGATCTTTGACGCGATAAATTAGCGCTCCGGCTATGATACCACTTGTTGAAAACGCGAAGCCCCCAATTTTAAAATTATTTACTACAAAAAGAGTAATTTCCTTTTGTAGATATGCGGAAGCGTTGGATGGTTCAATTAAACAACAAATTTTAATTTCTATTCAAATTAAAATTAAACAAAATGAAATAAGAATTAAACCAACAAAATTTAATTTCACTTAAACCAATTAATTCAACCCAAGTCCTAGAAATTTGCCTAAGTCAAATTTTCAGTTTTTCCAAATTAGGACAAACCAATTTTAACTGATTAAATTAAATGACTTGAATTAAATTAACTTAAACATTACCCAAATTAATTATATAGCACCAAATTAAAATAGAAGTGATTAAACCAAATTTTATGTTTTTACCTAAGCATTCGTTCTAGGTGATATAGCAAGATAAAATTAAACAATGAATCACTATGCCATGATGTACGTGGAAAAACCCACAACGGAAAAAAACCTCGGACTGCCCTACCCTCAAATCCACTAAGTATGGTTTTACAAATACAAGACAGTAAGACTTACAACACTCGACTCGATCCCTCTCAAGCCCCGAAGCTCTTTCTTGTATACAACTCCGCCTAACGAATAACCACGGAGCTCCACTGCGGTCTCGTAATCCACCAATCAGACTTTTTATGGTCACCTCCTCCCAAACTAGGAGCCTTTATCCAAGTGGGTAAATCAACGCAAACTTCCTCTTCTTTGTGGGATATAAAAGCAAACCCAAACTTCTCTTCAAATGGTAGAGATAAAAATCGGTGCCAAACTCCAAGAAAAGTATATGTATGTATATATATATATATATATATATATATATATATATATATATATATATATATATATATATATGAACTTGGATAAACAAACAATGGGTGTAAACTAAAGTGTTAAAAGATTTTTTCTTGAAAAATTAGACACTCAAAACAATGAACTTTTTCTTGGAAAGTTGAAGCTCTCAAACTCACTCTTGGAGATGGAAAGATGTGAAAAAGTTGATTAGAAAAAGTTGGTTCCCACACATATTAAGTCTACCCAAAAAGTTAGTTGGAAAAGAAGTGGGAGAGTGGGAAAAAACTGCTCAAACTGCCAATTAATTGTTCCTGCCAAAACTCGTTCGAACGAAGTCTCATTCGAACGAGCCTTCTAACGAAGTTCCAGTGTGAACTTGTTAGAAATCTCTTTGGAGTTCTCGTTCGAACCATCATTCTCGTTCAATCGATACTTCAAACGACATTCCAGTGGACCTTTGGGGAACTGTTGGTAAACTCGTTCGAACGACATTATTGTTCCAATGAAAAAACTCGTTTGAACGACAATTCGAACGAACTCCCAGAATGTTGAAAATTTGAGTTTTAGCCTAGAAAAATTTATTTACTTTCTTTTAAAATTTTAATAAAATCTTTCTGAAAATAAACAACAGTTTTAAAAAAAAAGTGCACCCAATATAAATTATTTCAAGCTCCTATATATATATATTAAAATGCATTCATACCTTAGGAGAAATGGAACCATGTTGATGACGTAGAAAGGAAGCACATTAAACATGACATTTTGATGAAGCTTTAAACTTAGCCGCTATGTCTTCAACTTTAGCATGTCATAGGCTTGAAGGATGGTCACTAACTCTATCCTATGACTCAAACGTTTTTGTCCGGAATTAAGACAAAACTACAAAGGACTCAATTAGAAATTTGTAAACCTTAGGGAAAAAACTTCACCACCTTCATGGTAATTTATGCTAGTGCTTAAAGTGAGTCACACCCTGTTGTTGACATTTTCGTACATGATCTTCAGATGTTATCCACCTACTCACAATGTAGTGATGAAAAAGGAAGTGAATGTTGACGAATGTGAATTGCAATCCTCCTATTTTGATTTGTACACCGAGTCTATGCGTATTCAAAATATAAATAAAAGTTTGAATTTTAAGGTGTTGACGTTAGAAAAGAAGTTTAAAACCCTGAAGGAGAAGCAGGATTTAGTTAGTCAACTCAAGGCGATTCATATTTTTCTCTCTGAGAAGCTTCTTTTGGTGGGTAAAGATAATGATATTTTACTGACTTTATAGCTCATATTAACAAATGTCTTCTTGAATCCTTGGAGATTAGGTAAAAACTTGAAGGAAAAATTGCAAACTTAAGAAAGATCTCAAGGCTCTAAGGAAATCAAAGTCACACTTAAGGATAATTCTGAAAGAATGTGGAAGTTATTCCTAGGTCCAGTTTTAGGTTATAAGAAATAAGGTTACCAAGAGAGAAAGGGTATTGGATATGAAGAAGGTGAGTTATCCAATATTAAATTAAAACCCCTAGCTAAACTTGTTACCCAAAGAAAACTCTCTTAAACCTAACCCACCTTAGAGAACTCTACCTAAGAAAACTATAAAAAGTGACACCTAATCAATCATATATTTATAGTTTTTGTGACAAAAGGGGGTCATCTTAGAGAATTTGGTTACAAGCTTAGGAAGAATTCTTATCCGAATACTCCTAGGACACACTATAGCTCTTTAACTAGTCTTAAAAACCAAGTTGATTATATTGTCAATACATCCAAATGTTTAATGGAATAATTTCTAAGGTTTTATAGGGATCATGAAAATTATTCAAACATAAAGACTAGAATCAACAAAGGGAAGAACACAACTCAAGCTTGGGTTGCAAAAGAAAAGACCAATAAGTCTTTTGTTGTTCACGTTTCTCTTAAGGATAAAAATACCTCCCAGTGGTATGTTGATAGTGGATGCTCCGGACATATGACAAGTACTAAATCTCTTATTACAACTTTTGAGGATTAATACGATTGTTAAGTCACTTTTGGCGACGGGAGTAAACATATAATTATAGGTAGAGGCACCATTGAATTTTTTGGTTTTCCAAGACAAGAAAATGTTCTTTATGTTGATGGACTCAAAGATAATTTAATAAGCATTAGGCAGTTGTGCGATAAAAATCTAGTAGTTAAATTTAGCTAAATGGAGTGCACGATTTTTAATAAATCTAGTAAGGCCATTCTTCAAGATGTGAGGACTAGTGACAGTTTTTATGGAATCATTCCAAAGTCTTCTTTCCTTTGCAATAGTTTTAAGGTCTCATGTGCTAATCTTTGGAATCAATGTCCAGGTCTTGTAAACTTTAGATATCTTGATAATCCAGTAAAGATAAGCCTAGTTTGAGGCCTGACATCCTTAGGAAGATCAACCTCCTCACTTTGTGGTTCTTGTCAACATGGAAAACAAATTATGAGTCCTCTTTTGAAGTTGAACTCTATAGCCACATCTCGATTTTTAAAATTTATTCACATAAACCTTATGGATACCACTCGTATCCAGAGTATAGGAGGAAAGAGATATATCCTAATAATGGTATATGACTTTTTGAGATATTCGATAGTTGGATTTGTTAGGGAAAAGTCTGTTATAGTTGAGTTTATAACCATTAAATGTAGAGTTCTTCAAAATCAACATGGTGTCACCATTAACTGATTTAGAATTGATAGTGGAACAGAATTTAAGGAATTTGGTTTGAATGATTTTTGTGTTGAAGTTAGAATTAAGCATAAGTTTTCGATCGTTCCGACGCCTCAAAATGGTATAATAAAGATGAAGAATTAGACTATTTAAGAAATGGCGAGATCGATGATTTTAGGTAGGAAAGTTCTCTTAGGTTTTGTGTGGAAGTGGTATATACCGCGTGTCATACGATGTATAAGGTATACTTACGTCACCACACTACAAAACTCCTTATGAATTATGGACCGATAAGAAGCCCAACCTAACATATTTTCGAGTCTTTGGAAGTCCTTGTTACATACTTAGGGATAGACAGATCTTAAGAAAATTTTACTTGAGAAGTGATGAACGTATATTTCTAGTGTATTCACTTAATAGTAGATCTTATATGGTTTATAACTTTGCTAGCTGTAAAATTATGAATCAATAAATGTTACTATTAAAGTTGATGCTCCTGCCACATTTGTTGATAATGAGGATGATCACTTGAGATTGATGCACCGCATGATGTTGAGCTTAGTGAGACTCAAAATGATTTGTTGAATCCCTCACTTGAGTAAAGGGATTCAGCCCCTTAGGTTTCTAGAATTCATGACCCTTCCAAAATTATTGGAAACCCTGAATTAGGTCAACACTAGGGCGCAACTAGAAAATGAGGTTACTTATTTATGTTATACCTCTAAAATCTAACTTAAAATTTTTGAAGAAGCACTAAAAGATGAATATTGGATAAAGGCCATGCAAGAAGAGTTGCTTAAATTTCAAAATAATAATGTTTAGGAGTTAGTTCCTCATTCTAGCGATATTAACTTCATTGGGACCAAATGGATTTTAAAATATAGAATGGATTAAAATGGTGTCATTGTTTGTAATAAAGCTATGTTAGTTGCCCAAGGATATACCCAAATAGCAGATGTTAACTTTGATGAGACATTTACTCTTGTTTCTAGGTTAGAGTCCGATTGTCTTTTACTAGCCACAACATGTCATATTAAGTTCAAAGTTTATCAAATGGATGTACATAGTGCCTTCCTAAATGGAATTCTTTAGGAGGAAGTATATGTGGAATAACGAAAGGGTTTGACGACCTTAAGTATCCTAATCACTTCTTTTATTTCAAGAAATCCCTATATGGTTTGAAGCAACCACCCCGTGCTCGGTACGAGAGTCTTAATTCTTATCTACTTACTCACGACTTTTCTAGAGGGGGAGTGGATTTAATGTTATTCGTTCATCGATATGAGAATGATATCTTAATTTCCCAAGTGTATGTCGACGCCATATTTTTCGGATCCACGTATGATGAACATACTCAACTCTTCCCGAAAGAAATAAAAAATTAGTTTGAGATGATTATGGCCGGCGAGCTCACATACTTCCTAGGTCTTCAAGTGAATCAACTCGATAGCATGATATTTTTATTCCCATATAAGTATGTGAAAGATCTTTTATAGAAATCCAATCTAGACTTCATTAAGCATGAACGTACACCCATGAGTTATCTGTTAAGCTTAGTAAGGACATGGAAGGAAAGGACGTAGAGCACTCATTTTAGGAGTATGATAGGTAGTTTAATCTACTTAACCACTAGTCATATGGATATTTACTTTAGTGTATGAGGTTGTAACCATTATCAAGCCGCTCCAAAAGAGTACAATTTACTTTCCATTGAACAAAAAATAAAATATGTTACTAGGACCCTATCATTTAGAATTTGGTACTCTTTGACCCTAATGATTGTATATCGGCATATTAGGATGCCGATTAGGTAGGAAACATTGATGGTTATAAGAGAAACTCGTTCAGATGTTTCTATTTTTCTAGTGCACTTGTATCATGATTGAGCAAGAAGCAAAATTACATTTCTTTGTCCATGGTGGAGGCCCAATACATTGCTGCCAAAGGTTGCTGCAGTAAACTTATTTGGATGAAGAAAATATTGGAGGATTACGTTATTTCACAAGACACAATGACTATATATTGTGCTAATTGTAGTACGATACATATTTCACAAAATCTGGTTAAACATTCTAGAACAAAGCACATTAGAATTCAAGAGAACTTTATCCGAGAGTTATTTGAAGAGAAAGTCATTTCCTTGAGTTTTATAGGAACCAATCGTCAATTGGCCAACCTCTTTACCAAAGCTATAGATTCCCTTAGGTATGAAAACATCCATTGGGTTTTACTCCAGTGATTGAGTTTGGAGTTGTCCATCTAGTTTAGGTTGAGCTTCATATCTATCTCTTTACCAATGAAGTAGATTATATTTCGTACCTATATTATTCAAAAATTCCAAAAATATTTTCATTTTCTTTTGTGTATAAAGTCTTTCATAAAACTTTTTTCCATATAGATTATGTGTGTGAGGTTTTTGGATCACTATTTCATTCCATGTCCATGTGTCTTTCGATGAGTAGCTAGTTCAGACATTGTCTCTCTTGTGCATTTTGATGCTTATTTGTGATATATTCTTCTATAATTGCCTCATATTTTTGCCTTTCATACACACACCTTTCACGAAATCTTGAGGATGTCTACGTCACTTTAGATATGCTAGGTGAGGTAAGGTGTTGTCTTATCAATTTTTCACCTAATCTTATATGAAACAGATATTTTAATTTTGTATATAAGAACCATTGCTCGGATTGAGAAATATCGAAAAATATTTATCCGATAAAGTTTTTGTCAAAAATGGAATCGGGCTGCAAAAGTTAAATTGACTTTGCATGAATAGCCAACATTTGTGGAAAAAAAAGTGCCTAAAAGAATATATGGCATAAAAAATACAAATTTCCAAGGCAAATAAATGCTATGAAAAATATTGTGCATTATTCAAAAGAATATTTGATTTTATGGGAGACATAGGTTGAAGATCAATAGGTATGCACAATAAATCATTATATTCATTTTTTAGGTGATGCTATTGGCCAGAGAATCATAAATCTTCTAGGCATTTTTATTTATTTTTTTTGGCTAGTGTTCAACTGTATTCATTTGAATTGTCACAAGACATATGTGAGTGTACATTGTGGTAATATATTGTTCATCATTTTACACTTGCGCGTTGTCTTAGGTAATGCTCTCACTCGCATTATTCACACCCATTCATTCCGTTTCCATGGTTCGAATATTTCTTTTCCACCTAGGACAATTGAAAATCAAATTTATGGGTTTACGACCTTTACAGGACTTTATACTCTTTATTTATGCAAAAGTTTTCATTTTGATTAAGGTTAAAAATTTTGAAATCTTGTTCGAAATCTCATTCAAATGAGATAGTAACAACCTTATACCTAAGAAATCCATACAATCTCGTTTGATTTTTCATTCATTATGTCGTTCGAACTAGGCCTTTCGAATCAGATTCCCAGAAGTCATTCGAATGACCCGAGATTTGGTAGGTCGGTGAGGCTAATTTTTTTTTATAGTCATTTTTCCCCTTTCTTTTCCCTCTTTCTCTCTTCTCAAAAAAAATTTCTCTTCCCCATTTCTCTCCAACACTCGCAAATGCATTTCACCCACACTCTCCATATTCCAACCTCTTCATCTCCATATTATCCCATTTAAATACTTCCACTTTATAGAGCCATTGTTCATATCTCTTAGAGTTTGTGTGGATTTCTAGAGCTTGCTTTTGAGATATTTTTTTTATTCCATCTCAAGAATATTTCTTCATAGTTTGATTGAGGATATATGATTTGAGTCATGTTTTTGTTACATGCACACCCTCATTCTGCTTGTTTCTCACCATTGACATAATTCATATAAACTCAACATATTTTTTGGGGGCCTTTATTTATGTCATGTATCTATCTTTTAATATATTTTTTTAAAACATATATATTGTTTTTGTCCTTATTAAATGAAATATCATGATGTTATGACTTTTTTTCAAAAGTTAAAATTTTTTATTATTGTCAAATTTCATGCAATTTAATTTAATCTGTTTAAATTAGTTTTACCTTCTCTTATTCGTTTATTCTAATGGAAAATGGCTTTTCTTGTTATTGTTGTTAGCTTTTGGTGTTGTGGTGGTTTGGTTGGTTCATTTTAGGTAGGTTGTAGTCATCAAGTTATTTCTACCAAGGCTAGAAGTCATTGTCCAAGGCATGCCGCCCCTCCGGATCATGAACGTTCTTCTGATGAAGATGTTGACATCCCAAATCTTTTATTACATTTTGGTACGCATGCAAACCACACACTTTTTGACACCCTTGGTTTCCCTACTCGATCCATTGTTAGGGAAAAGTTCATTAATTTACTTTCTTTGTCTAGTACACTAGTGTTCACTTGGTTGTCCACCCTTGGCAAGGATCCCATGTTTAGTCTTCACGACCCTATCTATCTTGACCTCATTATGGAGTTTTTCTTTTCTATGCTCGTAGTGGATAGAGTTCTTATCTATCGGGTTCATTGTGGGGTGGTTGTTATTACTTTCAAGTCCATAGCACGTCGTACTAGTTTTCGCCGAGTTACCAATCTTACTTACCATTGGCCTAAAGACCATATACCCGATTCTAATCTTATTTTAGAGATCGTCTTTCAGATGCTTTAGCCAGGTTCGGGAATTTTCTATTATAGGAATCTGAAGTCTGATTTTATTATCCTAAATTGGATCGTTTGTGTATAACCCTTACTTTTGCAAATATTTTATTGTGTGAATTACTATATTCATTTAGTTTGGGAAATTAAATTGGTTTCAATAAATATTAATTAATGAGTTGAGGATTAATATTTATGATTATATCTATTCACTTGCGTGTAATACGTAAATAGTCATGTGGATTATTGTATTGTTGTTTTGTGAGTGAAAAGCGACGGGTTATTATATTAAGTCGATAGAGAGTTATAATGTAGGTTTAAATAGTTTGAAGGTGGCACGTATTGTATGCACGTGTCGAGCTCGGTTGATGGTATGGTGGACCATTTTTAGTTCGATGAATTGGATGACCTTTTGGAGCACAACGATAATCCGTATTGGGTTGAATAGTCTAGAATAAGTACTGGCGGGTTATAGTTGGGTTCGAGAGGCATTTTTTAGCTATAGTAGGGCACGTGTGGGAATAGGGTCATATTTTTACCCTTATCGCTACATCGAAAAACGACATTAGGGTGGAACTAAAAGGTATTTAAGGTTAATTGGGGTGGATGGAAGTCTCATTCTTGCCCTATTTAGTAGATATATGGATAGAGTTCCAAGATAAGAGAAAAATAGAAGAAAAGAGAAGAGCCAACCTTCGGATTCAATTCATCTACACTTGTTATGACTTAGGATTTTTATCGAAAAAGGAAAGTTTTTATTTTCTTTAGATTTTCAATTTCGGTACTTAATTATGTTCATAGTTAATTAGTAATCAAATCTGGATTTTTTAAGATTTAATCATGGAGATTAATTAAGAGGTTTTAAATTGTGTTTAACATATTAATGCGCTTGAGAATTAATAAGGAAGAAACTTGTGATATAAATTTGGGAATATGATTATGAGAACAATGAACACTCATAGGGTGTTAGATCAATGGGTATTAAGGTTGGATTAATTCTAAATTATATGAATTAAATTAATGAATATGAATCCTTGAAATTTGATTTTGGATTCAGGTTTACATTCGGGTTAAAATAATTATGGGATGATAATGTATTGATTTAGGATCTTAAATTATGATTTTTGGAGACTTGGGACCTCCATTAATTGGTTTGGGAGGTAAAAACCCAAGGGGGAAGACGAAGTGCATTCCATCAAGTCGAACTGGCTTTCTAGGGGAGCGAATCAATTCGCTGACGTATGGATTTTTGGGGTAGATTGAGATTATCGAGGAATACTCTCAAGGTGTAGTGAGTATTTTTTGCCAATGGTTTTATGAGTTAGAGTGAGACAAATTGGATTACAAGTAAACGAACACTTAAATGGAAAATCAGGAAGTTAGTTTCGACTTCGGGATTCGTAGACTAATACGTCATGGGATTGTCTTATGTAGTCGATACTTTATATGTATATGGATATTGTGCAATAACTTTTATATATATAGACACTATGGTATGCCCACGCTTAAAGGCACGCTGATAACTTGGAAAAGTATAAAGTCGTATCTAATGTAAATAATAAATCTTTTGTATATATTTTAAGTGTAATTTTTCAAAGTATTGTTAGGGAAAATTTTTCTCAATTTATTGGGTTGTTCATCATGTTCAAGAAAAAAAAGTATACCTACAATAATACTACTTGTTCGTCCTGAAGATTTTAATAATCGTAAACTATTATATAGCATATATAATTGAAAACAAATTAAAAAAATTGGGAATAGTTTCATTTTCTTATAGGACGGTCTACACTTTTTAAGAAATAAAAAATAGTCAACAACAACAGTACTAAAGTTATTTTTACAACACCAATGTGTAGACATTTCAGAAAATTTGGACATAATTTCTTTTGTATATATGATAATTCATCATGTTTAAGAAATAAAAAAAAATACTCCTACAACAATAAACAAATGCCAAAATCACTTTTGCAACCTAGGAGGCAAACTCTTTCGCATTGGGCACTATAGCCGAGAGGAAGACAAATCGAGAGTTCTTTGGTGGCATAACAATGATCTCTTCCCACACCACCCCTATTTCTCTATCACACATATAATGAACCTCGTCAAAAATAACCCAACTACCCCCATATAATTTTTTACCCTTTGTAGTGCATACTATGCCAAATTTCTGTAGTCATAAACTGAAATCCATTCGCAACTTAACCTAACAAATAACAGTCTAAGAGCAGTAAAAAGTGAAATTAATATAACACTAACCACAAAAGACATACCAATAAATAAGCATTAGGCTCAATCGTGACATCCCTAGTCATGAAACCAACATCAGAAAACTGTTCTTTAAACTCCCTATATTTTTGGTTACTGAGAGCGTTAATAAACGACGTGTATATAACTCGTTGCTTGTTCTGCAAAGACGTAGCAACTGGATACAAAGCCACAACAGTTTTACCTGCTGATGTATGGGATAAAACCTAGCAATATTAAAAATAAATAGTAAATTCAATTCACACACAAAGTATAAAGTTTCGGATTACGTAATCTTAAAAAGCAGTACCAAGCCTACTGAGTACCAAAATCTGAGCATCATTAAACACTGAAGTATACACCATATATAGATCAAGAAGTAAGTTCATAGTAACACTAGTACACTGGTAAGTTCATGCTCAAGCCGAGGAAGATTTTTTTGACTTTCTCTTCATCTTCCTCGCCATTCCATTAGCAAGGGTTGTATTACTCTGAGGTGGAAATGTTTCCCAGGTGCGTATGGATAATTTGAAGAAAAGCATATCATATTTGAATGTAGGCAGATACATAACATCCCATGATATGAAGGAAATGCTAAATTAGTACAAAACACAAATCCAACAAAGCTTGTAACTAAAATTTTAGTATAAATGGACTAAAATGGAACCCAATCCTTGGTGGCTTGTAAATATTTATCTTCCAACCAATTCCAAACTTCACTCGCTATAGTCATGCCAACTTCACATTATAACAGAATGTTTTACTACTCGAAAAACCCAAAAGAAAATTATATAAAGAAAAAAAACAGAATAAATCCCATCTATATGTTTCATTCAATGCAAACAAAATAAGGTTGGATGTAATTACCACTAAATTACCTTCATGTCAAACTGTAACTGGCCAATTTATCGAACTAAGATGTTGACATCACAACGAAGTGATCCTTTTTGCATATTTCCATTACTCACTCCCAAATACTAAACCAATCTTTACAATTCTGCAGCATACTCTGCAGCCTCAATACTAATTCTCATATCAGGTTAAAAAACAATCTCTAGCAAAGGCACCCCTGCACTGTTCAAATCCACCTGCATAAGAAAAAGAAATTAATAAATAAAAACCACCCTATAAGACTAATGATTGTTAAAAGGAAAAACAAATAGTAGTGCTGATAAAAGACAACATTAAAATGTCTAAATCAAATAACCAAATGATATAAGTTTGTCAGACTATTTGAGTTACTGCATAACCTTAATGTACATAGAAATTAACTAAGATTTTTTTCTTCACTTTTTTCTGGATTGAACCTAAATTATCCCTGTAGTTGATTTTAATACTACAATCACTATCGATTGAAATTCAATGCATGAGATGAGAACATACCAAAAGCATTTGTGGTGCAACAAAACTATTTTACCATACTAAGATTAGGGTCATTGAAATGAGCGGTACAATATAAATTTATAAATAAAGTTGGGTTGCCATTTGAGGGTGAAAAATAACCAAAAAGGAAGAAAAAGTGCTCGCACAGCAATCCAAATGACGCACAAGCTTATGACATGCCATTGCCACACCGTGCAATGGTAAATTTAAGAGAAAAATAGTCTCAATTTTTCCATTTTTTTTATAAGAAACTATTATGTGTAATGTTTTGGGTTTCTATTTCTACTAGACTCATCAAGTAAAAAAGCATTATACTCCGGAGATGATTTGAAGTTTGTTGCTCCAAACATAAACCATTATAATATCAACTCTGCAAATGATTATACTTTGCATTATACTCTGTACATCAACCATTACAACCTCAATATATGCACACAATAAATAGTTCAAAGAAGATCATAAAGTACCTAAATGAGTAAATAGACCTTTAAATCGTTATATTGAAATCACAAAATCCACTAATCTCATAAATAGACCTCTATTAAAGATGAAAAAATCTCATTCAAAGCACTAAATCATAGCCAAAAAATTATTCAAACTTGACAATAGTTGAAAACGCACGGAGAAAAAAATACACCATCTTAAGCCCCACTAAAATTAAGATACATGTTAAACATTAATTGTTACAAAAATTGTACATAGGAAGAAGTTGTTTGAACACCTCAAGAAGAAAGAAAAAAGGAAAAAATAAATAAAAAGTGATGGGTGTGAAACGTAGTGGAGACCACCCTCTAACAACGGATTCTCAAACCCGCTCATCTAACGACTTAAGTTCTGACCTCATATTGGGTTTTGAGTACGCGTAGTTAGAACCATAAAAATTAGGTAACCTCGAAAATGATAAATTTTTCATATTCAAACCTAAAGGACCTAAGATAATAAATTAGTGTTCTCAATTTGATACCGATTTGAGAATGTGATTTCTTAAATTATATGCTCTGATACCACTTGAAAGGGATGGTTCACAAAATATTCAAAATTTTTAAAAACAAATTCTTTCAAATTAAATTAACTCTTCTTAAATAAGACTTTAATTAAAGTTCAAATTTATAGAAATCAAACTAAACATTAATTTGTCAAATTAATTTTTTGTTAAACTTGAATTATAGTAAACAAATTACCAAAATGAATTAAGCACCCATTACACCATTCTTGAGATTAAACCAATTTTATAATGTTAAACCTAAAAATGAATCTAGGGGATACTTTGCAAGATAAAAAATACACAACCACAATGCTGCAATGTATGAGGAAACCGACAACGAAAAAAAACCTCGGACGACCCAGCCACAAGTCCACTATGTACGAATTTAATATAAGGACGAGACAGAATACTTACTCAATGACTCTACCCCTTGTAAGATTTGACACTCTTCGTTCCTTCAACCTCTGCCTAGTGATAGAGCAGGACGTTTTGAAGTTCACTGATGGGTCACTTCTACTGTCAAAACATACGGAGTCCACCATATGTACACTAATGAACAAGGAATCCTCCACATGAAAAAAACTTCAATTATGTTGAGAATGATAAACCAGGTGCCAAAATGTGATCTCAAAACATATATGTATGTTGAAGCTTGGATCAAAATAATTGGGTGTAAATCTTAGTTTGTATTTAACAAAAAGTAATCATAAATGATTGACAAACATCTAAGGACTTTATGGAAGAGTTTCTTCACTTTAAAAATTGGAAAAACTAATTTTTAAATGGAAAGACTTTTTGGAAGAGTTTCTTCCCTTTTTGGATGAACTCAAAGCACTCCGGCGATCAAGATCGAAAAAAAGCTTCACAGATGAAAAGACTGTTTCAAGAGATCTTTGAATGGAAAATATATCAAGGAGGGTGAAGACTTCCATTTTTGTGTCTTCCCTAAACCGTGGTATGATTATGTTAAGAAGAAGATAAAATAAGGACAGGAAATATTCTTCCAGGATAGTAATTATTGAGCCAAAGACTGCAAATAAGAAGTGAAAGCTCTCACCGAGAAAGTCGTGATAGTTACCAAAGATTATGAGGAAATTGATTTTGAGAACTTATTCGTCTACAGACACTAAGGCTCAGTCTCTGTATGATCCGCTCAGATGCCGCCCCATCGGACTCATCAGCTCAAATTAAAGATCCTGACATGCCTCTCCTCAACTAGAATGTTATACAAATCCAACCTACTCAGATTGAACCTGACCCTATTGTTTATCCTATCCAAGCCTCTCCACATGATTTTATTTTTCCTTTTCCCGATATCAATGTAATTGAGACCTCTTTTAACCAGGTTCTCAATGTTATTTTTCCCCAAAATAAAATAAATGAGGATTTTAAGTACCTTATTGTGCCTTACATTAATTGTCTTCATTCCAATTAAACCTTTCATGATGATAATTTTGCAAATGAATAATTTTTAACTAATATTAATAAAGAGAAATTAATGATGATAAGACTGTTGTTATTAATTTTAGTTCTAGTAGCCATTAGCACGAGATTAGGACAGGTTCCACTCTTAATGAGCATGAGCATGCACAATTTAATATACTAATGAAAGAATTCGTGGACATCTTCGCATGGTTTTATGATGACAGGATCGACATTGACCCATAAATAGCTCAGCATAAGATCCCAACATTTCCAGAATGCAAGTCGGTCAAATAGAAGCTAAGGAATCTCCACACCGAATGGTCGCTCAAAGTCAAAGAGGAAGTGGTCAAGCAATTGAATGTGAGTTTCATTCGTGTATTCGAATATCCTACATGGATAGCCAGTATTGTCCCCATGCCAAAGTTAGGAGCAATTACCGAGATTTGAACAAAGCATCCCCAAAAGACGATTACCCATTACCTAATATTGACATGATTATGGATAACACGGCTTGCCACGCCCTCAAGTCGTGTGTTGATCGATTGACCGGATATATCCAGATTAAGATACACCCTGACCACCAGAAGAAAATCGCTTTCAATACCTCATGGGAACTTTATGCTATATTATCATGCCATTCGAAATCAAGAATGTCGGGGCTTTCTACCAAAGGGCTGCTACAATCGTGCTACACGACCTTATTCACAAGGAGATCGAAGTCCACTTAGACTACTTGATCATTAAGTCTAATACTCGATAAGGTCATATTCCTTCCATTCGAAAGTTCTTTAAGCGATTGCGATAATATCAAATGTGACTAAACCCATAGAAATGTGTTTTGGGTGTCACGAAAGGAAAATTATTTGGATCATGGTTAGTGAGAAGGGAATGAAAGTAGACCCTGCCAAGCTAAAAGTCATACTTGAAATGCCACCACCAAGGAGGGAGAAGGAAGTTTGAGGATTCTTGGGTATATTATAGTACATAAATAGGCTCACTAACCCACTAACTTGTATCTGCAAACCCATTTTCGAACTCCTCCAAAAAGACCCAACCAAATTCTGAAATGAGGCGTGCCAAGTGTAAAACCCCGTATTTCTATGCATGTAATATTTAATTAATTCGGGAAATTTTAAATTACTTGTGTGTCGTAATTTAATTGAATTAATTATGGTAATATTTATTTAAATATTAATCAGGGAGAAATGGTTAATATTTGGGAAAATTTAATTACTAAGTGAAGAGTAATAATTTAAATACGTCATAACGTGTATTAGTGATGTGGCATTTATTTATCTCAGCCAGGAGTCAGTATAGACTAATTTGGGTGTCAGATAAGGATTTTTATAAATTAATTCATATGTTGATTATGAGTGCAAGGTTGAGTCCGAATGGGTCGAGATAGTCAAAAAAGTGTACCCGGGGGTGGTAAATGGGTCACGGGGCATTTTTAGGCATGACCGGGCCCACACGGGGGTAGTTGGGCCATTTTAATTAATCCCATAAGTCAAAAACGGAATTAGTGTGTTAAACCTAAACCTAAGGGTGTGGAACGGCAGAAAAACACACACCTAACCTAGAGAGTTGGAAAGGAAACTAGAGGGAGGAATTGGTGAATACATTGGGAATCTTTTGGAGACAAATCAAGGAACAAAAGGGGGTGTGCATCATCAAGCCTGTCTCTACACCAATGGATCAGACTCAACAAACCCAAAGGCAAGGGGTTAACTTGTTGTAATACTAATTGATGTTAATCAATTCATATTTTTGTGATGTGAAATCATAAATTCGTTTTGGGTACATTAGGTAGAAAACGGGGTTTGTATGAAAGGAACACTTAAATGAGATTTAATGTGGAAATTAATGGTGTGGCATGGTTCTGTGAGGATATTTGATTTACATGTGAAAAACCCAATTGAAATTGTGGACGAATTTTTGCTAATTAGATGAAATTGGAACCTAACGAGTAAAAACCCAGAATTTTCCCCAAATCAGAAAGGTAGAAATTTGTGAAACTAAATTTATGTTTGAGGTTCTATGATAGGCCCTGATCATGCTCTTATATAGTCATGTTGTTGATTGTGCTTGGTTTAGACCAAGGGAGAAGTTAGAAATTTGAAAATTTCGTTAATGGAGGAAACAGCAAGGTAGAGAAGACGACCACCTGTTCGATCGACCGATCGACCCTTCAGGTTTTTCGGCAGTTTGGCTTAGGGATTTATATGGGAAAAAATTTTAGTTGCAAACTCCCCTTGCATAATTAATAAAAGAAAATTAATTAATTGGGAGTGGTGGGGGAATCAAGTTCGGGTATAGTAGTAGGGCAACACTACTCATTTAAATTAATTATAGAGGAAAACTAATTAATTTGGATTCGGGGATTTGACTCGGGTGATATTTAATTTCGGGCCACGTGAGCGAGTCCAGGTATATTGGTTGAGTGATACGAAGGTGTTAAATGGATTACTGAGAGGAGTAGATTAATTTGGAGTGGGAATATTAACTCGGAAAATATTAAAATATGGACCAAGTGAGCGAGTCCGGGTATATTGGTTGAGTAACACCAAGGTAATAAATTAATTTATTGGATAATTTAATTAATTTAGACTCGGGAAAGCAATGAATTAATTAATGTGTAAATTAATTAAATTATAGTCGAACCCTAGACTCGAGGAAAATATAGGCTAGTGCTACGAATTTATGTGCACGGTAATGCCGGGAACTAATTATATATATATATATATATATATATATATATATATATATATACAGTGTTGTGATAGTGTATATATGTATATTGTGTATGTTATTAAATATCAGTGACTAGGTATTTATTTAATTTATATATTGTAGTGCTATCAAGGGAGGTTGCGCGATGTGGGTGAATCCCTTGGCTTGAGGAGTAGGGAGAGTATATTCCCAGGTCATAGTGTCCGTTATATGGGTGAGGGGCTTATTTCACTTTCAGGGAAGGAATATGACCGCCTCCATTATGTTTATATTTGGCCAAGTTAGTGAGCGATTCTAACTTGGGGTAACTAGGTTATGCGAGTACATCTAGTGGGATAGCACTTTAGAGAATACATCCGGTGAGTTATTACTCGGGAGGATGGGTTATATTTATATTCAACATATGTGTGAATGTTGTAATATGGTTCTACATATATAATGGGATAGATAGTTATATACGGGTCATTAAATACTTATAGTGAATTGTAAGTAATTATATATGGGGTATATTCATATTCAACATACGTGTGATTGTTGTAAGATAACTTTACGTATATAATGGGGTAAATAATTATATACGGGTATTTCAAATACATGGAGAAAATTGTATTATTTATGTAACTAGTGAATGTTATATGGCTTCCAAGGAAATATGATTTACCAAGTTAAGGTGGTAAATAAATTATAAATCATGCGTTTAAAATACTCGAGATTGAGTAGGGCGATTGACGAGAGTTATATCAAGTATCTAGTTTCGGGGTAGAGGAATAGGTGGGATATAAAGAAGGCGTTAGGTGTGCACATTAGTTGAGGGGTGAGTCTGTCCTCAAGGGAGTGCGACACTAACTAAAGTATGAAGCGCATACATGCATATTTTATTACTGCAAGTTAATCATTTGCAAAATGTTTTCAAAATGTTTTAGGTTCTAACCCTTGCTATAAAATATTTTCAAAACCTTTTAGGTGTCCAGCCACAGGGACGCCAGGCTTGATTCATTCCAGGAATTAGCTGCTATAGCATATGTGTATGTTGCAGGATTTGGATAGGAGCCTTTATTACTTCTATTCCTAGTGTAGGGATTTTTCTATCAGATATTCGAGCATGTCGCTCACGGGTTCATTTAGTATTAATTTTAGATACTTGAGATACATTATTATTTGTCTTTATATTTGTGTTGTATTTTAGCCGATGATTTATTCGGCCAGGTTCTTATTTATATGTGATGGTTGGATTCAGTTAGCTTGTGTTTGTTAATGATTTATTTCCGCATGAGTATTTCATTGAATTAATAAAATATAAAACTTGGCACCAGTTTAATTTCACTTAGGTGGTTAGTAATTGAAATTTTTTGACAGTGATGCTAAGAATGAACCAACTGAAAAACCTATTCTAATTTAATTTAGGATTGATCACCCGGGGTTTAATTAGGCGGGGTGTCACACCAGGTAGCCTTTGATCGAATCAAGCGATACCTCACTTGACCTCTGATGCTTATTCAGTCGCAGCTAGGTCTCCCCTTCCTCCTATACTTGGCCATCACAGATACTACAGCAGGGGCTTTGCTAGCCCAATACATTGAAGAAAGCCATAAGGAAAGAGCCATCTGCTATGCATGTCAAAAATTGGTCGGGTATGAAGTCAACTACACTCCTTTGTTCTGACACTACATGATTATTTTCACCATCAAAATAGTATCTCATAAGGATCACATCAAGTACTTACTAGAGAAGCCCACCCTATCCAGCCGAATGTCCCATTAATTAATGTTGCTAGCCAAATTCGATATTGTATAAGTCATGCTAAAATCTATGGAATGGAGATCTATCTTTAACTACCTTGATGATTATCCCATGGAAGAGACCGATGTTTGGGTCTCTGAATTCCTTGATGAATCCATGATCTGAACCTCACAAAAAGACCTTAGATGGTAAAAGATCTTTGATGGAGCGACTAATAAGAAAGGATACGAAATTGGGATACTCTTGATCTCCCCTGATGACTTTCACATCCTCATTGCCATGAAACTAGACTTCCCATACACTAATAACATGACTTAATATGAGGCATGCACTATAGGCCTCAAGATCGCCTCAAGAAAGGAGTTCGGCACGTAGATATCTACAGAGACTCTTCCCTCATTGTTGGCCAAATCCTTAGAAAATGAAAAGTCGAAGACGAGAAGCTCCTACCCTTTCATGCCCACCTACAAGGTCTGGCTTCCCAGTTCAAAGATGTCAACTTCCACTACTTGTATCATGCAAAGAACAACCTAGCTAGCGCCCTTGCTACTATAGCCTCCATGGTCGATATGCCTTAGGCAATAAATGGCCCCTTTCCTGGTTCAAAAATAAGTTATGCCCACCGACTGCTACCACATTGAGCTCGTCACTGAGGAAGTTATGATATGGTCATGTTATGGTGCTATGATATTTGGCACCTCTTCAGACATGGTAATTATCCCCAAGACACAAACAAGAAAAAATATTCGACCCTTCACAAATTGACTGCCCGGTATATCATCTCTAATAAAAACACTGTTCTAGAGAATGTTTAATGGAGTATAATTGGGAGTCCGTCCACTTTGAGAAGTTATCGATTTCCATAATCAGACACCTGTAATTACATGCAGCCTTAGGTAAAAGTCCCACTAGGTCGATTCCCCATACTGAAAATGACTAGGGGGTTATGATGGACGACAACAGATGATGAGGCTGATGGGGGGATGCAAATATATCTCTAGCATTTGTCACATTTATTTCCATGGTCGAATGTATCCTTGGTGAGCATCAGCCACCACTAGCCTGGCATTACAATCCTTTTTTCCAGAGAACATCCCCCAATGTGACTTGAGTATGACACTTCATGGACATATCGCAGGACGTATTCCACTTCAGTAGGATGAACACATCGGAGTAAGGGGAATACGAAGCCCTTTTTATATTAGGTGTCCCTTATAATGGTGAACTTCACAGGTCTATATTGTGATTTTTTCCTCTCAGTCTTTGTTTCTGGGAGCTCCCCATCCGTAATGTATTAGATGAAAGGATCCATCAATGATGATTAAATATTTAAAGTGAGGAAAAATTCAAGTCTACAATTATCCTCATCAATACTTGACTCTTGTAAAAATATCGTACCAGGACAATCCTCATGATCTCTATTTTAGTGGCAGAGGCTAACCTTGCTAACGCATCAACTCAGCCGTTATCTAGTTGAGGGACTCTCTTAATTTTCACTTCTTTGAAGTTGGTTAAGACCTTCTTTACCCTTGCTAAATACTTGAAATTTTCTCATCTTTGACATCATAAATCCCTAGGATCTGGTTTACCACTAGCTGAGAGTCACTATTTACTATCATATGGACATCATTCAACACTTTATCTAAGGATAGTCCTACCAAAAAACCCTCATACTTATATTCATTGTTTGAAGCTTTGGAATTTAATCTCAGTACATATTCAATATCGGTCCCGTATGGAGCCGACAATATAAGCCCTACTCCACTACCACTTTCGCAAGAGGATCCATCCACAAACAAACTACAGATTGGGTTGTCATCAAAGAAAAGGACATCATCAACTGCCCCATTTCTGAACAAAACATCCTTTCAGTAAGGTCAGCTATCGCACCATCAGCCATGGTTGGACCTAGGGTTATCTTCTCAGGCAATACCGCAATATCATCTTCTTTATCATTCCCCTCGATCCAAGTGAACTCATGTACAAAATTAACTATTGGTTCTCCCTTAATTGTAGTCATTATATGATAAACAATGTCAAACTCTCCTAACTCAATTGACCAAGCTATAAGCCTACCCGATTTCTCAAGTTTACGAATGACTTGCCTCAAAAGATTATCAATGAGTATCACCATAGTATGAGCTAGAAAGAAGGGCTTACCTTTTTTGGATGCATGGATCAAAGAATATGCTAACTTCTCTATCCTTTGGTATTTCATCTCGGACCATTATAAAGCCTCGTTGGTGAAGTACACAGACTTTTGAACCCCTTCCTCATCTTAAATAATAGCTGCACTTACGAATTATTCTGACACTTCTAGGTATTGCAACAAACTCTCCCCCGGGATGAATAGAGATAGAAGAATTGAGCATCCCGAATAAGCTTTAAGTTATTAAAAATATTTTTGGCATTCTTTATCCCAGGAAATGCTTTTCTCAAAATTTTAAAGAAAGGTAAACACTTTTCTATGTCCCTTGAGATGAAGTGATTGAGGATAGCAACTCTTCCTATCAACCTCTGCACGTATTTTATAGGCTTTGACATCTTTATTTCTCTCATTGGCTTGATTTTCAATGGATTTGCCATAATCCCCCTTTAGTTGACTATGAAGTCGAGGAACTTTCCTGTTTGACATCGAACATGCATTTTTTCGGATTCAACTTTATCTTGTAGAGATCCAAGGTGTCAAGCTTCCTCTCAAGGTTAACCACAAAGTCTTTGGCCCTGAGGTTCTTTATTAATATATCATTAACATAAACCTCCATATTTTTACCAATCTGATCCTAGAACATTTTATTGACAACCTTTTGTAGGTTGCCCCTGTGTTCTTAAGACCGAATGGAATGACCTTATTGCAGTAGGTTAATTTATTAGTGATGAAGGAAGTTTTCTCTGAGTCATCCTCGTCCATGAAGATCTGGTTATATTTTGATTATGCATCCATAAAATTCATCAGCTCGTGCCCAGCTCTGGCATCAAACATATGATCAATTTGAGACAAAGGAAAATTATATTTGGGGAAGCCTTATTTATATATATAAAGTCTACACATATTTTTCATTGGCTTTCGGGACTATCAAAACATTCTATATCCAATTAGGGTAATGTACTTCGCAAATAAACTCCATTGATTCGAGTTTTTTGACCTCTTCTTGGATTACCTCGGGCCTACCTCGGGCATAGGCCCTTTTCCTTTTCTTCACTCGATTAGCATCCTTATCAATTTTTAACCGATAGAGATAACTTCGGGGTCAATCCCCGTCATATCCCTATGGCTCCATATGAAGATGCTTTGCCTCTTCCTCAATATCTCTATTAAGTTTTTCTTCACCTCCTTTTTCAGTGATGAGCCGATTTGGATGGTTTTTTCTGGCTCATCCTTTTTGAGGTTGATGGATTCTACCTCCTATGTGTCCTTACCCTTCTTCAGTTTTCTCTCATCCCTGGGGTCAAGAGTGTCAATATTGTAGGTGGTTATGAGTTTCTTGTGGGCCTCTTCCTATTTTATCGAGTTGAACTAATAATCCCTAGCCTCTACATGGTTACCTCGGACTTCACCAAGACCATAAGCGGTAATACTTCCAATATTTGAGTGATACTCTACCGAGGATGATAGTATAGGATGATAAGACATTCTCATCCATCATAAAGAACCTAACTTTTTTCTTACGCACCTCGGCCAGGAATCCATACAAACATCCATCTTGAACACCAAAGTGGGTGAACCTTTTCTCCGTTTAATCCTATTAAGGGTTTATAATAACGAACCAACCTCTTCTTACTAAGATTTAACCTCTTGAAGTAGTCCTATAATATGATGTCGGCTAAGTTTTCGTTGTCTACAAATGTTCTAAACACATCATACCCATATACCCTGGTGCTGATAACCAAAGGGTCTTCACGGTGACCAAAGATGCCCTTGAATTCCACTCGTGGGAAGGACACAACTAATGAGTCCATGTATACCTTATTTATCTTCCATGGCTTCATCTCTGAATAAATCTAGTTCACTTCAATCCTTTTGGTAACTGACTTCACATGTACGACGTGTGCCTTATGGGTGGTTGGCTCTGTTCCTCTTCCATTCATCCCTCCACTGAACATTTTCATGTCGAATAAGATCATGCACATATGTTCCTTAGGCTCGTGGATCTTTGATGGGAGGTCTGGATCATCATTATTCCTATCAAACTGATCATTTTTCTTTTCAGACTGAGTTTGTTATCTCGACCTGAGGTTGTCATCTTGGACTCTTATCTCTTGGCCCATTGTGCTTCTTACGGCGATCATCTTTGGAACCATTTTGGTCAAAATACATTTAGAGTTTCCCTTATATTTAAATTTTCTCAATCTTGTCTTTAAGAGGAAATAATTTATCAGTAGTCTGGTCATGGTCCTCGTAGAACTGCACCAATTACTTTTCTCCCTCTTATGAGGAGGGGACTTAATATTTTTATGCCACCTGAGAGCTCTATTATCTTTAATACCATTCAATATCAAGATAGGAGTTACTATCAATGGAGTGTAGTTGGTAAACTTGTCTTCAATCTACCTCTTCTTCCCATGTTTTTCCTTTTCTTTTTGAGCTTTACTCCCACTGTATTCCTTCTCGTCCTTTCCCTTATCCTCGATGGCTTCTCATGTGTTCATGACTTTCTCGATCATAGCCAAAAGTTTTGTAATTGACTTGGGAGGGCATTCGACCAGCTTCTAGAGTAGTTTTCCTTTCTGCTGGCCACCCACGAGGGTAGTTATGGCATTATTTTCTTTATAATTCTCCATATTAGGCATCTCCTTATTGATTCACACAATATAGTCTCTCAGTGATTCATTCTCCACTTGTTTCACATACAAGAGATGGGTCACCTTATTTTGGGTCTTCATGCCAAAATAGAAGTTATAAATGAACTTCTCAGCTAGTTGTTTGAAGAGAAATGTACCGTATATGGGATGCGCTAGTAAGAGTGTCGGATAAATCTCAATGTCTCATCTCGTTTGAGATAGATTATTTGTTGATCACAGACTAATACATCTCGATATGATGTATTGAATTCGTACTCCCATCATACTTGCGAGTGAGAGTTGGAGGTTTGAACTTGGTTGGGGTGGGAAAACTCACAATCCTTTCTACGAATGGAGACCTTTCCATATACCCCCTTTGGATGGGGTCTTAGATTTTCACAAGGTCGTTGATCTTATTTTCCATCCTTTGGATTGAACTGTTCCACGGTTTCTCGACTGACATGATATTATCTCATCCCCCTTCTCTATTAACTAGGTTAGGTATAGATTCTTGGACAATAGTATTCTGTGGGTTGTTTACTTCCCTCTGTTCCCCCTCTCAGTCCTACTGGGGCTGACGATTGACACATCCTCCATTCCCTTTCGAGGCCGCAATATTTCGAGATCGAGAGAGTTGATCTCATAGGTCTCCTACCAGGCCTAGACAATCAAAAGTTGACCGTTTTCTTAGTCTATCAAATGTTGAATCACTAGGTCGGCCTTTTTGCGTCGGCCTTGTATTGTTTCCTTCATTAGAATGTTCTGGGCGAACTTTTTTACCATAGATTTCATACAGTTCCTAGCAATCGTCCTCGTCACAATCAAGGTCATCTGGATTTTGTTACACCCATTTTCCTAGGTAGAGTTGCATGGGGTCAACCACGTCTCCACGCCTATGATGACACATTGCTTCATTGTGGGGGTCTAAGGTGGTCCCTCTGTCACCGCATCAATATCTATGGTAGTCAAAGTTATCATCTTCGCAACAGTGCCTGAAGGTTTGGCCATCGTAGTCTAGCAAAAAGCGCTAAACTGCTCTTGAATTTTTTATTGGCTAGCCATCAACGATCACAAGACTACTTCCATATTAACCATTTTTTACTGAGGTGGTGTGATGCTAGAGCTGAGGGAAACGCTCGAAGGTAGATCGGAAGCCATTTTTTCCAATAAAAAGAGAAGATGAACTGGGTGAGCTGGAAAAAGATTGAATATCTTAACTAGAGCTCTTTTAAGGGTGATTCAGGTCCAACAGGGGTAGAACTGGATCACCACCAGAAAATCAAGTGGGAGGCAAGATTAAATATGGGAGGACGGAGATAAACCTTCGTTCCCATAGACGGCGTAAAGAATAATGCTTCCCAAAATATACCAACACCAAAAATTATGAGCCCAAACAAGTAAATCTACAGAAATGGAGGTGATGAACAACTAAAAAATTATAGGATGAGGTAAGGATAAGATGATGAAGACCAATATGTAAGTGGTTTGTCCATTGGCCTTCTCCACTCTAGAGGTGATGAGTGTCTTTTATTAAATAAAATGAGCTCTAATGGCTCTGGTTACAATTCTATCACCTTCTCTCTCTACACAAGGTTTTACAGAGTTTGGCTAGGGTTTGTATTTTTTAAATCCTTTCGAAAGAAGGAGATAACATGTATATATAGAACTTGGGGTGGGCATTGTACCCCTAAGCATGTAAGAGGCATTTCCAGGGTGAAGCTTCCAATCAGGTCTTAGCCCTTGTCCTAGCACAAATATGTCATATGATGCAATAATCCCTCACGTGCTCATGGAGATCTTATTATAACTGCCTACCCATATGGACTAGTCATTATATAATCCTGTGTCATACGTGAGATATGTGTCATTTTGAGAGATCCCAACATGACCGAGGCTGACACATTCTATGTCTTGGTGATCAACTGTTGAACTAGACTGAAGTATGTTCTCGATTATCTAGGTTGTACTAAGTCGAGATGAGATTGGTGATGTATTGGTGGGCCAATTGATGGGTCTAGGCCTAAAAGACTAATATGAGTTTGAGGCTTCTGATGAAGGTCCACTTTAGATGGTTCCATAACTATTTATCTTGATTGGTGAGTAATATCAGCTCGGATGAGCTAACGCTGGCTGAGAATTGGTCTACACTTGGGTATATCAAAGGAAACTTTAAAGACAACCAATAAATTAAGAGGTTCGGTAAAACGATTATATGTCAATTGTCTTCCATTTTTTCCTATGCATCATAAATTTCTTGTTTAAGAAAATCATTTCCATATATGTAAAGATTTTATTTTCCAAGATATTTTCATTGAAACAATTCTATCGAGTATCCTAAAATGAAACCTCATCCATGAACTGTAATGGGTATCCAGAACCAAAAAAATTGTTAATTATAATATTTTGTGAATGTGATATGAATTAGACGGTCGTCCATTTCTGAATTTTAAGATTGTATTGAATGGTAGGTTAAATGGAGTTCTATTATATTACTATGTCTCTACTTTACTCTAGTTTTGAATTATTGTGTCTTTTCTTTACACAAAAATGTCTCAGTCAAGACTCTTAAAATTGTGGGCTTTTGAAACGATTTCTTAAAGCTTTTTAACTCCATTATGCAATTTTAGAATTGAAAATAGCTTGTTATGGCTTTATATTGGTAGCATGGTGCGTATAAAAATGCCCTTTAGAAATGGTTGCCACTAGGCATATCATGTGATAGTTTTATTAAAAGAAATAGGGATGGTACCTTACGTTTATTATATTTAGGAGAAATAGCTTCTTCTGAGTGGCATTTACAAGCAAGAATATAACTTTTCCAAAAAATAAAATAAAAAAGTATACAAGAGTTAGAAGACTGAAATAGAATCTTAAGAAATTCTTAGGCTAGGTAAACCTTTTATATCTAAAGTAACTAGTCCCCTGATCATTTGAGGAAGATCCTTGAAAATTTTATAAGACATTGAATGTCAGACGTGATAAAAGCGAACATTATTAGAGTATTATAATGAAACAATATCTTGGATGACTATTTTAAGGGTCTAAGGAGTCTTCGAACTTCCATTTATCATCTAAACAACTTCCAAAGAATCAGATTTAACATATAGGGCATCAAATCCAACGATCAAACATTTATTAATGCGTACGTGCAAAGCTAAGAGTTCTGTCTCTAAGCTAGTTTAAAGGACAATGAATTCTTGGAATGAAAAAATGAAACACCCATGAGCTCCTCTTATGGTCCCTCTAATCCCACTGTCTCCTGAATTAGACCTATTAGATCCATTAACATTGAGGCTAATGTCTTTAACCATCTAGTGAACTTTAAAGAAATCTCAGTGCGATGACACAACAGGTGACTTTCAAAGTTTATTGATCTTACCTTAGCAGAAATTAACTCATAGGAAGTCTTGATTATCTTTTCAGATTTCTTAGGAATACCATAAAAGAGACTAACACATATTGCTTCCCAAATTTTTCATAAAATAACCATAGAAAGAAACTTATAAATGAATATTAAATAGTCCTTTGATGTTTTGAACAACCACCAAGACATAAGAAGAGATTTAATTGAAGAGAAACTTGGGCAAATATCAACAAAGAATGAGAAGTGAAACCATACAGACTTAGCAATAGGACTATCTAAGAATAAATGTTGATGGTATTACACTTGTTTATAGATACAGTGGCACCTTGAGGCAATAAGGATACCTAAGTTTGGGTGTTACCTTCAAGAGGAAAATCTTTATAAAGAATTTTCTAAGTGAATATAGAGATTTTGGAAAGCATTTTATCAGACCAAATGTTAAGCCATATGGAGTTGGATCCTGCTAAAGGCTTGCATATTTGATAAGCTGATTTAAATTTGAAATCATTAGATGTAGAAGGTTTCTAGATAAGCTCTTAATTAATGGATGTAATATTGCTTTGGAGAACAACATTTTCATATCTAATTCTTTTAATTAAAGTAGATCCTCCATTGCTAGCAGCATAATCTTTATGCTTATTTTTCCTGAATAAGGCCTAAACACCTTTAAAAGTATTTATTATATATGCAAGGTTAAGACCAAAAGCTTAACTTATTCCCTATATGTCCCTTATCCCAAACACACCTTCACAAACCGGTTTGCAAATTTTATTCCATTTAACCCAATCATAGTATTGCCTCCCTGATCATTAGATACTCTAAAATGTTACTAAATATTTTATGAATCCTTTAAAATATATCTTTTGGAGGTTTTAAAGAAGCTAAGGTATAAATGGGAATTTAATCAAGAACATTTTTTATAAGGGTTAACCTGCCTGCAAAAGACTAAACTATTATTTTCCATGGTGAAGGATCTTTTCTTCTTTGAAGAGGCAAGGAGGGGTGTATAGTGAAGGATCTTTTCTTTTTATTAATCAACTGACCGAAGATTTTATCATAAATTTTGAGGAATTTTAAAAGGGCTTTTAAGCTATTTTTTCTACTATTCAAAAAATGATAGTATCGTCATCAAACTAAACGTAGGATATAATGCGGCTACCACAAGGATGAGAGAAACATTTGACTTGTTTGGAGATGATGAGGTTGTCCAGCCCTTTGCAAATAACTTAAACCATAATGAAAAAGAGATCGGGTGATAGCGGATCACCTTCCATGAGCCCTCTGGAAGAGTTGAAAAAGCTACAGAATATGCTCTAATTACTAAGGGGAACCAATTGTTAGAAATCACGCTCCATAAATTTCCTCAAGACTTTAAGAAGAAATACCCAAGATACCATGTCGTTTTCTGTTTCCATATCTATTTTGATAAGGACATGTGAACCATGGCACTTATTATGCATTAAGATGGTCATCTCATGGGATAGAAATATATTGTCATGGATGTTCCTCCCCTTAATGAATCAACTTTGATTGGGGGAGCTGGTAATAGGAAAAGTTTTAGATAGCCTTGAATTTAATATTTTGGATATTATTTTAACACTAAAGGTACATTGGTCTAAAATAGGAGCACTGGGTTAGAATAAAAATCATTGGTATTTGAACTATGGAAGTTCTTATCTAGCTTCTTTATATCCGGTCTCCCACAAAAAATGATTGTATGGTAGTAATGAGGCCCACCTTGATAATATACAAACATTTTACATAAAAAGTCCCACCAAATCCATCAACACTAGGTCTACTGTCAACACTAAGGTCCAAGATGGCTGTGTGGATCTCCACTTCAGTATGGACTTCGATCAAGTCTTTATTCATATCATCCATGATAAGCTTAGGAATGATATCAATTAAATCATCTATATCAGTAAGCTTCTCTGTCTGCCATCTATCTTTAAAGTGATAAATAAAGGTCCTTTGAAATTCCTGTTTAGAGTTTTTCCACCGATCATTTGTATCTTTAATTCTTTAAACTGTTGTAGCTACCTTTTTAGCCTTGACCACAGAAAGGAAAAAATTGGTATTATGATCCCTTTCTTTTATCCATTTAATGTTATATTTTTTCCAATTAATCTCCTAATGGGCTAAACTAATATTGATTTTGCTTCTTATTTCCTGTATCTCCAATTTATGTTGAGGAGGATGGTCCATCTCAAACACATTCTCCTTAGTCATCACTTCATTTTTAATATCTTTCACATTTTAAAAAATAACTTCAGAGGTAGCCTTGTTCCATAGCTTCAATTCTGATTTTAGTCTTCTAAGCTTCAAAGAAAAATCCATCATAAGATTGGCTTTAAAAGAGGATGACCATGATTCCTACAATGTTTGTTGAAAGGAAGAATGAGAGAACCAAATATTTTGGAACTTAAAAGGTCTAGGAGAAGAGTCATAATTATTTTTCATAGATATGAGAAGGGGGAGTGATCACTACAATGTTAGGAAAGGTGATAAATATATGAATTTGGAAATAGGGTTTTCCAATTAGGATTGTAAATTCCTCTATCAAGACTTTTGTAAAAAAAACCGACGACCCTTTATGTATGTTCTTTAGGTGAAAACAATTATTCTTTTCAAAGTCATTTTTCAATTTTATTACGAACCAATTTTGTGAACTAAACTAATTAAGCCAATTTCATCTTCTTAAACCTAAACATGTATAAAGTGTTATTAAGAAATATAATGTATTGAATGCTTACAAAACACACTGATGTACGAGGAAACCACAACAGGAAAAAACCTCGAACGTCCCAGGATAGATAACCATTATGATGAAATTTTACAAAGGAATATTTCAATCTTATATAACGACTCGATCCTCACAAGACTTGGCGTCTATTCTTCCCCTCAATAATTTTTCCATAGTGTAACACGTGAGTCCACCTACGCTAGGTTCATACACACATGAGTCCAGGCATGGCTCGATATCCACCGTTACATCTAGCAACCATTAATTAGAAAGTACGGAGTCCAACGTACTAAAAAGGTTATTTGAATGATGAAGAATGAAATTGTGGTCTTAAAACAATATCTGTATAACATATGGTATGTAAAATCAGATCTTGTAAACACAACGAATGTTTTTAGCTTTGGAAATGTTTGGTAAACTAATGCCGAAAAATGTATGAGTTCTATTAAGTTCTGTATAATCTTCACACTTGTGTTTTTGAGCAAAAGATGCCCTAAATAATAAACATGAGTCGGCGCATCATTAGAACGATATTGGCATGTTGTTAGAACTAAATCAACATCTCTTCATAACAAGTTATGAATGTTGTTTTAACGACTTCCACATGTCGTTTGAATGACTGTTATTGTCGTTTGATCCATCCAAACTAAAGGGTATGTTTCATATAACTCTAAACAATATATATCTCAGAAAAAACTAGTTTAAAAACATTTAAAAATAGTTATAATAAAATAACATCCTTAGACAAAAAAATTTGAATACCCATAAACCAATATGCATACATACCTAAGAGAATCTTGAAAAACTAAATGAATATGCGAAACGTGCACCAAAACCGTGACATGATCTATCTCTGAAGCTTGGACGCTACGTCTTTAAAAAAATATCATAGACTAAATGAGAATCGTGACAAGTAAAATCTATTCCTGACTCAAAGTGATTTTTGTTCGTAATAATGCCAATACATACAAAATGACACTTCTTGGAAATTTGTCCCTACACCTTGCACAAATTTCATTGTCCTCGGTACTACAGTTAGACATTGTGAATCTAGATCCTATATTTACAAGATCATAGAGGACACACTTATTATTACCGTCATTTAAATCCTCTACTAGTTGATTATTAACTACATTACCCCCAATTTTTTTATTCTTATGAGCAACAACATTAAAGTCTCCAATAAATAATAGAGGACTATCATAAGAGAAGATCGTATACTCTAAGTCTCTCCATAGATATAGTCTGTACTATTTAGTGCATTTGGCATAAATTAAAGTGATAATAACCTTTTTAAATGAACCAGGATCCCTATTTTAAGAGATAAGCTTTGTTCCTCATCCTTGAGAATTGTTAAAGTCAGTCTTAATCTCTAAGAAGAACAAATCTTGTTGGATTTATTACTAATTGCCTCATCATATTTCCACTTTAGCAAGAACTTCTTAATCTTCAAAGGGTTTATTTTAGGTTCCAAGATTGAAATGGTAGGCAAATAGTGGATTTTACTGAGTCTTTTGATGCTTCTACATCTAGGCTTATTAAAAATACCCACTAGCATTCCAACTAATGAAATTAATCATTGAGAACTATGAGGGATATACTTATTGATGACCTTAGTTTTATCTTTTATAATTCTATTAAATAAAGGATCAACTGGCTAAAGTTTGGGCTTCACTATGGCAAGATCCTTTTGATTCTTTACTAGGTGATCTTTAATGGGAGTCTCTTGTGTCATATTATTATATTTTGAATGTTTTGAATAGATGTTGCTCCATTTTCTATCAAACGGTCTTGAAAAAATCACGAGTTCATTTTATAAAGGAATACCTCTCTCCTTCTTCAGGTTTGAATCTGATAAGTAATCCTTGTGATTGCCATGGTGGTAGTCATAATAATTAAGTTATGGTGCTCTAGGAGAGAATATTATATTATTCACTAGTGTACATTCTTCAAGGGATATATAACAATGTCGGATCTTTGAGATGTGTTAAAAAAAAATTTGGGCAATGCTTGAGATGATGGGATGACAACGATTGATTGAAGGAGACTAGAGGAAGGCCCTTTCGACTAGTGATAGGTTAAGAAGGATAATCATGGATGATAATGGGACTATTTGGAGGTATTTGTAAGGGTAAATTTCAAACTGAGTCAATTTGTTTGTAATTGGCAAAATCCCGAACAAAATTATTTGAGTCCTAGGTTAGTCATTGAGTTGTGATCCCACAAAGCCTATGACATATAGTGTTGAAGATGTTGTGACAAAGCATTAAGGATGATCCGTGTTTAGTGCCTATGTTTTGCTTCACATTTGGTTTCTTTAGATCACTCGGGTATGAATGCTAAATGAATTTTGAGATTTAGGATTTTAATTAAGGATGTGTTATGAAATTTTAAAAAAAAATAGAACTTAGAAAATTGTTTTCGAAACGTAATTTCAAAAAAAAATTTGAGTTGTATTTGTTTTCAAAAATTCAAGGATGATTTAAACTTAAAATTAATTTTTGTTTCTATTCATTCAAATGAGAATAAGATTCGTTCAAACAAGAGAGCATTCTCATTCGAATAAGGCATGTTTGTCGTTCGAATATGATGCCGTCTCGAAATTTGTGTTTTTATATTTAAGGATTTTTTTCACAAAAAAATATCTTCTGTTGAAAAACGATTTTGCACCAGTTTACAAAAGTTCCCACTTGTTTTGGAACATCCGTAGCTTTCAAGATCCAAATCTAATCATTTAAAAGATATCACGATTTTGATTTTGGCACTAGATATTGTTCTTACTTCTTGAACTATTGTTTTCGTGTAGTGTACTCCGTACGTGTTGATTTTGAAGAAGAAGCGGCGGACTTCATGTTTAGATTAATTGACGGTTGCTAGGCTACATCGCTGAATACAGAGGTGCATATAGACTCGTGTACGGTGGACACTTATGTGGTTGAATTCCAGCGTGGCACTATAAAGGAGCAGTAGAAAAGGAGAAGAGCCTTCAAGGCGTGTGGGTGATCAAGTCATTGAGTTAGAATATATCTAGCTTTGAAATTTTTTATATCGTAGTGATTTTCTGGTCTAGCCCTCCGAGGGTTGTTTCCTTAGTGGTTTCCTCGTACAGCGACGTCTTGTGGTGTGTTTGATTTATTTGTTTCATCTTTTTAATCATTATAGATGCATGGTATAGGGTTAACAAGATAATATTGGGTAAATCAAATTGTTTTCACAAGATTAATTTGTGGGTGCTAAGATAAAATTTGGTAAATTTTAAAAATTGCCTTTGGCTAAAGAACACTGCTTAGGGGATTTCTCAAATTGGTATCAGAGCTAGAACACTAATTTATCATGTATGTGATCCCTTATCTTTAGGCATGAATCCTGGAGGGTTTGAGGTTATTAGAACACCTATGTTTGATGGGACTAATTACGCTTACCAAAAAATGCATTTGAAGTCATCTCTTAATGATATAGATGAGAGGGTGTGGTTAGTTATAGTTACGGGGTGGACACCACCAATCATAAGAGATGGTGAGGAAATACACTTAAAACATGATGAGTTGTGGACTAATGCCAAGCAAAAACTAGCACAGAATAACTCTAAGGGTTTGAATTCAGTTTTATGTTCTTTCTCTCCAGAGGAATTTTTTCATATTATGACATGTGAGATGTCTAAAAAGGCTTTGGATATACTCCAACATACCTATGAAGGAACCAATGTTGTTAATGCTTGCAAACTCCAAAACCTTACCACCTAGTTTGAGACGATTAAGATGACAGAGAGTGAGACCTTTAATGAGTTCTATGATAGATTGTGTGATATAGTCAACTCATCGTTTAACTTGGTAGATAAGATGCCAAACAATCAAGTGATAATGACAAACTTGAGGTTGTTTCCTAATAGATTTAATCTATAGGTGCCTATTTTAAACTCTTTAGGTATGCTTGACTCGACAAAACTTGAAAAGCTTGTAGGTGACCTAAAAACTTATGACATTGACATGTTTATCTCCAAGCAAGTGCCGAAGAAAGAAAAGGGCATAGCTTTGAAATTCTTGAAGGATGAAATAAAGTTTTTGATGATGATTCTGAGATCGAGTTCGAAGATGTGTCCATGTTAGCAAAGAAGTTCAAGAAATTTCTTAAGTTCTGAAAGAAATTGAAAGATGCAAAAAGGTTTGAAAAAAACAAGAACAAAAGGTCGATTTCTTCCCTAAGAATCAATGTGAGAACATTAAGAGGGATGAGTCGGATAGATATTATGGTTGTGAGGGTTATGGCCGTAGGGTTGCTGAGTGACCCACTAGACTTAAGAAGGAGGGTAAAAAATCGATAGCATATAATGCCACATTTAGTGACAGTGATCAGGAAGAGGGATTTGATTCACCCACTAAGCACAACTTAACTGCATTAATGGCTAGTCATGTGAGAGGCGGCGAGAAATCTTCATATGACGGTCTTCCTTTGCATGACAACTTTGAGGCCATAGTTAGTGAAACCTAAGTGAGTGTGGGAGATGTGAGTGAGGATGAGGAAATAGATGAGAATGAGCTACAAGTTGCCTTTCGTGAATTATATTCAAATACTTTAAAGATAAAACTAAAAGCTAACTTCAAGTTGGTAACTAAGTTGAAAGAACATTCCATAAGAAATAATAATGATGCATCGATTGAGGTTTGTAGGGTATGAAAAGAATCTTCTAGAGAAATTAGAATATGTTGAGGGAGATGGAGATATTTTTTGTGGTTTGATTGGGGCTATGAAGAAGGAGATTACAGCGTTTGATGAGTCTAGGCATTTACTCGAGTCTAGAATTGGTGATCTTAAGGATAAATTGAGAGGTTCCAGTAGGGTTAAGTTACATTTGGAGGTTAGGTCGAAAAAATTAGACAGGATGTTAGGCATCATCAAAGTCAAATATGATAAGTGTGGAATTGTCATTGATGATTATGTTTCTACTATCCAAATCCAATAACATTCATGTGAGAGAGTCAACATAGAACGTTAGGAAAGTTCAACCTTTAGGTAAGACACCTCTCCGTATTTACAATTTGCTCTCCATATTTACACTTGCACTCATTGCGGTAAGAAGGTTCACCTTAGACGCTTTTTTCTATGATCATAAGAACGCTCCTAGAAAGTTTAAGAATAGAGTCGTTTCGGTTCCCAACACCCCTATTAGACGTTACAGACCTACTTGGGCTATCAGATTCTTTTTTTCTTGCACCCGATTTCCCCATGTTAGATCTTATAGTTGAGCGTGTTAGTATATTTGACATACTCTAGTTGTGTCATTTTTATACATCTTCTCTAGGGTTATGATGTATATAGTTTGTATTTTTATCTTTTTCTTTCTTGTGAAAAACATAAAAATATTTTATTCTCATATATTTTTGAAAAAATACAAAAAGATTTTTCTTTTGGGTTTAATTATTTTTTGAAAAACTCAAAACTATTTTTTGTTTTTTTTGTGTCTTGAGTGTACACTTATGGTATGGCATATTGGTGTGCTTGAATCCCCTTCACTTCATAATTTACATGTGGTTAGGACATTTGGTTGTGACTTTATATACTTCGGTTGATATTAACCATGAGTTTCATGGATCTGTTTTGAACGTGACTTGCATTTTGGATTCGACTATGTATATGCTACCACACACACATGTACGAGTTGTTTTGAACATTTAACTCTGGGGGAGATGTTCACCCCTCAATCTTGTCATCTACGTATATTTATGACTTAGGGGGAGCTATGTATGTATGAACCTTTGCCCATGAGGATATTTGTTTATTATTTAAAAAACATGAGTGTACAAGAGAAATGTCTGCGAAAGACAGGTTGACTTTGCGTGAAAGTCTTCGTTGAAAATATCCCAAGTAAAAATTAAGGCAATAAATAGAGCATAAAATTTCAATGAAGCTCTAACTTAGGATATATTAAAAGAAAAGATAGTACTTCAAAAAAATCATGAATTCGAAAAGAATAGAAAAATACATATGTTTTAGTTTTGACGGAGTTTAGTCGAAGATCAAAGGGTTTGCAAAATGAGTCCTAGGTTTAATGATCGTTTCATGACACTATTGTTTGGTAGAATTATAAAAAAATCTAGACTTGTGTGTGTGGTGTTTGTTTTGTTCATTAAGTGCAATTTTTTTGTCACATGTGACTAAACCATAGTTTAATAATATTTTGTGGTCAATTAGAGATTCTTTAATGTATCTAGGTGTTTGGTTCATGGTTCATTCATTTTAGTTCACGGCCATTCACTTAATTCAATGCTTCAGCACATCAATAACATCTTAGCGTGTATCTCTTACGTTTTTGAGTTGGGTTTTTATATTTTTTTGTGTTAGATGGATATTTTTCATTATTTTGTTTCTCTCTAATATCAATAAATATATTTTTATTTAGAAAAAAGATGTTTTCTATAAACGAGGTTTGAACTAGCATCCACTGTTACGCGTCGCTTGAAGCAAGAGTGATTTATTTCTAATTAAATGTCACTGTCATTCGAACGAATTCTCCTTGGTTCTAACGAGTTCAGTTTCTTGTTTGAACAACCCTTAGTTTTGGTTCGAATGACGTTAAAAATCACTTTTTAGCTTATATATCTCTTCCATTTTATCCCTTTCTTCTCTTGCGACGTTCCTCTCATTCTTGCGTTCCCAAACCTCCATTGTTGAGCATTTTGACGGTAGAAAATCTTCAATCTGTTGGTTATTTTGGATTCCCTTCCTATTTTATCCATCATTGTGCCATTTATTCAGGTATTCATTGTTTATTTCATTTTTTTTTTAGGGTTTGAAGAGTTTTGGAATTAAAATTGTGTGACATATTTTCTACATACTTCTACCATTTTTATACTTCATTTTTGACACTTTCATGTATGAAAATTGATCTACACGATTTTATGTTCAAAAACCTTCATTTTGAGGTGGTTTTTGTTGTTTTGTTCATTTTATATATTTCTATGTGTTGTGTGTCTTTGCCCATTGTGTGTGCATATGTGCATCACTATGTATCCAAAAGATTACATTTTTATTGAAAAATTATTTATTATCCTTTGGATATTTCAACACATACACTTGTTTGGTGTGAGCATTTTTTACGGATTATTTGTTTATCCATTATCTCTGTTGATATTATTATATCTTGCTGTTGTTGGGTTGTGATATTTCATTCATCTCGATGGTTCGGTTAGATGTTGTATGGAGATAGGGTATTAGATCTTGCTCTTATGTTGGGATAGGATAAGTCTCTTCCTTTCTACATATTCACCCATTTTCCCCTATCAATTTCTTGATTTCAATGGCTCTTAGACATTGCCAATGATCCATTCATGCTGTTCATATTGAGGAGCAACCTGCATTGGTTAGGTCATAAGACGCACAGGCCAACCGTCCTCAGTATACCGATAATCGATGGGTAAGATATGTAGAGTATAAACAATAATGTGTTGTCGATCTACATATACGCACTGTCATTAGAGACAGAGTTTTTAAATTGAGGAATTTGGGAAATACCGTGTCCCTGATTGGCTTAGAGATATAGATTGAGACCCCATATTTGATATGTACGATGTGATTCACTCTGACATAGTCAGAGAGTTCTATTTTCGAGCTATTAGGATTGCTGGAGTGTTCGGACCTCTGTTAGAGATGTTTTAGTTTTGGTCACATGTGATATCATTTCCTAGATCCTACATATTCCCCGCATCCCTGATGCTATCATTTTGGGTCATGTCCATGGGTGCCCAGATCCTAATGACATTATTCGTCATTATTTTAGAGAGCTTCCCTCCAAATTTGCTATCATGTATCCTCAGCATCTTCATCCCAATATTTTTATTCTTAATTTGTTTACATCATCACCAGTTTATCCACAAACCCACTATACCCATATCTCATATGACATAGTGTACTTTATCTATTCTACGAGCCAGTGTTAGCAGATACATCTTCCTTCCATCATTCTACATGTCATGTCTTTAGTTCTTCTTATTGGACCTACTTCTATTTTCACTGCCGTTCCTTTTGTTGTATTCGTCTCTTGCATTTGTAAGGCTGATAATGTTACACTTATTTAGGATGAGATTGAGTAGTTTGGCATTTCACCGATAGATGCAAAAATCATTTGCAGATCTGAGAGTCACCTTAGCAAGGTATCACGCCATGTTCCCTCTACTTCTTCTTTTTTAGGGTAGGTAACACTTCATAGTGATGTGGAACCCTTCCCATTGAGGATCCATTCACTAGGACATGAGCTAATTTAGATGAGGTTGAGCATAGGTTTGAGGAGGAAAGACATCATCATATACTTTTACTGGCTGAGCTAGTAGAGCACCATTATATTACAGAGGCTGTAATGGCTAGATTTGGTGCAGAGGAACAACAATGCACCATTCAGCAGTCCCAGATTTCATCTCTTCTAGATGAGATGCGGTAATGAGAGCATAGCATAGGAGTAGGGACGTCTCGGAGATGTAGGGACGATGGCACCATGGTTGATGACGATGGTTCTGATGGAGATTATTGAAGATTGATTCAGTTTTTATATTCTAGATACACTATTTTTGTTAATGTATTGGGATATTGTGTATTCAGTTTTGATATTTGAGGATACATTATTATTGTTTTACCACTACTGGCTTTATATCATCTCATGTTTGTAGGCCCCTTTTTCTACGAGGAAAGTGATTTAAGGATGACAAAATAATATCTTTTTATGAAAACCCTTTTTCAAATTTTTAATTCACACCAAGTTGTGAACCAATTTTATCTTAACAAAATTTTATCTTGATTAATCCTAAGCATTCATCTAGTGATTAAAGAAAGTAAAATAAAGTAAAGAACACTCACAATGTCGGATATACGTGGAAACCACTTAGGGAAAAAATCTCGGACGGCCCAAGCCGCACAATCACTATGATGTGGAATTATAATGAACAGACACAAGTCTTACTCAACGACTCAATCCCCACGAGACTTGATGCTCTTCTGATCTTCAACCACTCCTCTACAGTGCCCGTGCAGAAATTCCTTCTACCATGATGCTCGTCCACAGCACATGCGTCAACGTATGTCTCGGTGTCCACCGATATGGCTTTGTGTCATCTATGATATTGAACAGGAACTCCTCCTCTTCTTCACCGCAAAAACAAATGTTTAAATTTAGAACAAACTCGTCTTGGTGCCAATAAAGATCACTATATCATATAGTAATGAAAACTCCAATCTTTTAAACTCTAAGGATGTATTTGGCTTTAGAAAACCTTAGAAAAAATGTGCAAACAACGTTCTGGTAGAATACTGTTTTTGCAGAATGCACACTTACGAAATTCTGTTGAAAAAATGCCTCTTATAATTTTCTTTAGGCGGTGGCTCATTTAAGAAACTTTGACATGTTGCTCGAACGAGATTGACATGTCATTCGAATGACAATGCCATCTCGCTCGAACGACAAGTCAGGTCGTTTGAGCGACACAACGAATTAAAGTTCCATTAAAACACTTCTCTAATCCATCCTTATCGGAATAAAACAAAGTATAAATCATTTCAAACACTTTAAAAATATTTTAAAATTACTTCTTTAATAAAATAACATCCTTAAACATTTTAAAATAAATCCCGAGTCCCATTAAAATTACGCATTCATACCGGAGTAATCTCAAAATGCAATTAAACTTGAAGACGAAATATGCATCATAAACCGTCATGATAAATCTTTTAAGCTTTGCTGCAGCGTCTTCAATAAACTTTAATATATCATGGTCTATGCTTGATCATGATAGTTTGAATCAACCAATGACTGAAGTGTGTTTTATTCCAAGAATAAGTCAAATAAACATACAATGCTTCATACATCTACTCACCAATATCTTATTATCCATTATCATATGATTACACTCTTAGTTGATATTGAGATATTTATCAAGCCATGCAATTCATTCTTTTTTATATTGCTAGATATGTTGTTTATTATTTATCTGTCCCACTATTAGTCTATTCCAAGCAAAAGGGGGTGAGACATGTGATATAGGGGAGTTTTACTGACATTAATAATTTTATTTATTTTTATGTACCTCTGTAATTCACTTGTGGTATTTATTTATTTCGTATATGCAGTGATTTTCAGAGATTCATACATTTTAGCTACATAAAATTCCGACATGATTATGCTTTGCCAGTTTTATCTATATTAGTTGTTTCCTATATTTTTCTTTTTGGGGTTTATGGAATAGGATTTAGGTTTTTTGAGTTGACAGCCCCGTCTTAGCATTTCACTATGTTTTTGTGTTGTCCTGAAATAGCCGGAGGGGGAGATTTTTAAGGGAAAATTTCCCATCGAGTCAATTTGTCTGTAATTGGCATAATTTTGAACAAAAATATTTGAGTCATAGATTAGTCATTAAGATTTGATCCTAGAAAGCCTATGACGTGTAGTGTTGAAGATACTGTGGCAAAGTGTTGAGGATGATATTCATGTCGTGTTTAGTGCCTACATTTTTCTTCACACTTGTTTTATCTTAGATCACTAAATTATGAATGCAAAATGAATTTTGAGATTCAGGATTTTAATTAAGTATGTATTTTTCAATTAAAATGTTTTAGGACTTTGAAAAATATTTTGAAAACGTAATATAAAATAATCTTCGAGTCATATTTGTTTTCAAAATTTCGAAGCTACTTTAAACTTAAAATTAATTTTTTTTTCTTGTCATTCAAACGAGATTAAGGTTCGTTCAAACGAGAGAGCATTCTGATTCGAAGGTATCCTTTTTTTTATTCGAACCGATGCCTCATCGAAATTCGTGTTTTCCTATTTAAGGATTTCTTTCACGAGAAAAAAAGAACTTTTGTAAAAAAGGGTTTTTACACCAGTTTACAAAAGTTCCCACTTGTTTCCAACATCCTTAGTTTTCAAGATCCAAATATAATAATTCTAAAGCTATTATGAGCTTCATTTTGGCACCAAATATTATTCTTCCTTCTTAAACAAATGTTTTTATATGGTGGACTCCGTGCGTGCTGATTGTGAAGAAAAAGTGATGGACTCCGCGTTCAGATTCGTAAACAGTTACTAGGATTCATTGGTGTATACCGAGATGCACGTGGACTTGTTTTCTATGGACACTTTCATGGGTGGATTCCTGGATGGCATTGTGGAGGAGAGGTAGAAGAGGAGAAGTGGCATGAGGCCTTGTGGATGATCGATTTATTGAGTAAGAATATATCTCTCTTTGTATTTTTTATATCACAATGATTGTATCGTATGGTCGTCCGAGGTTTTTTACATTAGTGGTTTCCTCTTACATCAACGTCTTATGTTGTGTTTGATTTATTTTCTTTATCTTCTTAATCACCGTAGATGCATGTTATAGGGTTTACAATGTAAAATTTGGTAAATTAAATAGTTTGCGCTAGATTAGTATGTGGGTTATAAGATAAATTTGGTAAATTTTAAAAATATTGCCTTTGCCTAAAAACACTACTTAGGGGCCTTCTCAGTTATTAGTTAGTTTTTTGTGAAGTATTTTTTAGGTTTTTGGATGGGTTTCATTGGATATTTTAGGGGAGGCTTGGTGTTGGACACTTTTACACCATTCAAGAAAATATAAGACTTTTCTTTATGGCCCCTCTTCGAATAATATGAGAAATATCTTAGTAGTTTTCATATATCACATCCTAGCAAAAGCCATTATCCCCTACACCAATCCACATCCTTTTTGGTTTATCTTGAGTGAGGTTGATCTCCACACAAACCCTAGCTAAACTAGGTCTCGATTGATTCATTGTAGAAGCATTTCATTTTTAATGTCTTTCTAATCACTTGGGTAATGGAAAAAAGAGAAGCTACAGAAAAAAGATGAATTGGAAGATTTGGTAAATATATCCAAGTAGGAACCATCGGGATTTCTTCATTTGGTCTAAAAATTGAACTCCGCTTAAACATATGCATTGTAAGAATTCCTAAGAACCATTGTTCTGTTGTCGACATTCTAACAAAATCCTCTTCACATCCATGTTTGATAAGAACGTGCTTATTATCTGTAAACCAATAGTGCATGCTTATTTGAGGTTGAATGTCAGAAAGATTTTCCTCATTTCTTCCATAGCAGGCCTCCTATGGAAAAACTAGCCGACAAGTAAGAATTTAAAAGGTTCACCAAATACTTCAATATTCTCTGTCGAAAAATGCATAATTGGTTCACCTTTGAAGGGTGATGGGGTTTTGAGGGTTGGTTCTTTAGAGACATTTTTTGCAACGACACTTGAAAAAGCTTTGGACCAGAAATTGGTAACATCAGTGGGTTTCAGGTTCAAAGGAATATTATTCATGGATGTAGAAGCCATGCAAACTCTAGCTAGGGTTTGGAAATCGAGAGAGAGAGAGAGAGAGAGAGAGAGTGGATGGGAGGCGGCTATCCCTAATTATAACACAATTCTTTTGATAGTTAAATGTTTACAATATAATCATGATATTCTTGAACAAATCAGTTTATTTTATCTTTATTATGGTAATAAAAAATGTATGTATATATATATTGAGAGGTATATTTCCGTATAGTTTTAAATCCACAGTATTATACGAGGTGTTGGTTGGATAATACACAATGTAATAGTTTGTACTTTTATGGTTAATGTTCACATTTAATTATTAATTTAATTGGGGAAATTAAATTGGTTTTCGATAAATATTAATTAGCGGGACAAGGACTAATATTTATTATTATTATTATTATTATTATTATTATTATTATTATTATTATTATTATTATTATTATTATTATTATTATTTCCTTGCATGTAATAAGTAAATAGAGATGTGATTTATTAGATGTTGTTTATGAGTGAAAATCAATGGTTTATTATGTTATGCCAATAGAGAGTTACATGGGCAAATTTATATATTTTATGGGGAATGCGTACTATACGTCGGTGTCTGGCCCGTTTATGAGATGTTAGCTTATTTAGAGATGGGATGACTCGAATGATTTTTTTAGTGCACCGATAATTTGGAATGGGTCGAATTGGTCCATAATAGGTAATCGGGTATTATAGTTTGGTTCCATGGATTATTTAGATAAAGTTGGGCCCGTATAGGGGTATGGGTGTGTTTTTACCCTTAGGGCTACGTTTAAAATGGGATTAGGGTGCAATTAGGTATCATATTAGTATTAGAGAGGTTGATGGCAACCCTCTTTTTAATCTTTGCATAATTGTTCTTAAGTGAGGGTTCAAGAGAAGTGGAAAAAAGAAGAACCTTGGAGAAGAGAGAACAAGAGCATCTCCAAAGTTTAGAATCATCCATACATGAAGAAAATTCGAATTCATATCCATAAGCAAAGTATTTACTTTCATTAGATTGCAAGTATGTAGTTAATTACATTTATGATTAATTACGATTAAATTTGTGAATAAAAAGATGTAAACTTTGAGAATTGGAAGTAAGATATTCAAATTGTGTAACTTCTGATTTGTATTAAATATTGTTTGATGATGAACGTATAAGAATTTCGTGATGAAGTTTTGGTTTTACAAGTATGAACACATAGAACATTTATAGGGTGATAGAATGAATGAAAATTCAAGTTTGATTAATTATGGGTTTGATTGGATTGAATAATGATCAGGAATTCTAGGCTTTTAATAATGGATTCAGGTTTAGTTTGAGATTATAACCCTTCTGTGTTGATGATATATTGATGTGGTGTAACAACCCTCGATTCTGGGAGGCTCATTTTATACTAATTATACCGCATAAGGTAATTATATAAAATGTGGGGACTAGAGTAAATATTAATTGAATGAATTGAAAGTTAATATTTACTAGATTGATGCATATTTAATGTATGTGAAAGTAAATATCATCAGGTTATATGTTTTATAGTGTCATGCATTTTAGATGACATTATGGTTTAAATGAAATTAGAACTCGAAATAAATTATAAAATCTCTGGATGCCAGTTTAGAGGGTGTAGCTAGTCCCGGAATGTAAGAGACAGTCAAAATAAGTGACATATTGTATTTTTGGGTTTCGGGCACTTTTACCTGGTTTTATCTTAAACACGTATTTGCGAGTCATTTTAATGTGGTATTAACCACTTAATTTGGGAGTTTTAACTTAAGCCACGATTTTAGTCTTCCAAACCCCATTATTTCCCCATTTCATACCAAACACAAGAGAGAGATTTGGAGATTGAAGAATTGGGATTGCTCCTACCGCAAAGAAATCTGAATTTGCAAGTCTAAGGCAAGTTTTCTACTCGCTAATATGTGGTTTAAATTGAATAAATTGTGTGTTAGTTATGTGTTTGACATTTATGGTTTAAATGTAGAAATTGTGGGATTTAAACCCTAATCTTGATTCATGTTGAAGAAATTGTGGGTTTTGATGGTTAATAATCATGTAGATTAGTTTGGAGTAGATTTTTGTTGTTGGATGTGTATGAAAATGAAGAGATTTGAAGTTTGGGGAAATTAGGGTTCATAACCCTTCGTAGCCATTTTTGGCAAAATCGCAGGACCGAATTGATTCAGCCCTAGGGCGAATCGATTCGGTAAGGGGTAGCTTCCAGGTCAACATAACCCGAATCGATTAGGGTTAATGCCGAATCGATTCGGCCAATTGCAGAAACTTGGTTTTGTTGTCCGAACCGATTCTCTTTTTGGGCGAATCGATTCGGACGTTAGGCTAATCGAATCGATTTCCTGCTATTTTTGAGTTAATTTTATAACTCAATTTTGATTCTTTTTATTTAGGTTTAGGACCTAGGAACCTTGTTGAATGAAGTAAACTTGGAGTCCTAGTGTTATAGATGTGTTAGGAAGCTACCCTAGAGTAGAATTGGTTTATATGGGGTTTTTCCGGGGTTATGCCTATTGATGTTAGGGCACTTTTTCTTCTAGTTGATTAATATAAAACTAGGAGAAATACTATTATGTTTGGGAGATTCTAGAAGCTCAATTGAGCGATGTTAACCTTGATGATTCTTAATAACACCATAAAAGTGTGTTGGGCGAATAAATTGAAAGTTTATTCGTTCCTTTGAAAGATGATAATTTTGGGGTTTTAAAATAATACCCTAAAATGCTTGGAGATAATGAAGAGTTATTTAATCCTTTGAGGGTGTAGTGTCGATACAATTTATCATATGGCTACAGATAATAAGTCATATTATTTACGAAATGTAAAGGGATATGGTTTCGAATAATAATGAAACATACATTTGCTAAAATGTAAATGGAATTGGAAATGGTAAATGGAAATGGAAATAATGATGGTAAATGATAATTTACTTAGTCATTAATATGATAAATGATGATTTGGTTAAACACACCTCTCTAAATGACATCATAAGGGAAGTTCGCGCGCTTGGTGATGCCCTCTGGCTAGTGAATGTAGGGTGGATATAGTCCATTTTATGTTATATTTTCTGCGCTGGTGAGGAGATTTCGGGTGTGGTCTTGACTCTCCCGCAGGCATATGGACGCTTCCCGACGTATTTCATTGTAGGTGCCCAGGTTGTCTTATATAGATAGGCCCTGGAAGATGATGGTCATTTTGGGGCGCGCCCAGTGGGGAAACTCGGAGGGGCGGTCTTAGAATTCGTTATATGTATATAAATATAACAGTTCATAATCAAGTGGGACTTGATGTTTGTGATATGCCTTAAAGAGCATAAAGAAGTGCCACAAAGAGCACAGTACAATGCCACAAAGAGCATTAAATGTTGATTATATTCGTGCTAAGGAATGGTAATGCCAGGATGGGCATGTAATTGAAATAAAAGCCATAAAGAGCTTAAAATTATAATTATATTTTCCTGATAAGGAATGAAATGCTAGTAAAGAGCATAAATGTTGTAATTATGAGTTCATGATAAGGAACATAATAATGAGATGGAAGATTTTAATTTATGTTACTCTTTCTTTTTCTTTGCATATTTAAATTAAATTCATGCTTTTCTTTACTGTCTTAGCTTATGTTTTAGAACTGTGTAGATAGATTTTATTCTTCCTAGCATGATTGTATTCATAACTGTCATACTCTTTATTCATCTGGTAATCATATAGAACCGGGCCCTGGCCCGTTCATATTTCTTGTTGTGCTTTCATCTTATATCCGCTCAGGTACTCCACCGTAAGGATGTCTGTTTTGAATTCCGATCCCGGTGTCTTTGGCGAGTCGTGATGCTTTGTTGGTATTACGGGGCATTTGGCAATAGACGTTGTCATTCTTGTACTCTAGTCAGGATCAGATCTTTTTACTCGGGCGTGAGGCCCAAGCTTTTGTACTTGATTAATGTAATGTAATGTAATGTAATATGTAAATAATTGAACTTGTTTTACATTGTTGTATCGCATTGTATTAGTCTGTGACCGACAGCATATTCGGTCCTCTTATTTGTTACTTGTAGCTATTGTATATACATTTATGGGGTTTCCATTTTCTATACAATGGGTTGTTAAGTTGTTTTCTTTTGTAAACTTTAAATCCAAAATTTTTAACAACCCGTTTTTCTGAAATATGGAGCGGTTATCCCGCATACTTCTTATTTTGTTGTGATGCTGAGAATGATTCCATCCATGATTCCGTTATTTTGGAGTATCGGGCTGGCCATCCCCTATTTTGGATTGGCGGGTTGTCACAGATGGTATCATAGCATCAGGTTCTAGAGTCCTTAGGAATCTGTGTGAACGCCTTAAGTTTTCTGCGTTGCTTTTGACTTGACATAGAGCCTTACGATTAAGATCGTTGCTTTCTTTAGTGGGGTCTCGTTCTTCTTCCATGAGGTAGAACTTATAAAATCTTTTCCGCATTCGTGTGAGAATAGTAGGTCGATTAAAGAAGGGCGTCATGGGAAGGATTGTTGAGAACGGTAAGTTGTGGTCGGGAATGAGGACCGCTTTGGAGGTCGCTCCCTTTTTGTAGCACTTTCTTGTCTTACTACTACGACTACTAATTACAGATGATGTAGTTTCCCAAGTACCGCTAGGAGCAGAAAGTGGTACTAAGCTTGAGATTTCAAGCAATGTTAAATTGAAGTGGAGAAGTGCCCAGAAACAGGATGGAGGAAAACCTTCCTTCCATAGAAGTAGTGATGAGAGGGTGAAATTGTGGTCACCATATTCGTGGGTGCTGGAAGTTTGGCCCCTAGAGAAGCCTGGTGGATACTTGCAACAGCAAGTTTCTCTGGGAAAAATTGGACTAAGGAGAAGGTGAATTTTTGAATGTTCACACAATGTTCGGTTTAAGGCCGATAGCGAATAAAGTGTTGTACGGTTAGGGAGATCGGGAACCACAAAATGATAGGCTCCAGAATAAGTGTCGTTAACACTTCTGATGGGGTAATGATCATGAAACCCTTTTGGTGGACATCCTCCTAGAGAGGTTTCATTGAATTGAGGAAGAGAAGGCCGAGAGCGTGTCCTCTTTTACTGAGAAAGTAAGAGGGACTGCGTGGGCAATTATTGTCGGCCAGAGTCGGAGTAATGACTATGATGCGGAGTTCTTAGTAAGAAGGTTGATGGGAATTCCACCTTAGTTATGGGTGGTGTATTCCTTAGGATAATACTTAGTAGTATTATATCTACTGTAGATTCGGGTGTGTATATTGAGCTTATAGTAGTATTGATGCTATTATATAAGGGTAATGATATGACTTCGGTGGTATGGAAGTTCTATCTTTTCTTCACTTGTTATGAAGCAAGTGATGATATTTTAAATGTATATGTATCATATGCGTTAATTGCATTATGTGTCCCTTGGTTTGAGAACTCTATTGTTTGTTTGCATTGTATGTGGTTGCTACGACTTATCTCCACGACCAATAAAATTAAGTAGTAATGCATAGGAGGGGTTCCTTGTTTGGATTCCTCTTTAGCGGGACTCTCCACGCGTGAACCTTAACAACGTTGGGAGTGGAGAGATGTTACTTTTCCTTTTTCTTATTTTATGTACTTTATGCGAGTAAAGATATTTTGGTTGGTTTGGAGTGACAGCAAGCAAATAAAATTGTAAGGCTATCTTACCTCTAGTTCAAAATGGAACTAGTTGTTCTATGATTTCTCTCATGGATAAAGGTTGAGACTTTATAGAGGTGGATCGAGGTAGGTAGGAGATTTTGTTACTTGTTTAGTTACCTTGTGTGAGTGTTTGATTATTTGTTTGTTTTGTTTATGCATGTTACGCTTATCTCCATGATCAACTAGTTAAGTAGGCATGTGTCGGAGGGGTTCCTTGCTTGGATTTAGCTTTGCGAGACACTCCGCCGCATGAACAGTGGAGAGACGCTATCCTTTTCTTTCTCTCTTATTTTATTTATTTTGTTGTTAGGAGTGGGATTTGAAATATTAGCCTAGAATCACGTAGAAGAGTGATTAAGGGCTATTAAAGTGCGAGATAGAAGCACTGTATATAGTTCTCTCCTCTGATCGATGTGAGGGAGACTGAGATATGAAGTCGAACTGAGACTTAGGGATTGTGCCTTGATAAGAAGGTCATGTTTATATAAGGGGATATATATATTTGAAAGAATTCACAGAAAGTGAATTTCTAATCAGTTAAAATATTTAATGATGCTATGGTAAAGCCTGGAAGTAGAATCTTATTAGTAGGGTTATGAATTTGCATTTTTATTATCGATCTCGATCATGTGTCTTAGATCGTCATATCTCGACGACTGACTATGCGGCATAGTAGTGTAACGGGAGGGTTCCTTGTTTGGATTTCGCTTCGGCGAGACGTCCCACGCATGAACCCAAGTGAATGTCAGGAGTTGAGTAAGGTCTTGGGCACTAGGGATCTATTTATTAGTATTATATATCTATGACTTAGATAGGGCATATATAGATCGACTTTAATATTATTAGGATGTTAGGTCTTTAGGGTATGAGACGTTAGTTTAGGGAGGCTGTAAGGAGTTGACCACAAATAGGTTATGGGTCAACTCTAGGAGGGATTAAGTCACTAGGAAAGAGATTTATGGGGTCTCGAGAGGTTTGGTAGGTGAGGCCGAAGAAGATAAGGCCTTTCTTGATTAGAATGTTATGTTGATAACTTAACTTCCGGGAAGTTGAATGGATGAATTGACTTCTACTCCCGAGTCCATGTGGTTAAGTTCGGGGGTGGATTCAATGAATAAGTCTCTGCCAAGTTGGGGAGTAATGATACTGGAGCATAGACCCATTATTTATGTGTCTCATAAGCTTAAACTTGCGGGAAGTATTATTTCCTGATTGAATTAAAATTCATTATGGTAGTGATCGGCCAAAAGAGATTAGGCGTTACTTCCTGGTCAGAAATTGGTCTTTCTCGTGAGCAACAAGTTGTTGCAATATGTAGTGGGAGAAATCGAGTTAGTGCTCGGATTTCAGAAGAAATAGTGATTTGATATTTTTCTCATTCGCTAAGGGAATGCGATTGGGGTAGTAGGTGCGTCGAGTAGGAAACCCGTTGAACCTTTAGTTATGGCATAGGAAGCCAAATGAAATGAGCGTGATTAGGGAGACCTTGTAGAAAGAACATTCCAGTCTGTGATTGACCATTTCATCTACTCTAGTGAAGAAGGGTAGCGGTGAAATGAAGAGGGGTATATTCAAAGATGTTTCCATTAAAGTGATGGGACCATTCTGGTCATGATCCTATTTGAGAAAATTGTTGATCGTTCGACTAAATTATTGCTTTTTCGACCATTATGGGCGGACTAGAGGTGGATGAGTACGCCCCTCTCCTTATAGAGCAGTGGTATAACCGTGGGAGGTGCCTATTAAAATAGGGTGGATCGAGACTAGATATTCGTGTCGGAGGTTTGGTAAAATTTTCCATGAAGAAATGGGAACCGTATGGAAATGACGTATATCCTACCACCCTAAAGTGGATGGATGTATGGGAGGAAATTCACTTAAGGCCGAAAGGCATATCTCGACCGGACGCCTTAGAATACATAGCAGATGGGAGTAGTAAGTATATGGATATAGATTCCCGTACAACCATTAGGCTATTGAATGGCCTTATGGATCGTTTCCTAAGGCATGGCATCGTGAGTGGCCTAGCGTAGTCGGTTAAGTAATTCACATACTCGTTGGATGGAACCAACGGGTAATATGTTCCTTAGACTTGGAGTGGTCTCGTGACATTTCTTTAAAGATTTGGCTTTCGAGTCATAAGCCATGATGGGATACGTCAATGCGAAGAAAAGTTGATTAGTGTTGGGGTTAAACCAATTAGCGTTGGCATAAATATCCCCGAGGAGGGAGTAAAGCGGTCTATGCCGAGTTGTGTGGGTATCTCCTTCCGTTTTAAGACGGTAGAATCGATAGTTATTGAGGAACGCTTTGTGCTATGCTAGAGCACAAATAATGTGGGCTAATATCGATAAAGTCAACCTTAGTCTGGGTCCATTTAGGATGATTGCGGTAACGAGGGGTTTGTTTAGGATGGTATAATCCTAGTTTAGAGTGGTATACCCTTTACGATATTTGGGTATGCCCGAATTTTGGGGGAAAAATTCACTCATAAAGGGGGGAGTATGTAATAACCCAAGATTCTGGGAGGCTCATTTAATACTAATTATACTGCATAAGGTAATTATATAAAATGTGGGGACTGGAGTAAATATTAATTGAATGAATTGAAAGATAATATTTACTAGATTGATGCATATTTACTGTATGTGAAAGTAAATATCATAAGGTTATATGTTTTATAGTGTCATGCATTTTAGATGACATTATGGTTTAAATGAAATTGGAACTCAAAATAAATTATAAAATTTTCGGATGCCAGTTTAGAGGGTGTAGTTAGTCCCGGAATGTAAGGGACAGTCAAAATAAGTGACATATTGTATTTTTGGGTTTCGGGCACTTTTACCTGGTTATAGCTTAAACGCGTATTTGCGAGTCATTTTAATGTTGTATTAACCACTTAAGTTGGGAGTTTTAACTTAAGCCACGATTTTAGTCTTCCAAACCCCATTATTTCCCCATTTCATACCAAACACAAGACAGAGATTTGGAGATTGAAGAATTGGGATTGCTCCTACCTCAAAGAAATCTGAAGTTGCAAGTCTAAGGCAAGTTTTCTACTTGATAATATGTGATTTAAGTTGAATAAATTGTGTGTTAGTTATGTGTTTGACATTTATGGTTTAAATGTAGAAATTGTGGGATTTAAATCCTAATCTTGATTCATGCGGAAGAAATTGTGGGTTTTGATGGTTAATAATCATGTAGATTAGTTTGGGGTAGATTTTTGTTGTTGGATGTGTATGAAAATGAAGAGATTTGAAGTTTGGAGAAATTAGGGTTCATAACCCTTCGTAGCCATTTTTGGCAAAATTGCAGGACCAAATCGATTCGGCCCTAGGGCGAATCGATTCGGTAAGGGGTAGCTTCCAGGTCTGCATAACCCGAATCGATTTGGGTTAATACCGAATCAATTCGTCCAATTGCAGAAACTTGGTTTTGTTGTCCAAACCGATTCGCTTTTTGGGCGAATCGATTCGATTTCCTGTTGTTTTTGAGTTAATTTTATAACTCAATTTTGATTCTTTTTCTTTAGGTTTAGGACCTAGGAACCTTCTTGAATGAAGTAAACTTAGAGTCCTAGTGTTATAGATGTGTTAGGAAGCTACCCTAGAGTAGAATTGGTTTATATGGGAGTTTTTCGGGGTTATGCCTATTGATGTTAGGGAACTTTTTCTTCTAGTTGATTTATATAAAACTAGGAGAAGTACTATTATGTTTGGGAGATTCTAGAAGCTCAATTGAGCGATGTTAACCTTGATGATTCTTAATAACACCATAAAAGTGTGTTGGGCGAATAAATTGAAAGTTTATTCGTTCCTTTGAAAGATGATAATTTTGGGGTTTTAAAATAATACCCTAAAAAGCTTGGAGATAATGAAGAGTTATTTACTCCTTTGAGGGTGTAGTGTCGATACAATTTATCATATGGCTCCGGATAATAAGTCATAGTATTTACGAAACATAAAGGGATCTGGTTTCGAATATTAATGAAACATACATTTGCAAAAATTTAAATGGAATTGGAAATGGTAAATGGAAATGGAAATAATTATGGTAAATGATAATTTACTTAATCATTAATATGATAAATGATGATTTGGTTAAACACACCTCTCTAAATGACATCATAAGGGAAGTTCGCGCACTTGGTGATGCCCCCTGGCTAGTGAATGCAGGGTGGATATAGTCCATTTTATGTTATATTTTCTGCGCTGGTGAGGAGATTTCGAGTGTGGTCCTGACTCTCCCGCAGGCATATGGCCGCTTCCCAACGTATTTCATTGTAGGTGCCCTGGTTGTCTTGTATAGATAGGCCCTGGAAGATGATGGTCATTTAGGTGCGCGCCCAGTGGGGAAACTCGGAGGGGCGGTCTTAGAATTCGTTATATGTATATAAATATAACAGTTCATAATCAAGTGGGACTTGATGTTTGTGATATGCCATAAAGAGCATAAATAAGTGCCACAAAGAGCACAGTAAAATGCCACAAAGAGCATTAAATGTTGATTATATTCCTGCTAAGAAATGGTAATGCCAGGATGGGCATGTAATTGAAATAAAAGCCATAAAGAGCTTGAAATTATAATTATATTTTCCTGATAAGGAATGAAATGCTAGTAAAGAGCATAAATGTTTTAATTATGAGTTCCTGATAAGGAACATAATAATGAGATGGGAGCTTTTAATTTATGTTACTCTTTCTTTTTCTTTGCATATTTAAATTAAATTCATGCTTTTCTTTACTGTCTTAGCTTATGTTTTAGAACTGTGCAGATAGATTTTATTCTTCCTAGCATGATTTTATTCATAACTGTCATACTCGTTATTCATCTGGTAATCATATAGAACCGGGCCCTGGCCCGTTCATATTTCTTGTTGTGCTTTCATCTTATATCGGCTCAGGTACTCCGCCGTAAGGATGTCTAATTTGAATTCCGATCCCGGTGTCTTTGGCGAGCCGTGATGCTTTGCGGGTATTATTGGGCATTTGGCAATAGATGTTGTCATTCTTGTACTCTAGTCAGGATCAGATCTTTTTACTCGGGCGTGAGGCCCAAGATTTTGTACTTAATTAATGTAATGTAATGTAATATGTAAATAATTGAACTTGTTTTACATTGTTGTATCGCATTGTATTAGTCTGCGACCGACATCATATTCGGTCCTCTTATTTGTTACTTGTAGCTATTGTATATACATTTATGGGGTTTCCATTTTCTATACAATGGGTTGTTAAGTTGTTTTCTTTTGTAAACTTTAAATCCAAAATTTTTGACAACCCGTTTTTCTGAAATATGGAGCGGTTATCCCGCATACTTCTTATTTTGTTATGATGCTGAGAATGATTCCATCCATGATTCCGTTATTTTGGAGTATCGGACTGGCCACCCCTATTTCGGATTGGCGGGTTGTCAGATGTGGGTAATTAATTTTTGGTTTGGGGAGGTTGTGAACATCTATTGGAGGGTTTTGGAGGTGAAAACTTTAGGAAGAAGACGATTCTTAGCCCAACAAACCGAACCATTTCTCTAGGAGTGAATTGGTTCGATTAAGATAACTGTTTCGATCTGCCAAGAAAATTGGTTATATTTGTTGGCCTATCCAGATTTCGTTTACGAGTTGTTTTGACTCGTTAAAGCTTGGGGAATGAGCATAGGGGAATTCAGGGTAGAGTGGGACTATTGAAGAAAATTTCCAAGATTTAGTACTTATGTTAAGTCAACAAATAAATGGGTTCGAGTGAGATGAATCGAGAATTCAAGTAAGAGAATTTTATATGTATAATCAGGAAGTCGATTCAGGATTGGTAGTCTACTATTGAGTGGTATTTTCATACGAGGTCATTACTTTATATATACACGTATTGGGGGTCACTTATATATATGTATGCTAAATTGATGTGTGATTACTTTAACATACCAACTCATTAGTGCTATCGTTAGGAGGTTGTGTGAAACAGGTAGTCCACCCGTGAATTGACTAGCAGGTGTTAGATTTGTTTCCCAGGTCATAGTACTATTGCATGACCACTATCTCTATGTGAGGATAGGTGTTGTTTGGATACCGATTGGGTGCGATGTGGTATGGTTGCGAACCCCTAGACATATGTTTAGGACCCCCTCCATTATTTTTATTTACATTTTGGGTTTGGTTGTGAGATTCCGCCCCGGTGGTTCAGTATGATGCATGATATGTTTGAAGACTCATAGAACATAAGGATGTATCCCCGAGCCTACAGCTTCGGGGATACCGTTATACGTATATACCGGGTGATAGATATCCATGTGTACAAGATGTGATGTGTATGAATATTTATAACGCATGTGTAGCTATGTTATCATATTGTACGAATATTTATTTGTAGCACGAGTGTAGATATGTTGTTGTATAGTTTGTTCTTCTATTTATAGCAAGTATGTAACTATGATATTTATTTTGAAATGATACTTGGTGAGAGTAGTATATGGTTATCTAATGGTGACAATTAGCGGAATTGGGCATTGATAGAGATTGTGGTCTTACCTAGACTAGGTAGCACAATTAGGATAATAAACCAAATGCGCTGGTGTGCATGGTAGATGAGAGGTGAGGTTATATCTCATATGAGTGTGATCAGTAAATTAATTATAAAAGTAATACACTACGTGTTTTTATTGAGATAAAGCATTTATTTACTTGAAAAATATTTTCAAATGTTTTCGAGCTTTAAATCGTGGGCAATTTCTTTTTTCTTTTTAAAACCATAAGTGTACAACAGAAGTAGGGACAACAGGGGTATGTATTTCATGCCATTGAGAGTAGTAGTTGTGGATTGTGCTGGATTTTATTGTAGATGCCTAAGCTATTTCTATCTAGATAGGATGCAGTTTCATTTCAGTTTTTCCTTTTTGGGTGTGTTGCCCATAGTTAGATAGGATTTTATTTCATGGAAAAATTTATTAGTTACCAGTTTCTATTTGCATTGGATGGTTATTTGTTGTGGCTGATGGTTTATTATGTTCATGGTCATTTATTTCTACATCCAGTCATCCTATTTGTTTAGTTGTATGTATGGTTTTATTTTGTTTTATATTTTTTTACTTGTTGCGATAGTGATGCTGAGAATGGAATCATACATGATTCCTTCTTTATTTTAACAAAGTATTGATCCTTTGATATTAGAATAGGTGGGTTGTCACAAGTGGTATCAGAGCATCAGGTTATTGTGTCATTAGGTTCTGTGAAAACTTTATACATTATCATCATTGTGTTTTTTTAATATAGAGCCCTATACTTATGACTGTTGTTTCATACTATGCATTTACACTCTTTTACTACTCTAAATATTCAAGTGTAATCTCATATAATTTTGATTTGGTTTTAGGTGCCAAACACCAGGAGAGGGAGACTACCACGTGTAGTTAGGAGGGCCAAAGAAGGGGAGTCTCAGCCACAACCACATGCCACTTAGGGGACTGTGATCATAGCAAAGTTCCCAGCTATAGTAGCACAGGAGGTTGAATTTTCCATTACCATCATGGCATAACACTTACCCCAGGTACATACACATCTGCAAATGGTAGCATGATTTCAAACTCATCGAGTGTCGTCATTGTGGGAGAGAGTCAGGGAGGCCTTTCAGAGAGCCCATCCACCAAAGTTCCATGAAAGTGTGTATCTTGTAGCAGTTAGCTAATGAAAGAATTATATCCAAAGTCATCTTCATATGGATGAGTGAAACAACACTAAAAATTAGGTACTAGCTATGTTAAGCTAGTTGGGGAAGCTCTTCAATGGTGGGAGTTTGTTACCACGATAGAGGACATAAATGTGATAACTATTCAGGAGTTCTGGGTGTAATTTGACCACAAGTTCTTTTTTCCAGCCCTACGAATAGAGACGAGGAGGATATTTCTAGATCTCACATAGGAGGGACAAATAGTGGTTGATTATAAGGAACAGTTCACTCTCATAGAGAACTTTGTTCTAGATAGGGTGAACACCGATGGGAAGAGGATTCTCAAGTTTATGGATGGTCTTACTTGGAAATTAGCATTGAGGACTTATACTGATGTCGTTAGCATCACATTTCTTTATTTACAAGATCATCTCTTCCATTCGAGGGGAGTGAATAGGACATAAAAGTCAATATTGCAGGGCAAGATTGGAGGCAACGGTGCCAGTGAGGCACCTCAGCAGTAGGGTAAGAAAAGAGAGTTAGATTTCGAATAGGGGACTCAAGTAAGAGATTAAGGATGGGTAATGGTAATTACAGTTAGAGCCATCAGGTTTAAAGGTGTGCTCCTCAAGGCCACAGGAACCAGGATAGAGGCCAATAGGACTAGAGACAGGCACAACCTTTCTAAGACCAGCAGGGCAAGAGGCCGACAGATTTTATAGGGAGATTTTTCATGTGTGGGAATCAGGGCCCCATGCGATGTGAATTCCCAAATAGGCCTAGGGGTCAACAGCAGGATGCCCAGTTGGAGAAATAGTTACCACAACTTCCATCCCCACCAAAAATTCCATCATTATTGTCTTCACAGGGGTAGTTGTAGTTTGAGTATGATTATAAGGTTCGTGGACCAGTATTTCCATCAGTGCAACTATATATTGAGGGTATGTTTCCTATCCACGGGCACATGGGGTGGGTATTATTTTGACACGAGTATGTCACATTCTTCTGTTAGTGCTAGATTCTTATAAGAGACGGTTTAGTGGATACAACATAATATATTATTATGAACATAGATTCACCATTGGGTAGTGGGTATCTCATTCGTTCCATTTGTGGGGGAGTGGGTATGGACATTAGGAGCTTATGCTTATTAGTGGATCTACTCATTTTAGAGATGTACGAGTATGATGTTATCCTAGGTATGGACTAGTTAGTGACGTGTAGAGAAATAGTGGACTATTACAGGTAGGCTATCATGATCGATATCCTAGGGTAAGATATGTGTCTTGTGGCAATGCCTCATTCGGAGGGAATATTGAGCACACGTGTATGTTATATCGAGGAGGAGATTTGTAAGAGTATAGTTGTCTCATAATATTCGATTCCTATGGTTGGGGAGTTTACTGATGTGATTTTGGAGATACTGGATTTTCCACCGAGTCAAGTGATTGAGTTGGGATCGACTTAGCATTGGGGACTAGGCCGTTAATGCGAGCATCATATAGTATTACTCCTTTAGAGTTGTTGGAGTTGAGAGATGAGATTAAGAAGTTTTAGGGCAAGGTTTTTATCCATAGGAGTATATCACCTTGGGATGCCCCGGTACTATGTCTTGGGCCAATGGATCTTGATAACTTACTGAGCTTGATGATAATTTAAATAGGGTTCCTTGTTTGAATATCTCTTGAGATACATACTATAATTAAGGGTTAGTAAATGTCTAGATTTGTGAAATATCTAGGCTCTAGGACGTTAGTTTAATAAGTAAGGCATTACATGTGTGAAAATGTAATGCATCGGGCAGGGAGCCATTATATGATTTAAGTTCAGTGGAGCTAAGGAATGCAACGCCGTGAGACCTTGGGATGTTTGTACCACAAGTTACATAAGTGGGGAAATCTCAATAAAACTTAAGTAACGATTAGTAGGGTAATTGAGTATACCCTTTATGGCCTAGTCATACATGGTATATATGGTTAATTTTTTTATGTATGTGTGTTCCATTGGTCATAATTGTGTGTGAGAAAGCGGTATAGGGTGTGTTTTCTAAAGGCTAACATGGTGGCAAATTTATTGAGTCATATTCTTATTGGAAAGTTGGTAGCAATTTAGAATGTGAAGCGTGCTTGGCTTTGTCAGGAGGAGGAGGTAGTTCGAGCATACATAATAGTGATGACCGTCACACCCAAGATCAGTTTTAGGAAAATGAAGGCAGATAATGACTCTTACTCAGTCATTTCGGAATGTGTATCACAGTTCAAAAGGAGGGAAATTTCCCAAGACGACGAGAACCTACGACGTGAAGTTATAGAGTAAGCGCATGGGTCATATTTTTTAGGTAATCTAGGAGGGGATAAGATGTATAACATTAGGGATAACTAGTATTGGTGGGCCGGTAGGAAGAGGGATATAGAAAAGTTTATATTTAGGTGCACCACTTGTCAGATAATGATGGTTGATCATCAGAGACTAGCTGGGGTTTTTGTAGCCATAGGGGATTCCGATGTGGAAATGAAAGAGTATATCGATGGATTCATCATGGAGTTACCAACATCACAGAGGTTTCACAAGTCCATTTGGATTATGGTGGGATGGTTGAATAAGGTAGCTCATTTTGTACCAGTATGGGTGGAGTACATGACGGGGAAGTATGCCCAGCTTTTCATAGAAGAGATAGTGAAAATGAACGGGGTGCCACTCAATATTATTTCGGGTTGGGATAATATCTTTATGTCCTACAACTGAAATATTTTTTAGGAGGATATGTGGATGGAGTGGCGTTTGAGTACGATGCATCACCCACAGACAGATGCGAAGATGGAAATGGTGAATCAGATGTTAGAGGATATGTTGTGTAATAACTCGCATAATTAAATATCGGGTTATCAGTCTTATACCCAATTAAAACATATTTTCAAGTTAGTTCATTATTAGCATCACTATCGAAAAATATTTTATTTTTATTTTTAATCACCTAATATCCAAGTAAGTAGGTTGTTAAAACATTTCCACTTTAATTTCATAAAATAGACATCACAATGGAATTTAAATGCAACTAAAATAAACTTTCCACTAAAATATCTTAATACAATAATCCCAACAATATCAAATGTACCAAACTGACATAAGAATATAATCCGACTCAGATAGAAAGGAAATAACTAAATTCATCTTGGGCAAAATGACCTAAATGAAAGATTAACTACTACTACAGAGTATGAATCAAGAATATGAAAGCGTCTAAATAAGGTCCACAACTCCAGAGCATCCATAACATCATTAATAGGCCCAATCCTCTATGGTTGGCGTCCCTGTGGTTAGACACCTGAAATATATATATATATATATATATATATATATATAGAGAGAGAGAGAGAGAGGAGAATGTGCAAGTAAATGGGTTAGAGCCCGAAATGAAAACAATTTTAAAAATAGCAAGTGAATAAATGGTAGTGTAGACACCCCATTCTGTTACCCCTTAACTCTCCTTAGATCCCTAGTACCTCCCTTCATCACTATAAACCCAGGTCACGTCCCGAGTACTGACCTGGAAGCCATCTGGCACCCCCCGGCTCAGTTTGACCCAAAAGTCAAACTCCTCATCTCGACCGAGACTCAATGAATCTTCTAAGGGAACTTAATACCCTTTCCAACGGTCCTCCCTGTGCGCGATTCTGACTTACCATGCAGACAAATGCGCCATTTGCGTCCGAAACCTGACTTAGAGGCCACCGAGCACTCCCGGGCTCTATTTCACCTATATCAACTCTTCAGCTCAACTGAGACTGAATTAATCTTCAAAGGTCACTGAATACCCTTTCCAACGGTCCATCATGTGCCCAATTCTGACTTTCCATGCGGACGAACGATCCATTTGACTCTGGGAAGCCACCGAGCATTTCCCAGGACCAGTTGACCAAACTCAACTCTCCAAACCAGGTCAAACTCCTTGGAATGTCTAAGTACATCTCCTAACCTTTCCAACGGTATGCCCCGTGCACGATTCGAACTTTCCATGCGGACGAACGCGCCGTTTGCGTCCGCGCGATTCCCCGTCCAATGGACCGACAAATGCTTCCGAGCCACATTTGACCCAAAGTGAACTCCCAAACTCGAGAGCGGTCCAAAGGACTTTCGAAGGTCTTAAAAATACCTTTCTAATGGTATGCCCCGTGCGCGATTCTGAACAACGGTTTGCCCTCGGCGGCCAATTTTCTGAAAAAGCGTGAGGCGCACTGCTAAATGGCAGGTCCGAGACCCTGCCTATTGGCACCTGCCGATAGGCAGTGCCATGATAGGGACGATTGGTAGTCCCCTAGGGTTATAAAAGGAGGACTTGGCCTCATTTGCAAGGGGAGCCCAGATCTGATAGAAATCTCTCTGAACGAATCCCAGAAACCTCTCTCGAAGGCAGCGTGATTTCAACTTCCAAATCCCTCTTTTACCTTCACTTTTCATCATCATTTTCATCAAACTTGGTGAATTAACCACTCTCCATCATCATCCAAGCTCAAGGTCTGCTCTCCAACATTCAAGATCAAGCTCAAGATCTTCAAGAAGGTCCAACTTTCTCAAACTCTCTCTCTTAAATTCTCTTGAATTCCCAATAACTTATTTTCTTACTTAGCACTTTTATCATCTCATCTCACACATCCTAATATACTTTTTATTTAGTATTATTGCACCTCTCTTATTTTCATATAAATAAAAACCCAAAAAAACAAGAAAAAGAGGGTTTGCTCATAAATTCCAGGTAGGGATTCTCACACCTTTTCCAATTTTTTCTCACAACTAAAACACCTTTTCTACACACACACACACACACACTTACAAATAAGAGATCCCACATTTGGATTTCTGGGTTAAACCCTACCCCTTTGCTTTGTATGCGAGCTACGTGGACTTTGATGCCTTTATAGGCTACGTAGGCGTCTCGGGATAAAATCCGAGACTCGAGTCCTTTCTCTCACTTTTTCTCTCATTTCTATCTTCTCTAAATCCATTGTTCTTATATTATGCATATATTTGTTCTTAGTGACGCATTACCTCATATGCGTTATCGTTCCCTTATAACGATCAACGTAGGGGTAACCGCGTAAATATTATTTTTCTAATATTACTTCTATAATCTTCCTATGGATGACTAGCTTTATCTTTTCCATGATACAAGCCGAGGATTCCTACCTCCATTCGATATATATACACATGCACACATCTCACGGGGGAAACATAAAGGAAAATATCAAATATCCATGAGAGACCGAAAGGGCGGAATGGGTGCCTAACACCTTCCCATTTCGTAACTAATCCTCCAAACCCTTTTCGAATCATTTTGGTTTCGCACGCACCAGTATGTCTTTGGATGCCATCCTTCGGGGCGGCTTCCTCTTTTTTTTTTGTCTATTTTGAGTAAAATACACTGGTGACTCTGAATCTCTCTACATTTTTCACACCTCACAAAATCGACGCCGGTCGAAGGGCTCTCTCGAGAGGGGACGCACGGGACCCGATGGATTCCTCCTCCCTCCGCAGCGGGGATCGGCGGGGATGGCCACAGTGGCGACTCTGCTGGGGACATTTATTTATTTTAAGGGCATAACTCTATTTACATGTATGCTATATTTGTTTATACTTCTCCCCCACCCCCCAATATCTGCATGTTCCCCTTTCTCACATGTATATCCCATGCTTATGCTTATGTTCACACACTTGTAGAAAATCCTCCATGTACACCTCACACTACGTACACCTAGGATCACGTATATCCCCATGTTTCATGCATCACCCATCCATACTTGGCGTACCTTTTGGGATACTTGTACTTTGTTCCCAGTTTTGCATAATCAAAAAAAGGCATTCTCATCATAAGCTACTAATAAGAGAATCGTGCATGATTGACACGACATCACCAAAGAGGATTGATATTGACAAAATTTTACCCAGTAACTGGAGGGTCACTTCATGATGGGCGCTGGTCCGGAAGGTCATAGTTAGCCTAAGAGATATGACTCCCCCCTTCCATTGGCCAAGTACCTTCGACGTATATCAAACGGTTCCCCCGCATCGTACCGCTTGACTGAAGTCATGACGGGACGTATATCGTAGGGAATTCATTCACGTACGCCGAGTATATTGAATTCGCTCTCACACGTACCGTCCCCATGAGGTATATGGTGAGGAAATTCACGTACACTCAGGTATATCAGATGTCTTGTCCACACGTACCGATTGCCCGCAAGAGCAAGACGTATATCGTGGAAGTCACGCTAAAGGGGGGAACCCATGCCGATTCACCCAACCAATTGCATACCAGCATATAGGTGTCAAACCTAGGACACGCACTTTAGATTGTCGGTTTTGACCCAAAACTCTGCCGAAATTATGGGTCGATCTTCCGCCCAATTTTCGCAAATTTTTAAAACGGGACTCTGTCCGCAAGACTGGTTACATGTCCCAAACCGTAGCTTTGCATATATTAAAACCCCACTTTTCCAGGCTCAGGTCTCGTCCGGCATTCCATTTAGGAGAATTAAATACAAGTGAGAACATAATAATCATAATAATCATGGTGAGTTCCGTCTCCAAAAACATTTCTCCCTTTCTTATCAAAAATCCAAAAACATTTCTCCCTTTTTATCAAAAATCCAAAAATAGTTCCTTCTCTTTCGCAAAAATAAATCTCATCCTACGCCTTCTCAGGTTGATCGCACACCCTTGGCCTGGCTCCCTATTGGCTTAGGTCTTCAGTCAAATCACCCCGGAGTTTCATCCGTTCCTCTACTACTTCTTCTGAATCCAGAATCCATCCATCTTCCATGGAGAATGCAGATCAAGCACTAGTCATACAACCGGATCTGCCTACGGTCCTAGCTCAGCTCGTGGCCAAGATTGGCAACCTCCAAGCTGAGGTACGAGAAATGCAACGAAACCAAGTCCCTATTCCTCAAGAGCCCAAGCCCCTGTTCCCTCGCGCTATGGTTCCACCCGAGCCCATCTGGGTTTCGGAAGAATATCAACACGCTCCGCGTGCCCCTCCTGCTAATGGGCCGCCACCTGCCCAACTTCCAATGCCAAACATTACCCAGCCTATGGCTAAATTGCCTGTGGTTGCTGATCCAAAAGAGGAGGAGTTTAATAAAGTCAAAGAAGATCTTAATATGCTCACCAAGAAGTTTGACCAAGTCAGGATCTCGGGAAATTATATAGACTACACCCATATGTCTCCTTATACTAAAGCAAGGTTACCCGAGAAGTTCAAGATGCCAAATATCGAGAAGTTTGGAAGGAGTGGTCCCCCATTGTTCATCTTCGCAGTTATCATCGTTCCATGACTCTACTAGGGGATTCCGAACAGGTGATGGCCTAATTATTTTAGCAAACTTTGAAAGACAGTGCTCTCCGATGGTTTTTATCTCTTGAGGAATACAGAATCCGTAGCGGGGAGGATGTAGCCCGAGAATTCATCACGCATTGCAAATACAATGAAGAGCTTGAGTTCACCCGCCATGATTTAGATTTGCTCAAACAGAACTCCGGAGAATTAGTCAGTAACTTTATAGCCCGATGGAGGGAAAAAGCGGCTACCATGACCAATCGGCCGTCTGCAGAAGAACAAGTCAACATAGTGAAGAAGAATTTCTTGCCTCATGTCCGAGAAACCGTGGGAGGACAGTACTACCCCCATTTTCGAGCTCCCAGAGAAGCAGGATTAGAAATCGAAGAGGGTCTTGCCAAAACAGAAGTTGACCAAAGAAGGTGTCCGGACAGTTCACCCCCAAAAAATATGACAAGCATGTCAGTGCCGCAGTCTCAACCATCAACAACATCTCTCAACCAACCACATCATGGGCACTGGAAAGCCGCCCTACCCCCGTCCGAAGGGAATACACTGAGGTCCATGCTCCCCTCTCCAAAGTTTACCAAGCCCTGTTAAGCCGAAACCTTATAAAGCCCATGGATCCACGTCCATTACCCAATCCACTTCCCAGAAATTTCAAGACCGAGGCTCATTGTGCCTTTCACCAAACAGCTGGCCATACCACAGACCAATGCTTCCACCTTTGAAACATAATCCAAGATCTCATTGACCGGGGTACCATCGCCCCACCAGCCAATCCTAAACCAAACACTACTCATAACCCACTCCCAAATCACACTAATGCCCTCTTCTTGGGAAAAAACATAGATTTCGACCCATCAACTCAAATCACACCCTTAAACCCTCCTAAACCCCTTCAAATTTTCCCATATTTCCTCCTACACCTCTTAGCCCCGCTGATCAGGCTTTGTCACTCCTTACCAGAGCGTGCATCACTGTGCGGACCTGTTCTGAAAGTGGAGGTATGGAATTGCCAGAGGTGTTAAACCAACTCCTAGAGTTTGAGCTAAAATTGCCCTCACAGATGATTATTGACTGCCAGAGGTTCAGTACGTTGTTTTTGGAACCACGAAAATGGGCCCGAGAATCAAATAGGTGGATGGTACCAACCGACGAAATCTGTTTAGATGATGTTATCCGGATCATGACCGAAGCATTCAGGAAAACCAATAACATTTGCATTATCACCGAGTTACTTGACGCTTTGAAGCTGCAAGGGCACCTGGTCCCTTCACCCTTACATATCCCCACAGAATGGGAAGACCTATATGAGGAAGCCGTTGGAGTTATGGAATGCATTGACTTCACCAGGGAAAATAGAATTATTACCACCGAATGGGGGGAAGAATTCGAAGTTTCAAATGAAGAACAAGCTTCAGGAAGAAATGGCCCAATAGATGACTTATGTGGGATTATATCATTTGAGGAACTCCTCGGAGAAATAGATAAGGTGGCAGAACAACCTAAGATTGATGAGGAAACTGGATTTAAGTTTTTCCCTTCTTCAGTAAATCACATGACCAGATATGGGAGACATTACCAAATTCCAAACTCGCTACCAACCAATGATAAAGGGAAGGGCGTTGAAAACCTTCATATGCCAGAAATGATCCTCGAGGAGAGCAAGATCCTCGATCAATTGAAGAAAACTCAAGATAACATCACTCTATGGGGGCTTTTCATGTCTTCCCAGCTACACAGAAATTCTTTGATCAAATTGCTCACTAGACCCATAGTTCCTCCCTATACCACACTAGAAGAAGCGGTGAACCTGGTCGGATCCTTGACCTCTACCCGAATGTTGTCCTTTTCTGAAGAAGAAATCCCCAAAATTGGGCCAAATCAAAATCATGCACTCAACATCTCCGTCGAAGTTATGGGGAAGGTTGTACCACTCTCTCTCATTGACAACGGATCCGCTTAGAATGTCTGCCCGCTGAGAACTTTCAAATGTTTAGGTCTGAAAGAAAGTGACCTCGCTCCAACATCCGCTGTCGCGCGTGCCTACGATAATACCCGTCGTGAGGTGATGGGATCCATAAAACTTGTAATAGGGGTTGGGCCTATAAACCTTGTCGTCGAATTCCAAGTCATCGATATCCCGGCTTGTTTTAACCTGTTGCTCGGATGACCCTGTCTCCACAGTATAAGGGGTGTCTCTTCCTTATTCCATCAGAAACTGAAGTTCTTCGCCGATGGGCGGGTCATCACCATCTTGGGTGACGACGGTAACACCGAGGCTGCAAGCACCGACAATCCAATCCTTGAGATACAGCTTGGGTCAAATGATATGCTCCTATTAGGTTTCCATGTTGAACCATCCCTACTCCCGGAAGGGGACGATTTCAAAGAAAGGGTTTGTCCAGAATATGACCCTCATGGCAATGTCAATGTGATTCAGATGTTCAGAAACATGCAATTCATGCCCGGATTGGGGTTGGGACAAAGGCAGCAGGGGATACTTGAGCCCATCGAACTGAAGAAAACTTTCCCTCCTTACGGCTTTGGATATCAACCATCAAAACCAGAACTCAGAATGATCCGCCAGTCTTGATCAAAGAGAGGGTTAGACTTCGTCCGAACTATCTCGGGAGATTCTTTGAATGGACGATTCATCAAAGAGGGCGAGGATTTCCCCTTTTACGATTTTCCAGAACAGTGGTATGGCCACACAGATAAGAAGATGAAGCCTGGAATGGAGATCTTCTTCGAAGATAGCTACCCATGGGCCAAAAATTACCAATACCAGGTACCACCGCTTATCAAAGATACTAAAGAGATTGAGGAAAGTGATTCTGAAGATTCCTTCAACTTGTAGATACTGGGGCTGACACTCTGCAAGGTTCATTCATGCACTACATCAAGGGACCCATCCCGTCTGATTAAAGCTGCTGATACACCTCTCCTCAACTGGCATGCTGCGCCAGTTCTACCTCTTGAAATCTCCCCTAACCCTAATGTTTACCCTACTTTATCTACTGTTTTCCATCCATGCTCAAATGTAATCGAGACTTATTTTGATGAGGTTCTCAATGCTATTTTTCCTATCAATGAAATAAACGAAGATTTTGAGTATCTTGTTGTGCCTTACATTAATTGTGTAGATCTTAATCAAACTTTTGATGATGATGATTTTGCAAATGAATAATTCTTAACTGATCTAAATAAGGTTAATAATAAACAACATAACCGCGTTCAAGTTAATGAAGAAGAGACTGTCGTTATTAATCTCGGTTCTAGTAGCCAACTGCGCGAGATTAGGATAGGGGCCACCCTTGACGAGCATGAGCACGCACAACTCGAAGAATTGCTAAGGGCATTCGTGGATGTCTTCGCATGGTCCTACGACGACATGTCTGGTATTGATCCTGAAATACCTCAGCACAAGATCCCCATTCTCCCAGATTCCAAGCCAGTTAAACAAAAGTTGAGAAAGCTCTGCATCGAATGGTTGCTTAAGGTCAAAGAAGAAGTGATCAAACAGTTGAACGTGGGTTTCATTCGAGTAATCGAATATCCCACGTGGCTGGCCAACATTGTACATGTACCAAAATCAGGAGGAAAGGTTCGAATGTGTGTGGATTACCGAGATTTAAACAAAGCATCTCCAAAGGATGATTATCCGCTACCCAACATCGACATGATCGTGGACAACACAACCAGTCATGCTCTCAAGTCATTTGTCGACGGATTTGTCGGATACAACCAATTAAGATGCATCCCGACCACAAAGAGAAAACCGCATTCATCACCCCATGGGAAACGTTTTGCTATGCCGTTATGCCATTCTGTCTCAAGAATGCTTGGGCTACCTACCAAAGGGCTGCCACAACCATCCTGCACGATTTGATCCATAAATAGGTCGAGGTTTACATGGATGATATGATTATCAAGTCCAAACCTAGAGAAGGTCATGTTCCCGCTCTCCGAAAGTTCTTCGAACGACTGCGACAGTATCAGATGAGACTTAATCGACAGAAGTGCGTCTTCGGCGTTACGAATGGAAAACTCTTAGGATTCATGGTCAGTGAGAAGGGGATAGAAGCAGATCCAGCCAAGCTGAGGGCCATACTTAAGATGCCACCTCCCCAAACAGAGAAGGAAGTCAGAGGTTTCCTTGAGAAATTACAATATATCAGCCGGTTCATCAGCCAGCTAACCTCCATCTGTGAACCAATCTTTAAACTCCTCCGAAAGGATTCAACCAAGGTTTGGAATGAGGCCTGCTAAGAAGCTTTTAATCGAATCAAATAGAACCAAACCCAACCTCCGGTTCTCATGCCACCAGAGCCTGGTCTCCCTTTGCTCTTATACCTAATCATAACAGACACTGCAGCCGGGGCTTTGCTAGCCCAATACCTCGAGGAATCTCGCAAAGAAAGAGCCATCTATTATGCCAGTCACAAGTTAGCCGGATACGATATCAACTACACTTCTTTGGAAAAACCATGTGTCGCACTTATCTGGGTCAACCAAAAGTTGCGACATTACATGCTCGCCTTCCCCATTAAACTAGTATCCCCAATGGATCCCATGAAATACCTTCTTGAGAAACCCGCCTTATCTAGCCGAATGGTCCGATGGTTGATGCTCCTAACCGAGTTCGATATCGTGTACGTCACACATAAAGCCGTTAAAGGAAGAGACATCTCTAATTACCTCGCTGACTACCCTGTAGAAGAAACAGATGTCTAGATCTCCGAATTTCGAGATGAAAATGTACTCTGCACCACTCAAGACCGCCTCCGATGGAAAATGTTCTTCGACGGCGCTGCCAACAAAAAGGGATATGGCATTGGGATACTTTTGGTCGCCCCAGATGACTCCCACACTCCCATCGCCAATAAATTGGATTTCCCTTGCACCAATAACATGACAGAATACGAGGCATGCACAGTGGGCCTCCAGGTCCCTCTCGAGAAAGGTATTCAATACCTTGATGTATACTGGGATTCTGCCCTTATCATCGGTCAAGTGCTCAGAACGTGGAAAGTCAAGGATGAAGAGCTCCAACCCTTTCACGCCCAATTAGAAGAGTTGGCCTCCCAATTCCGAGATATCACCTTCCATTACCTACCCCGAGCAAAGAATAACCTAGCCGATGCTCTCGCTACTTTGGCTTCCATGGTCGACATGACCGAGGGAATAACAATGACCCCCTTCCTAGTCCAAAAGCAAGACAAACCTACCCATTATTAACATATTGATCTTATCCCCACAGAAGACCTCGAGCTAGTCAATTACTGGTACTATGATATTTGGCGCCTCCTCCGGTACGGTAGGTATCCCGAAGGTTCCAATAAGAACGACCGAGCTACCCTCCGAAGGCTTGCCGCTCAGTACATCATCTATCATAAAGCACTACTCAAGAGGAATTTTGATGGAACTCATTTTCAATGTATCACAGGGGCTGACATTGAAAAGATAAGGCAGAAAATCCACAACGGGGAATGCGTACCCCAAATGAACGGTCACATGCTTGCCAAGAAGATCATCCGACAAGGCTACTACTGGACCACCATGGACCAGGATTGCACCGCCTATGTTCGAAAGTGCCCTAAATGCCAATAGTTCTCCAATCTCCAACATCTACCTCGGCGGGAATTATACAACATGACTTCTCCCTGGCCGTTCTCCGCCTGGGTATCGACATCATAGGGAAGTTCACACCAAAAGCATCAAACGGGCATGAGTTCATCCTGGTTGCCATCTATTACTTCACCAAATGGGTCGAAGTTGAGTCATATGTAGTATTGAATGCCAAGAAGGTGGCCAAATTCATCAAGAAGAATATCATCTGCCGATATGGGGTCCCGCACGAGCTAGTGTCGGATAATTGTTTACACTTTAAGGCAGAAGTCACAGAAATAGTCAGCGAATTCGGTAATCAGAGACACAAATCTTCTCCCTACCGACCTCAGACCAATGGTGCAGTTGAGGCCAAAAACAAAAACCTCAAAGCCATTATCAGCAAGATGACCTAAAGTTGTAGGGATTGGGCCGACCGGATCCCCTACGCCCTCTGGGGCTATCGAACCTCAATTCGAACCTCTACTGGGGCTACCCCTTACTCCCTGGTTTACGGTATGTAGGTAGTCCTACCTGTGGAGCTGGAAATACCCTCGTTACGTGTCATGCTCGAAAGCAAGGTTAGTGAGGAAGACTGGTGCCAAGGCCGTCTTGATGAGCTTACCCTCCTAGATGAACGATGATTAAAAGATCTTTACCACATACAAGGATACCATCGCCGAATAGCGCGATCATTCAACAAGAGAGTCAAGGACCGCGGTGTCCGAGAGGGGGATTTATCCCTCAAAGAGATAATCGAACCCATCTGGGACCCCAGAGGAAAGTTCAAACCCAATTGGAGCGGCCCTTACATTATGAAGAAAATATTATCCAGCGGTGCCGCCATGCTCACTGACCTAGATGGGGAAGAGATGGCTCGTCCAGTCAACCTGGACCGTCTTAAGAAGTTCTACCCCTAGTCCAAAATCTCGGCGCGCTACGACTCTTCTCATCCCCCTTATATTCTAAAAAAAAAACTCTCTCCATTTCCCTCTACCCATGAACTACGTGGGCCTGATCCTCTGCAAAAACAATTTTCAAACTATTAAGAACTTTTTCAAAAACCCCAGAGGTACGTAGGCATCTCATACTCCTCACATGAGCACGTCCCCTTCTTTTTCACAAAATACCATTATTTTCTTACCCCCGAGAATGACAATTCATTCTAAACATCTACTTGAACAAAGGGATTATGTATGCCTTAGCGATTGGTATAGATAATTCAAAATACAAAATTAATCGAAAGGCACACCTGGATGATCAGAAACTTATTTATTCCATTAATAAGAAACTACAGTAAGGATTATATAAGAAAAAGTAATGGATAACTCCCTTCCCCCTACTACCATAAAAACCAGACAAAATCCCCCACATATGTTACATAAATAAACTCCCCAGGAGTCCTACCCACAGCTACCCGAAGAGCCTGCACCCTCATCATCCACGTCCTGAGGACGCCAATTTTCTCCAGCCTAAATTGAGTGCCGCAAACACTCCATGGAACGATGAGCCTTAACCATCTTCGAAAAGACCACAACACCCCCTTCCATGGAGTCAGATAAAACAAACCACCTCCTCCACAGAAATCTGATGGATCACCCTCTCCCCGAGGTACCAGGAATGACTGAACTCATGCGCCAACAAACGGCTCATCTGCGCGTTCACCCCAGTCACCCCCGTATCCTGAATGGCGGTCCCCCAAGGATAAAAGGTCACCTGAAAATCCTCAAGCATGCATAAGTCAATACAAAATCAGAAGGTTCAAAAACTAAGACTGAAATGGAAAGGGTCTTACCCTACCACTAGTCAGGTCATTCAAGACCTGACGCACCGCCTCCAAAGAGAGAGATCCCTTCGACTGCCGGTTGGCCTTACGCCATCGATACAAGCAACAGAATTCCTCGACGGTGTCTTCCTTCAGAGCAATCTGTGGGGTGTTGCACCCAATCACCTCATAGAACCATGTCTGAATTCACGAGCAAAAAGAGACGCATAAAGAAAATGCGAATGCATGAAAGGAAAATGCGAATGCATGAAATGGAAATGCGCAAAGTAAAGAATACCTAAAGAAGATACGTGGCTCCAGTAAAAGTCTACCGGCAGAACCGACTAAACGTATCCAAATAAGAGTAAAGGGTTGCCAAGGTCAGACTCCCCCAATCATAGAAATGGATGTTCAAAAACATCCTCAAGTATGGCAGAAACCACAAATGTACGATGTCGCCGCTCGACGCCACCATGAAACCTCCCAGCACCAACAAGATGAACAACGAAGCCATCTGCCTCACTAACAGCCCTTCCTCTACATCAACCACCCTTTCAGCAAAACATCCTTCAGTAAGGACATCCGGATAAAATCGCCAAGGACTATCCTCCTCACATCACCAAATGCTGCATACACCGCCTCCGGCCTCACCCGCAAGAAGAGATCCACCTCTATCTGCTCCCCATCACAATCCAGCCCCAGAAGTTGCTGCACATCTATGGGACTCACTGTCATCTCCCCGAAGACAAAATGAAAAGTGTGGGTAATGTCCCACCACCTCTCCCCCAAGGCACACAAAACTGCTGTCGAACGAGGTGTCTCATCCAGCGCAGTTGCCAACCTCCCAAAACCCGCTAATGATACCATCCAGCACACCACGGGTGGAAGATTCTCCCAAACATCCCTAAGCCCGTCGTCCCGCGGGCAGGCATGTTCTTCAAAGAAATATCCGACTGGCAATAGGAAAAATCCAGTCAAAGGTCAAGAAAAGGAAAAATCACCCAAAAAGGAAAAAAATGCCAAAGGTCAGGTTACTTACATAACCACCGGGAATCACTCTCGAAGAGCGATGACGCGACGGCTCCCGCAGCAAGGTCCGCTCATTCGCAACCGGCTGGAATGCATCAAAGGCATTCTCATTCCCCAAAGAAAGGCGCACCCTGTCCCTCCAATCCACATTCACCCAGTCATCAACGGTCAACCACTCCCGGTGGACAGCGGTACTCACAAAAGGGGTCATTTCTTGAAGATCGGAATGCTATAACGATTCGTATAGAGAAATCACAGAAAGAGAGAAGGTAGGAAGCTGTGAAAAATGGGGGGAATTCTCCCCTTTATATAGGAGGCCAAACGCCATGCCGATCGGCAGCCCATCTCACCATACCAATCGGCACTGTCTCCTCACCTTCCCGAGGCAGCCCAAAAGTCCGTGCCACTGCTGAATGGCACCTCTCAGTCTATGCCGACCAGCACCCCCCTTAAAATTTCATGCAAAAATTCCAAGAAAATACCAGAAAGCCTCGAAAAATCCCCGGAAAATTCCTAAAAATCCCAGGAAGGATTTAGAATGTTTTCATCAAGAAAATTTCGCACTCCTTCGAACGACACACTAGTTTCCCCAGTGGAGCCCTCAAAATCCAAGCGATTGACCTCTCGGACAAGGCGCCCGGACCACCTAATCACCTCCTCATCAGACTTTACAACCATCGGCTATCCGGTGTGGTATAATATCACATGGTATTTTTCCCAGTAGAAATCAGAAGAACCACTCGCCCCGAGCAATCTCTCCTAAAGGACAATCCAAATTTTTCCCAGCCTATTCATCATTCCCCAGCGGAATCTCAAATCCGAATTCTTATTCCCAAGGGAACCCCTCTTCCCCAGCGGAATCCTCAAAAACTAAATGAAATCTCCTCCCGGCAAAGCTCCGGAAAATCCCTAAGGATCACCTGATCACTTCACCAACGAAATTCTCTTACAGCACCCAAAATAGGTTGTTCTCCCCCGCGAGGTCTCCTAAAAAGCTTCCCCCAGCTAGCAGCTCCCCAGCTCAAATCGGAATCACAAATCTCTTTCTCCAACAGAATCAAAATACAATCTTTATCTACCCTTGGTCAGAATTGGCCCCGGTCTTGGATCGTCACCTTAGTTAGGTCATAATTGACCTCGGTCCTCGGTCGTCACCACTCTTGGGTCAGAATTGGCCCCGGTCTTGGATCGTCACCTTAGTTAGGTCAGAATTGACCTCGGTCCTCGGTCGTCCCCACTCTTGGGTCAGAATTGGCCCCGGTCTTGTATCGTCACCTTAGTTAGCTCAGAATTGACCTCGGTCCTCGGTCGTCACCACTCTTGGGTCAGAATTGGCCCCGGTCTTGGATCGTCACCTTAGTTAGGTGAGAATTGACCCCGGTCCTCGGTCATCACCACTCTTGGGTCAGAATTGGCCCCGATCTTGGATCGTCACCTTAGTTAGGTCAGAATTGACCTCGATCCTCGGTTGTCACCACTCTTCGGTCAGAATTGTCCCCGGTCTTAGATCGTCACCTTAGTTAGGTCATAATTGACCTCGGTCCTCGATCGTCATCACTCTTGGGTCAGAATTGACCTCGGTCTTGGATCATCACCTGAATTAGGTCAAAATTGACCTCGATCCTCGTTCATCACCACTCTTAGGTCAGAACTAACCTCGACCCTCTTAATTGGTCATCCTCAACTCATTAGTCCTCAGAAATGACCTCGATCCTCCAAATTGATCATCCCCACCATACTTATTAGGTCCTCCGAATCGACCTCGACCCTCTGAATCGGTCATACTCCCTCAAAAGCATCATGCGGTGTCTAATCGACGGCTATCATTTATTCCAAACTCACCCATCGAGGGGCTCTGTAAAAACCCCATTCTGTTACCCCTTAACTCTCCTTAGGTCCCTAGTACCTCCCTTCATCACTATAAACCCAGGTCACGTCCCGAGTACTAACCTGGAAGCCATCGGGCACCCCCCGGCTCAATTTGACCCAAAAGTCAAACTCCTTGTCGAGATCGAGACTCAATGAATCTTCTAATGGAACTGAATAACCTTTCCAACGGTCCACCCCGTGCGCGATTCTGACTTACCATGCGGACGAACAAGCCATTTGCGTCCGAAACCTAACTTAGAGGCCACCGAGCGCTCCCGAGCTCTATTTGACCTATATCAACTCTTTATCTCAACCGAGGCTAAATGAATCTTCGAAGGTCACTGAATACCCTTTCCAACGGTCTGTCCCGTGCGCAATTATGGCTTTCCATGCGGACGAACGATCCGTTTGACTCTGGGAAGCCACCGAGCATTTCTCGAGCCCTGTTGACAAATGTCAACTCTACAAACTGGGTCAAACTCTTTGTAATTTCGAACTACATCTCCTAACCTTTCCAATGGTATGCCCCGTGCGCGATTCGGGCTTACCATGCGGACGAACGCGCCGTTTGCGTCCGCGCGATTCTCTGTCCAATGGACTGACAAACGCTTTCGAGCCACATTTGACACAAAGTCAACTCCTGAACTCGGGAGAGATCCAACGGACTTTCGAAGGTCTCTGAAATACCTTTCTAACGGTGCGCGATTTTGACCAACGGTTTGCCCTCGGCGGCCAATTTTCTGAAAAAGCCTGAGGCGCACTACTAACTGGCAGGTCCCAAACCCTGCCAATCGGCACCTGCCGATAGGCAGTGCCATGATAGGGCCAATCGGTAGTCCCCTAGGGTTATGAAAGGAGGCCTTGGCCTCATTTTCAAGGGGAGCCCAGATCTAATAGAAATCTCTCTGAACGAATCCCAGAAACCTCTCTCAACGGAAACGTGATTTCAACTTCCAAATCCCTCTTTTACCTTCACTTTTCATCATCCTTTTCATCAAACTTGGTGAATTAACCACTCTCCATCATCATCCAAGCTCAAGGTCTGCTCTCCAACATTCAAGATCAAGCTCAAGATCTTCAAGAAGGTCCAACTTTCTCAAACTCTCTCTCTTAAATTCTCTTGAATTCCCAATAACTTGTTTTCTTACTTAGCACTTTTATCATCTCATCTCACACATCCTAATATACTTTTTATTTAGTATTATTGCACATCTTTTATTTTCATAGAAATAAAAACCCAAAAAAACAAGAAAAATAGGGTTTGCTCATAAATTCCAGGTCGGGATTCTCACACTTTTTCCACATTTTTCTCACAACTAAAACACCTTTTCTACGCACACACACACACTTACAAATAAGAGATCCCACATTTGGATTTATGGGATTAACCCCACCCCTTTTCTTTTTATGCGAACTACATGGACTTTGATACCTTTATAGGCTACGTAGGCATCTCGGGTTAAAACTCGAGACTCGAATCCTTTCTCTCGCTTTTTCTCTCATTTCTATCTTCTCTAAATCCATTTTTCTTATATTATACATATATTTGTTCTTAGTGACGCATTACCTCATATGCGTTATCGTTCCCTTATAACGATCAACGTAGGGGTAACCGCGTAAATATTATTTTTCTAATATTACTTTTATAATCTTCCTATGGATGACTCGCTTTATCTTTTCCATGATACAAGCCGAGGATTCCTACCTCCATTCTGTATATATACATATGCACACATCTCACGGGGGGGAACATAAAGGAAAATAGCAAATATCCATGAGAGACCGAAAGGGCGGAATGGGTGCCTAACACCTTCCCATTTCATAACTAAGCCTCAAAACCCTTTTCGAATCATTTTGGTTTCGCACGCACCAGTATGTATTTGGATGCCATCCTTAGGAGTAGCTTCCTCTTTTTTTTTGTCTGTTTTGAGTAAAATAGACTGGCGACTCTGAATCTCTCTACATTTTCCACACCTCACAAAATTGATGCCGGTGGAAGCGCTCTCCCAAGAGGGGATGCGCGGGACCGATGGATTCCTCCTCCCTCCGCGGCGGGGATCGGCGGGGATGGACACAGTGGCGACTCTGCTGGGGACATTTATTTATTTTGAGAGTATGACTCTATTTACATGGATGCTATATTTGTTTATAATTCTCCCACCCACCCCCCCACCCCCCCAATATCTGCATGTCCCCCTTTCTCACATGTACATCCCATGCTTATGCTTATGTTCACACACTTGTAGAAAATACTGCATGTACACCTCACACCACGTACACCTAGGATCACGTATATCCCCATGTTGCACGCATCACACATCCATACTTGGCGTACCTTTTGGGGTACTTGTACTTTTTCCCGTTTTGGCATAATCAAAGAAAGGCATTCTCATCATAAGCTACTAATAAGAGAATCATGCATGATTCACACGACGTCCCCAAAGAGCATTGATATTGACCAAATTTTACCCAGTAACTGGAGGGTCACTTCGTGATGGGTACTGGTCCAGCAGGTCGCAGTTAACCTAAGTGATATGACTCTCACCTTCCATTGGCCAAGTACCTTCGACGTATATCGAACGGTTCCCCCGCATCATACCGCTTGACCGAAGTCATGACGGGAGGTATATCGCAGGGAATTCGTTCACGTACGCCGTGTATATCGAATTCGCTCTCACACGTACCGTCCCCATGAGGTATATGGTGAGGCAATTCACGTACACTCATGTATATCAAATGTCTTGTCCACACGTACCGATTGCCCGGAAGAGCAAGACGTATATCGTGGAAGTCACGCCAAAGGGGAGAACCCATGCCGATTCACCCAACCAACTGCATACCTGCATATAGGTGTCAAACCAAGGACACGCACTTTAGATTGTCGGTTTCGACCAGAAACTCTGTTTAAAATTTCGGGCCAATCTTCCGCCCAATTTTTGTGCATTTTTAAAGCGGGACTCTGTCCGCAAGCCTGGTTACAAGTCCCAAACCGTAGCTTTGCATATATTAAAATCCCACTTTTCCAGGCTCGGGTCTCGTCCGGTATTGCATTTAGGAGAATTAAATACAAGTGAGAACATAATAATCATAATAATCATGCTGAGTTACGTCTCCAAAAACATTTCTCCCTTTCTTATCAAAAATACAAAAAAACATTTCTCCCTTTCTTATCAAAAATACAAAAAAACATTTCTCCCTTTCTTATCAAAAATCCAAAAACATTTCTCCCTTTTTATCAAAAATCCAAAAATAGTTCCTTCCCTTTCGCAAAAATAAATCTCATCCTACGCCTTCTCAGGTTGATCGCACACCCTTGGCCTGGCTCCCTATTGGCTTAGGTCTTCAGTCAAATCACCCCGGAGTTTCATCCGTTTCTCTACTACTTCTTCTGAATCCAGAATCCATCCATCTTCCATTTAGAATGCAGATCAAGCACCATTCATACAACCGGATCTGCGTACGGTCCTAGCTCAGCTCGTGGCTAAGATTGGCAACCTCCAAGCTGAGGTACGAGAAATGAAACGAAACCAAGTCCCTATTCCTCAAGAGCCCGAGGCCCTGTTCCCTCGCGCTATGGTTCCACCCGAGCCCATCTAGGTTTCGAAAGAATATCATCACGCTCCGCGTGCCCCTCCTGCTAATGGGCCGCCACCTGCCCAACTTCCAATGCCAAACATTGCCCAGCCTATGGCTAACTTGCCTATGGTTCTTGATCCAAAGGAGGAGGAGTTGAAAAATGTCAAAGAAAATCTTAAGATGCTTACCAAGAAGTTTGACCGAGTCAGGAAATCTGGAAATTACATGGACTACACCCATATGTCTCCTTATCCTAAAGCGAGGTTACCCGAGAAGTTCAAGATGCCAAATATTGAGAAGTTTGGAGGGAGTGGTCCCCCGATTGTTCATCTTCGCGTTTATCATCGTTCCATGACTCTACTAGGGGCTCCGAAGAGGTGATGGCCCAATTATTTTAGCAAACTTTATAAGACAGTGCTCTCCGATGGTTTTTATCTCTTGAGGAATCCAGAATCCATAGCTGGGAGGATGTAGCCCGAGAATTCATGACGCAGTACAAATACAACAAAGAGTTTGAGGTCACCCGTCGTGATTTAGAGTTGCTCAAACAGAACTTCGGAGAATCAGTCAGTAACTTTATAGCCCGATGGAGGGAAAAAGCAGCTACCATTACCAATCGGCCGTCTGAAGAAGAACAAGTCAGCGTAGTGAAGAAGAATTTCTTGCCCCATGTTCGAGCAACCACGGGAGGACAGTACTACCCCCATTTTCGATCTCTCAGAGAAGCAAGAGTAGAAATCGAAGAGGGTCTTGCCAAAACAGAAGTTGAACCAAAGAAGGTGTCCGGACAGTTCAACCCCAGAAAATATGACAAGCCTATCAGTGCCGCAGTCTTAACCATCAACAACATCTCTCAACCAACCACATCATGGGCACCGAAAAGTTTCCCTTCCCCCGTCCGAAGGGAATACACTGAGCTCCATGCTCCCCTCTCCAAAGTTTACCAAGTCCTGTTAAGCCGAAACCATATAAAGCCCCTGGATCCACGTCCATTACCCAATCAACTTCCCATAAATTTCAAGACCGATTCTCATTGTGCCTTTCACCAAACAGCTGGTCATACCATCGACCAATGCTTCCACCATCGAAACATAATCCAAGATCTCATTGACCGGGGTACCATCTCCCCACCAGCCAATCCTAACCTAAACACTAGTCATAACCCACTCCCAAATCACACCAATGCCATCTTCTTGGAAGAAAACCCAGATTTTGACCCATCAACTCAAATCACACCCTTATACCCTCCTAAACCCCTTTAACTTTGCCCATATTTCCTCCTACACCCTGCTAGCCACGCTGATCAGGATTTATCACTCCTTACCAGAGCATGCATCACTGTCCGGGCCTGTTCTAAAAGTGGAGGTATGGAATTGTCAGAGGTGTTAGACCAACTCCTAGAGTTCGGGCTGAAAATGCCCTCACAGATGATTATCGACTGCCAGAGGTTCAGTACGTTGTTTTTGGAAGCACGGAAATGGGCCCGAGAATCAGATAGGTGGACGGTACCAACCGATGAAATCTGTTTAGATGATGTTGTCCGGATCATGACGGAAGCATTCAGGAAAACCAACCACATTTGCACTATCACCGAGTTACATGACGAATTCAAGCTGCGAGGGCACATGGTCCCTTCACCCTTACACATCCCCATAGAATGGGAAGACCTATATGAGGAAGTCGTTGGAGTTATGGAATGCATTGACTTCACAAGGAAAAATAGAATTATTACCACCGGATGGGGGGAAGAATTCGAAGTTTCAAATGAAGAACAAGCTTCAGGAGGAAATGTCCCAATAGCTGACTTATGTGGGATTATATCATTTGAGGAACTCCTCGAAGAAATAGATAAGGTGGCAGAACAACTTGAGATTGATGAGGAAACTGGATTTAAGTTTTTCCCTTCTTCAGTAAATCACATGACCAGATCTGGGAGACATTACCAAATTCCAAACTCGCTACCATCCAATGATAAAGGGAAGGGCGTTGAAAACCTTCCTATGCCAGAAATGACCCTCGAGGAGAGCAAGATCCTCGATCAATTGAAGAAAACTCAAGATAACATCACTCGATGGGGGCTTTTCATGTCTTCCCAGCTATACAGAAATGCTTTGATCAAATTGCTCACTGGACCCAGAGTTCCTCCCTCTACCACACCAGAAGAAGCGGTGAACCTGGTCGGATCCTTGACCTCTGCCGGAATGTTGTCCTTTTCTGAAGAAGAAATCCCCAAAATTGGTCCAAATCACAATCATGCACTCAACATCTCCGTCGAAGTTATGGGGAAGGTTGTACCACTCTCTCTCATTGACAACGAGTCCGCTTTGAATGTCTACCCGCTGAGAACATTCAAATGTTTATGTCTGAAAGAAAGTGACCTCGCTCCAACATCCGCTGCCATGCGTGCCTACAATAATACCCATCGTGAGGTGATGGGATCTATAAAACTTGTACTAGGGGTTGGACCTATAAACCCTGTGGTCGAATTCCAAGTCATCGATATCCCGACATGTTTTAACCTATTGCTCGGACGACCCTGGCTCCACAGTATAAAGGGTGTCTCTTCCTCATTCCATCAGAAGCTGAAGTTCTTCACTGATGGGCGAGTCATCACCATCTTGGGTGACGACGGTAACAGTGAGGGTGCAAGCACCGACAGTCCAATCCTTGAGATATAGCATGGGTCAAATGATATGCTCCTATCAGGTTTCCAAGCTGAACCATCCCTACTCCCGGCAGGGGACGGTTTCAAAGAAAGGGTTTGTCCAGAATACGACCCTCATGGAAATGTAAATGTGATTCAGATGTCCAAAAACATTCACTTCATGCCCGGACTGGGGATGGGACAAAGGCAGCAGGGGATACTTGAGCTCATCGAACTGAAGAAAGCTTTCCCTCCTTGCGGCTTGGGATATCAACCATGAGAACCAGAACTCAGAATGATCCTCCAGACTCGATCAAAGAGAGGGTTAGACTTCGTTCGAACTATCTCGGGAGATTATTTAAATGGACGATTCATCAAAGAGGGCAAGGATTTCCACTTTTGTAGTTTTTCCAGAACCGTGGTATGACCATACAGATAAGAAGATGAAGCCTCGAATGGAGATCTTCTTCTAAGATAGCTACCCATGGGCCGAAAATTACCAATACCAGGTACCACCGCTTATCAAAGATACTAAAGAGACTGAGGAAAGTGATTCCGAAGATTCCTTCAACTTGCAGATACTGGGGCTGACACTCTGCATGGTTCATTAAGGCACTACATCAAGGGACCCATCCCGTCTGATTAAAGCTTCAGATACACCTGTCCTCAACTGGCATGCTGCGCCAGCTCTACCTCTTAAAATATCCCCTAACCTCAATGTTTACCCTGTTTTATCTACTGCTGTCCATCCTTGCTCAAATGTAATCGAGACTTCTTTTGATGAGGTTCTCAATGTTGTTTTTCCTATCAATGAAATAAACGAAGATTTTGAGTATCTTGTTGTGCCTTACATTAATTGTGTTGATCTTAATCAAACTTGTGATGATGATGATTTTGCAAATGAACAATTCTTAACTTATCAAAATATGGTTAATAATAAACAACATAACCGCATTCAAGTTAATGAATAAGAGACTGTAGTTATTAATCTCGGTTCTAGTTGCCAACTGCGCGAGATTAGGATAGGGGCAACCCTTGACGATCATGAGCGTACACAACTCGAATAATTGGTAAAGGAGTTCGTGGATGTCTTCGCATGGTTCTACGATGACATGCTCGGTATTGATCCCGAAATAGCTCAGCACGAGATCCCAATTCTCCCAGATGCCAAGCCAGTTAAACAAAAGTTGAGAAAGCTCCGCACCGAATGGTCGCTTAAGGTCAAAGAAGAGGTGATCAAACAGTTGAATGTGCGTTTCATTCGAGTAATTGAATATCCCACGTGGGTGGCCAACATTGTACCTATACCAAAATCAGGAGGAAAGGTTCGAATGTGTGTGGATTACCGAGATTTAAACAAAGCCTCTCCGAAGGATGATTATCCGCTACCCTGTAGAAGAAACAGATGTCTAGATCTCCGAATTTCAAGATGAAAATATCCTCTGCACCACTCAAGACCGCCTCCGATTAAAAATGTTCTTCGACGGCGCTGCCAACAAAAAAGGATATGGCATTGGGATACTTCTGGTCGCCCCAGATGACTCCCACACTCCCATCTCCATTAAATTGGATTTCCCTTGCACCAACAACATGACAGAATACGAGGCATGCACGGTGGGCCTCCAGGTCGCTCTCAAGAAAGGTATTCAATACCTTGATGTATACAGGGATTCTGCCCTTATCATCGGTCAAGTGCTCAGAAAGTGGAAAGTCAAGGACGAAAACGTCCAACCCTTTCACGCCCAATTGGAAGAGTTGTCCTCTCAATTTCGAGATATCACCTTCCATTACCTACCCCGAGCAAAGAATAACCTATCCGATGTTCTCGCTACTTTGGCTTCCATGGTCGACATGCCCGAGGGAATAACAATGACCTCCTTCCTAGTCCAAAAGCAAGACAAACCTACCCATTGTTACCTTGTTGATCTTGTCCCCACAGAAGACCCCGAGCTAGTCAATTACTGGTACTATAATATTTGGCGCCTCCTCCGGTACGGTAGGTATCCCGAGGGTTCCAATAAGATCGACCGAGCTACCCTCCGAAGGCTTGTTGCTCAGTACATCATCTGTTATAAAGCACTACTCAAGAGGAATTTCGATGGAACTCATTTGCATTGTATCGCAGGGGATGACATTGAAAAGATAATGCAGAAAATCCACAGCGGGGAATGCGAACACCACATGAACGGTCACATGCTTGCCAAGAAGATCATCCAACAAGGCTACTACTGGACCACCATGGCCCAGGATTGCACCGCCGATGTTCGAAGGTTCCCTAAATGCCAACAGTTCTCTAATCTCCAACATCTACCTCTGCCGAAATTATACAACATGACTTCTCCCTAGCCGTTCTCCGCCTGGGGTATCGACATCATAGGGAAGGTCACACCAAAAGCGTCAAACGGCATGAGTTCATCCTGGTTGCCATCGATTACTTCCCCAAATGGGTCAAAGCTAAGTCATACGCAGTATTGAATGCCAAGAAGGTGGCCAAATTCATCAAGAAGAATATCATCTACCGATATGGGGTCCCGCACGAGCTAGTGTCGGATAATGGTTTGCACTTTGAGGCAGAAGTCACAGAAATAGTCAGCGAATACGGGATTCAGAGACACAAATCTTCTCCCTACCGACCTCAGACCAATGGTGCAGTTGTGGCCGCAAACAAAAACCTCAAAGCCATTATCAGCAAGATGACCGAAAGTTGTAGGGATTGGGCCGACCGGATCCCCTACGCCCTCTGGGGCTATCAAACCTCAATTCGAACCTCTACCGGGGCTCCCCCTTACTCCCGAGTTTACGGTATGGAGTCAATCCTACCTGTGGAGCTGGAAATACCCTCGTTACGTGTCATGCTCGAAAGCAAGGTTAGTGAAGAAGACTGGTGCCAAGGCCGTCTTAATGAGCTGACCCTCCTAGATGAACGGAGATTAAAATCTATTTACCACATACAAGGATACCATCGCCAAATAGCGCGATCATTAAACAAGAGAGTCAAGGACCGAGGTGTCCGAGAGGGGGATTTAGCCCTCAAAGAGATAATCGAACCCATCTGGGACCCCAGAGGAAAGTTCAAACCCAATTGGAGCGGCCCTTACATTATGAAGAAAATCTTATCTGGCGGTGCCGCCATGTTCACTGACCTAGATGGGGAAGAGATGGCTCATCTAGTCAATCTGGACCGTCTCAAGAAGTTCTACCCCTAGTCCAATATCTCGACATGCTACGACTCTTCTCATCCCCCTTCTATTCTAAAAAAAAAAAAAAAAAAAAAAACTCTCTCCATTTCCCTCTACCCAGAACTATGTGGGCATGTTCCTCTGCAAAAACTATTTTCAAACTATTAAGAACTTTTTCCAAAACCCCAGAGGTACATAGGCATCTCATACTCCTCACATGAGCACGGCCCCTTCTTTTTCACAAAATACAATTCTTTTCTTACCCCCGGGAACGATAGTTCATTCTAAACATCTACTTGAACAAAAGGATTATGTATGCCTTAGCGATTGGTATAGATAATTCAAAATACAAAATTCATCGAAAGGCACAGCTGGATGATCAGAAACTTATTTATTTCATTAATAAGAAACTACAGTACGGATTACGTAAGAAAAAGGAATGGATAACTCCTTTCCCCCCCCCCCCCTACTACCATAAAAACCAGACAAAATGCCCCACATCTGTTACATAAATAAACTCCCCAGGAGTCCTACCCACAGCTACCCGAAGAGCCTGCACCCTCATCATCCACGTCCTGAGGACCCCAATTTTCTCCTACCTAAATGGAGTGCCGCAAACACTCCATGGACCGATGAGCCTTAACCATCTTCGAAAAGACCACAACACCCCCTTCCATGGATTCAGATAAACAAACCACCTCCTCCTTAGCAATCTGACGGACCACCCTCTCCCCGAGGTACCAGAAATGGCTGAACGCATGCGCCTCATCGGCGCATTCACCCCAGTCACCCCCATATCCTGAATGGCGGTCCCCCAAGGATAAAAGGTCACCTAAAAATCCTCAAGCACGCATAAGTCAATACAAAATCATAAGGTGCACAAACTAAGACCGAAATGGAAAGGGTCTTACCCTACCACTGGTCAGGTCATTCAAGACCTGGCGCACCGCCTCCAAAGAGAGAGATCCCTTCGACTGCCGGTTGGCCTTACGCCATCGATACAAGTGATAGAAGTCCTCTATGGTGTCGTCCTTCAGAGAAATCAGTGGGGTGTTGCACCCAATCACCTCATAGAACCATGTCTGAATTCACGAGCAAAAAGAGACGCATAAGGAAAATGTGAATTCATGTAAGGAAAATGCGAATGCAAGAAATGGAAATGCGCAAAGTAAAGAATACCTCAAGGAGATACGTGGCTCCAGTAAAAGTCTGTCGGCAGCACTGGCTAAACGTATCCAAAGAAGAGTAAAGGGTCGTCAAGGTCAGACTCCCCCAATCATAGAATTGGATGTTTGAAAACATCCTCAAGTATGGCAGAAACCACAAATGGACGACGTCGCCGCTCGACGCCACCATGAAACCTCCCAGCACCAACAAGATGAACAACCGGGCCATCTGCCTCACTTGTAGCCCATCCTCCACATCAACCACCCTGCTCAGCAAAACATCCTTCAGTAAGGAAAGCCGGATAGAATCCCCAGAGACTATCCTCCTCACATCACCGAGTGATGCATACACCGCCTCTGGCCTCACCCGCAAGGAGTGATCCACCTCTATCTGATCCCCATCACAATCCAGCCCCAGCCGTTGCTACACATCTATGGGACTCACCGTCATCTCCCCGAAGACAAAATGAAAAGTCTGGGTAGTGTCCCACCACCTCTCCCCCAAGGCACACAAAACTGATGTCGAACTAGGCGTCTCATCCAGCGCAGCCGCCAACCTCCCAAAACCTGTTGATGAAACCAACCAGCACACCACGGGTGGAAGATGCTCCCAAACATCCCTAAGCCCCGTCATATCGCGGGCACGCATGTTCTTCAAAGAAATATCCGACTGGCGAAAGGAAAAATCCAGTCAAAGGTCAAGAAAAGGAAAAATCACCCAAAAAGGAAAAAAATGCCAAAGATCAGGTTACTTACATAACCACCGGGAATCACTCTCGAAGAGCGATGACGCGACGGCTGCCACAGCAAGGTCTGCTCATTCGCAACCGGCTCGAATGCATCAAAGGCATTCTCATTCCCCAAAACAAGGGGCACCCTATCCCTCCAATCCACATTCGCCCAGTCATCAACGGTCAACCACTCCCGGTGGAAAGAGCTACTCACAAAAGGGGCCATTTATTGAAGATCAGAATGCTAGAACGATTCGCAGAGAGAAATCACAGAAAGAGAGAAGGCAAGAAGCTGTGAAAAATGGGGGAATTCGCCCCCTTTATATAGGAGGCCAAATGCCATGCCGATCGGTAACCCATCTCACCATACCAATCGGCACTGTCTCCTCACCTTATCGAGGCAGCCTAAAAGTCTGTTCCACTAACGAATGGCACCTCTCAGTCTATACCGACCGGCACCCCCCTTAAAATTTCGTGCAAAAATTCCAAGAAAATACCAGAAAGCCTCGAAAAATCCCCGGAAAATTCCTAAAAATCCCAGGAAGGATTTAGAACGTTTTCATCAAGAAAATTTTGCACTCCTTCGGGCGACACACCATTTTCCCCAACGGAGCCCTCAAAATCCAAGCGATTGACCTCTCGGGCAAGGCGCCCGGACCACCTAATCACCTCCTCATCAGACTTTACAACCATTGGCTATTCGGTGTGTTACAATATGACATGGTATTTTTCCCAGTAAAAATTAGAAGAACCACTCGCCCCAAGCAATCTCTCCCAAAGGAAAATCTAAATTTTTCCCGGCCCATTAATCATTCCCCAGCGGAATCCTCAAAAACTAAGTGAAATCTCCTCCCAGCAAAGCTCCGGAAAATCCCTAAGGATCACCTGATCTCTTCCCCAGCGGAATTATCTTACAGCACCCAAAATATTTGTTCTCCCCCGCGAGGTCTCCTAAAAATCTTCCCCCAGCTAGCAACTCCCCAGCTCAAATCGGAATCACAAAGCTCTTTCTCCAGCAGAATCAAAATACAATCTTTATCTACTCTTGGGTCAGAATTGGCCCCGGTCTTGGATCGTCACCTTAGTTAGGTCATAATTGACCTCGGTCCTCGGTCGTCACCACTCTTGGGTCAGAATTGTCCCTGGTCTTGGATCGTCACCTTAGTTAGGTCAGAATTAACCTCGATCCTCGATCCTCACCACTCTTGGGTCAGAATTAGCCCCGGTCTTGGATCGTCACCTTAGTTAGGTCAGAATTGACCTCGGTCCTCGGTCGTCACCACTCTTGGGTCAGAATTGGCCTCGATCTTGGATCGTCACCTTAGTTAGGTCAGAATTGACCTCGGTCCATGTTCGTCACCAGTCTTGGGTCAGAATTGGCCCCGGTCTTAGATCGTCACCTTAGATTGGTCAGAATTCACCTCGGTCCTCGGTCGTCACCACTCTTCGGTCAGAATTGGCCCCGGTCTTGGATCGTCACCTTAGTTAGGTCAGAATTGACCTTGGTCCTCTGTCATCATCACTCTTGGGTCAGAATTGACCTCGATCTTGGATCGTCACCTAAATTAGGTGAGAATTGACCTCGGTCCTAGGTCGTCACCACTCTTAGGTCAGAACTGACCTGGACCTTCTGAATTGGCCATCCTTATCTCCTTAGGTCCTCAGAACTGACCTCGATCCTCCGAATTGATCATCCACAGCATACTTCTTAGGTCCTCAGAATCAACCTCGACCCTCTGAATCGGTCATACTCCCTCAAAAGCATCATGCGGTGTCTAATCGACGGCTATCATTTATTCCAAACTCACCCATCGAGGGGCTCTTTAGACACCCCATTCTGTTACCCCTTAACTCTCCTTAGGTCCCTAATACCTCCCTTCATCACTATAAACCCAGGTCACGTCCCGAGTACTGACCTGGAAGCCATCGGGAACCCCCCCGGCTCAGTTTGACCCAAACGTCAAACTCCTCGTCGAGACCAAGACTCAATGAATCTTCTAAGGGCACTGAATACCCTTTCCAACGGTCCGCCCCGTGCGCGATTCTGACATACCATGCGGATGAACGCGCCATTTGCGTCCTAAACCTGACCTAGAGGCCACCGGGTGCTCTCGGGCTCTATTTGACCTATGTTAGCTCTTCAACTCGACCGAGGCTGAATGAATCTTTTAAGGTCACTGAATACCCTTTCCAACCGTCCATCCCGTGCGCAATTCCGACTTTCCATGCGGACGAACGATCCGTTAGACTTCGAGAATCCACCGAGCATTTCCCGGGCCCGGTTGACCAAATTCAACTCTCCAAATTATGTGAAACTCTTTCAAATGCCGAAGTACATCTCCTAACCTTTCCAACGGTATGTCCCGTGCGTGATTCGGACTTACCATGCGGACGAACGCGCCGTTTGCGTCTGCGCGATTCTCTATTTAATGGACCGACAAACGCTTCCGAGCCACATTCGACCCAAAGTCAGCTCCCGAACTCGAGCGAGATCCAAAGTACTTTCGAAGTCCTCTGAAACACCTTTCTAACGGTATGCCCCGTGCACGATTCTGAACAACGGTTTGCCCTCGGTGGCCAATTTTCTGAAAAAGCCTGAGGCGCACTGCTAAATGGCAGGTCCCTGACCCTGCCTATCGGCACCTGCCGATAGGCAATGCCATGATAGGGCCGATCGGTAGTCCCCTGGGGTTATAAAAGGAGGCATTGGCATCATTCGCGAGGGGAGCCCAGATCTAATAGAAATCTCTCTGAACGAATCCCAGAAACCTCTCTCGAAGGCAGCGTGATTTCAACTTCCAAATCCCTCTTTTACCTTCACTTTTCATCATCCTTTTCATCAAAATTGGTGAATTAACCACTCTCCATCATCATCCAAGCTCAAGGTCTGCTCTCCAACATTCAAGATCAAGCTCAAGATCTTCAAGAAGGTCCAACTTTCTCAAACTCTCTCTCTTAAATTCTCTTGAATTCCCAATAACTTATTTTCTTACTTAGCACTTTTATCATCTCATCTCACACATCCTAATATACTTTTTATTTAGTATTATTGCACCTCTCTTATTTTCATATAAATAAAAACCCAAAAAAATAAGAAAAAGAGGTTTTGCTCATAAATTCCAGGTAGGGATTCTCACACTTTTTCCACATTTTTCTCACAACTAAAACACCTTTTCTACACACACACACACACACTTACAAATAAAAGATCCCACATTTGGATTTATGGGATAAACCCCACCCCTTTGCTTTGTATGAGAACTACGTGGACTTTGATGCCTTTATAGGCTACGTAGGCGTCTCGGGGTAAAACCCGAGACTCGAGTCCTTTCTCTCACTTTTTCTCTCATTTATATCTTCTCTAAGTATATTTTTCTTATATTATACATATATTTGTTCTTAGTGAAGGATTACCTCATATGCGTTATCGTTCCCTTATAACGATCAACGTAGGGGTAACCGCGTAAATCTTATTTTTCTAATATTACTTTTATAATCTTCCTATGGATGACTCGCTTTATCTTTTCCATGATACAAGCCAAGGATTCCTACCTCCATTATATATATATACACACGCACACATCTCATGGGGGGAAACATAAAGGAAAATAGCAAATATCCATGAGAGACCGAAATTGCGGAATGGGTGCCTAACACCTTCCCATTTCGTAACTAAGCCTCCAAACCCTTTTCGAATCATTTTGGTTTCGCACGCACCAGTATGTCTTTGGATGCCATCCTTCGGGATGGCTTCCTCTTTTTCTTTTGTCCGTCTTGAGTAAAATAGACTGGCGACTCTGAATCTCTCTACCTTTTTCACACCTCACAAAATCGACGCTGGTCGAAGCGCTCTCCCGAGAGGGGATGCGCGGGACCCGATGGATTCCTCCTCCCTCCGCGACGGGGATCGGTAGGGATGGCCACAGTGGCGACTCTGCTGGGGACATTTATTTATTTTAATGGCATGACTCTATTTACATGGATGCTATATTTGTTTATACTTCTCCCCCCCCCCCCCCTTCCCATATCTGAATGTTCCCCTTTCTCACATGTATATCCCATGCTTATGCTTATGTTCACACACTTGTAGAAAATCCTCCATGTACACCTCACACCACGTACACCTAGGATCACGTGTATCCCCATGTTGCACGCATCACCCATCCATACTTGGTGTACCTTTTGGGGTACTTGTACTTTGTTCCCGGTTTGGCATAATCAAAGAAAGGCATTCTCATCACAAGCTACTAATAAGAGAATCATGCATGATTCACACGACATCACCAAAGATAATTGATATTGACCAAGTTTTACCCAGTAACTGGAGGGTCACTTCGTGATGGGAGCTCGTCCGGCAGGTCGCAGTTAGCCTAAGCGATATGACTCTCACCTTCCATTGGCCAAGTACCTTCGACGTATATCGAACGGTTCCCCCGCATCGTACCGCTTGACCGAAGACATGACGGGAGGTATATCGCAGGGAATTATTTCACGTATGCCGAGTATATCGAATTCGCTCTCACACGTACCGTCCCCACGAGGTATATGGTGAGGCAATTCATGTACACTCAGGTATATCAAATGTCTTGTCCACATGTACTGATTGCCCGCAAGAGCAAGACGTATATCATGGAATTCACGCAAAAGGGGGGAACCCATGCCGATTCACCCAACCAACTGCATACCCGCATATAGGTGTCATACCGAGGACACGCACTTTAGATTGCCAGTTTCGACCCGAAACTCTGCCAAAATTTCGGGTCGATCTTCAGCCCAATTTTTGTGCATTTTTAAAACGGGACTCTGTCCGCAAGCCTGGTTACAAGTCCCAAACCGTAGCTTTGCATATATTAAAACCCCACTTTTCCAGGCTCAAGTCTCATCCGGCATTGCATTTAGGAGAATTAAATAAAAGTGAGAACATAATAATCATAATAATCATGCTGAGTTTCGTCTCCAAAAACATTTCTCCCTTTCGTATCAGAAATCCAAAAAACATTTCTCCCTTTCTTATCAAAAATCCAAAAATAGTTCTTTCTCTTTTTTCAAAAGTAAATCTCATCCTACGCCTTCTCAGGTTGATCGCACGCCCTTGGCCTGGCTCCCTATTGGCTTAGGTCTTCAGTCAAATCACCCCGGAGTTTCGTCCGTTCCTCTACTACTTCTTTCGAATCTGGAATCCATCCATCTTCCATGGAGAATGCAGATCAAGCACCAGTCATACAACTGGATCTGCCTACGGTCCAAGCTCAGCTCGTGGCCAAGATTGACAACCTCCAAGCTGAGGTCTGAGAAATGAAACGAAACCAAGTCCCTATTCCTCAAGAGCCTGAGGCCCTGTTCCTTCGCGCTATGGGTCCACCCGAGCCCATTAGGGTTCCGAAAGAATATCAGCACGCTCCGCGTTCCCCTCCTGCTAATGGGACGTCGCCTGCCCAACTTCCAATGCCAAACATTGCCCGGCCTATGTCTAACTTGCCTGTGGTTGCTGATCCAAAGGAGGAGGCATTGAACAAAGTCAAAGACGATCTTAAGATGCTCACAAAGAAGTTTGACCAAGTCAGGATCTCTAGAAATTACATGGACTACACCCATATGTCTCCTTATCCTAAAGCGAGGTTACCCGAGAAGTTCAAGATGCCAAATATCAAGAAGTTTGGAGGGAGTGGTCCCCCGATTGTTCATCTTCACAGTTATCATCGTTTCATGACTCTACTAGGGGCTTCTGAAGAGGTAATGGCCCAATTATTTTAGCAAACTTTGAAAGACAGTGCTCTCCGATGGTTTTTATCTCTTGAGGAATCCAGAATCCGTAGCTGGGATGATGTAGCCCGAGAATTCTTGACCCAGTACAAATACAACGAGGAGCTTGAGGTCATCTGTCGTGATTTAAAGTTGCTCAAACAGAACTCCGAAGAATCAGTCAGTAACTTTATGGCCCGATGGAGGGAAAAAGCGGCTACCATGACCAATCGGCCATCTGAAGAAGAACAAGTCAGCATAGTGAAGAAGAATTTCTTGCCCCATGTTCTAGCAACCATGGGAGGACAGTACTACCCCCATTTTCGAGCCATCAGAGAAGCAGGAGTAGAAATCGAAGTGGGTCTTGCCAAAACAGAAGTTGAACCAAAGAAGGTGTTCGGACAGTTCAACCCCAGAAAATATGACAAGCCTTTCAGTGCCGCAGTCATAACCATCAACAACATCTCTTAACCAACCACATCATGAGCACCAAAAAGCCTCCCTGCCCCCGTCCAAAGAGAATACACTGAGCTCTATGCTCCCCTCTCCAAAGTTTACCAAGCCCTGTTAAGCCAAAACCTTATAAAGCCCCTGGATCCACTTCCATTACCCAATCCACTTCCCAGAAATTTCAAGATCGATACTCATTGCGCCTTTCACCAAACAGCTGGCCATACCACCAACCAATGCTTCCACCTTCGAAACTTAATCCAAGATCTCATTGACCGGGGTACCATCGCCCCACCAGCCAATTCTAAACCAAACACTACTCATAACCCACCCCCAAATCACACCAATGCCATCTTCTTGGAAAAAAACCCAGATTTCGACCCATCAACTCAAATCACACCCTTATACCCTCCTAAACCCCTTCAACTTTGCCCATATTTCCTCCTACACCCTGCTAGCCCCGCTGATCAGGCTTTGTCACTCCTTACCAGAGCGTGCATCACTGTTCGGACCTGTTCCGAAAGTGGAGGTATGGAATTGTCAGAGGTGTTAAACCAACTCCTAGAGTTCGGGATGAAATTCCCCTCACAGATGATTATCGACTGCCAGAGGTTCAATACATTTTTTTGGAAGCACGAAAATGGGCCCAAGAATCAGATAGGTGGATGGTACCAACCGATGAAATCTGCTTAGATGATGTTGTCCGGATCATGATGGAAGCATTCAGGCAAACCAACAACATTTGCAGTATCACCGCGTTACTTGACGCTTTGAAGATGCAAGGGCACCTGGTCCCTTCACCCTTACACATTCCCACAGAATGGGAAGACCTATATGAGGAAGCCGTTGGAGTTATGGAATGCATTGACTTCACCAGGGAAAATAGAATTATTACCACCGGATGGGGGGAAGAATTCAAAGTTTCAAATGAAGAACAAGCTTCAGGAGGAAATGGCCCAATAGCTCACTTATGTGGGATTATATCATTTGAGGAACTCCTCGGAGAAATAGATAAGGTGGAAGAACAACCTGAGATTGATGAGGAAACTGGATTTAAGTTTTTCCCTTCTTTCGTAAATCACATGACCAGATCTGGGAGACATTACCAAATTCCAAACTCGCTACAAACCAATGATAAAGGGAACGGCGTTAAAAACCTTCCTATGCCAGAAATGACCCTCGAGGATAGCAAGATCCTCGATCAATTGAAGAAAACTCAAGCTAACATCACTCTATGGAGGCTTTTCATGTCTTCCCAGCTATACATAAATGCTTTTATCAAATTTCTCACTGGACCCATAGTTCCTCCCTCTACCACACCAGAAGAAGCAGTGAGCCTGGTCGGATCCTTGACCTCTACCCGAATGTTGTCCTTTTCTGAAGAAGAAATTCCCAAAATTGGGCCAAATCACAATCATGCACTCAATATCTCCGTCGAAGTTATAGGGAAGGTTATACCACTCTCGCTCATTGACAACGGATCCGCTTTGAATGTCTGCCCGCTGAGAACCTTCAAATGTTTAGGTCTGAAAGAAAGTGACCTCGCTCCAACATTCGCTACCGTGCGTGCCTACGATAATACCCGTCGTGAGGTGTTGGGATCCATAAAACTTGTAATAGGGGTTGGACCTATAAACCCTGTCGTTGAATTCCAAGTCATCGATATCCCGGCCTGTTTTAACATGTTGCTCGGATGACCCTGGCTCCACAGTATAAAGGGTGTCTCTTACTCATTCCATAAGAAACTGAAGTTCTTCACCAATGGGCAAGTCATCACCATCTTGGGTGACGACGGTAACACCGAGGGTGCAAGCACCGATAGTCCAATCCTTGAGATACAGCATGGGTCAAATGATATGCGCCTATCAGATTTCCAAGTTGAACCATCCCTACTCCCGGCTGGGGATGGTTTCAAAGAAATGGTTTATCCAGAATACGACCCTCATGGCAATGTCAATGTGATTCAGATGTTCAGAAACATGCACTTCATGCCCGGACTGGGGCTGGGACAAAGGCAGCAGGGGATACTTGAGCCCATCGAACTGAAGAAAGCTTTCCCTCCTTGCGGCTTAGCATTTCAACCATCAGAACCAGAACTCAGAATGATCCTCCAGACTCGATCAAAGAGAGGGTTAGACTTCGTCCGAACTATCTCGGGAGATTCTTTAAATTGACGATTCATCAAAGAGGGTGAGGATTTCCCCTTTTGCGGTTTTCCAAAACCGTGGTATGACCATGCAGATAAGAAGATGAAACCTGGAATGGAGATCTTCTTCGAAGATAGCTACCCATGCGCCGATAATTACCAATAGCAGGTACCACCGCTTATCAAAGATACTAAAGAGACTGAGGAAAGTGATTCCGAAGATTCCTTCAACTTGCAGATACTGGGGCTGACACTCTGCATGGTTCATTCTGGCACTACATCAAGGGACCCATCCCTTCTGATTAAAGTTGCTGATACATCTCTCCTCAACTGGCATGCTACGCCAGTTCTACCTCTTGAAATCTACCCTAACCCTAATGTTTACCCTGTTTTATCTACTGTTGTCCATCCTTGCTCAAATGTAATAGATACTTCTTTTGATGAGGTTCTCAATGTTGTTTTTCCTATCAATGAAATAAACGAAGATTTTGAGTATCTTGTTGTGCCTTACATTAATTGTGTAGATCTTAATCAAACTTGTGATGATGATGATTTTGCAAATGAACAATTCTTAACTTATCTAAATAAGGTTAATAATAAACAACATAACCGCGTTCATGTTAATGAAGAAGAGACTGTCGTTATTAATCTCGGTTCTAGTAGCCAATGGCTCGAGATTAGGATAGGGGCAACCCTCGACGAGCATGAGCGCACACAACTCAAAGAATTGCTAAGGGAGTTCGTGTATGTCTTCGCATGGTCTTACGATGACATTCCAGGTATTGATCCCGAAATAGCTCAACACGAGATCCCCATTCTCCCAGATGCCACGCCAGTTAAGCAAAAGTTGAGAAAGCTCCACACCGAATGGTCGCTTAAGGTCAAAGAAGAGGTGATCAAATAGTTGAATGTGGGTTTCATTCGAGTAATCGAATATCCCAAGTGGCTGGCCAACATTGTACCTGTACCAAAATCAAGAGGAAAGGTTCAAGTGTGTGTGGATTACCGAGATTTAAACAAAGCCTCTCTGAAGGATGATTATTCGCTACCCAACATCGACATGATCATGGACAACACAGCCAGTCATGCTCTCAAGTCATTTGTCGACGGATTTTCCGGATACAACCAAATTAAGATGCATCCCGACCACCAAGAGAAAATCGCATTCATCACCCCATGGAAACTTTTTGCTAGACCGTTATGCCATTCGGTCTCAAGAATGCTAGAGCTACCTAGCAAAGTGCTGCCACAACCATCCTGCATGATCTGATCCACAAAGAGGTCGAGGTTTACGTAGATGATATGATTATCAAGTCCAAAACTAGAGAAGGTCATGTTCCCTCTCTCCGAAAGTTATTCGAACGACTACGGCAGTATCAGATGAGACTTAATCCACAGAAGTACGTCTTCGGCGTTACGAAGGGAAAACTCTTAGGATTCATGGTCAGTGAGTAGGGGATAGAAGCAGATCCCGCCAATATGAGGGACATACTTGAGATGCCACCTCCCCGAACAGAGAAGGAAGTCCGAGGTTTCCTTGGGAAATTACAATATATCAGCCGGTTCATCAGCCATCTAACCTCCATATGTGAACCAATCTTCAAACTCCTCCGAAAGGATTCAACCAAGGTTTGGAATGAGGACTGCCAAGAAGCTTTTAATCGAATCAAATAGTACCAAACCCAACCTCCAGTTCTCATGCCACCACAGCCTGGTCTCCTTTTGCTCTTATACCTAACCATAACAGACACTGCAGTCGGGGCTTTGCTAGCCCAATACCTTGACGACTCCCGCAAAGAAAGAGCCATCTATTACGCCAGTCGCAAGTTGGATGGATACGAGGTCAACTACACTTCTTTGGAAAAAGCATGTGCCGCACTTATCTGGGTCACCCAAAAGTTGCGACATTACATGCTCGCCTTCCACATTAAACTAGTATCCCGAATGGATCCCGTTAAATACCTGATTGAGAAACCCGCCTTATCTAGCCGAATTGCTCGATGGTTGATGCTCCTAACCGAGTTCGATATCGTGTACGTCACACAGAAAGTCGTTAAAGGAAGAGCCATCTCTGATTACCTCGCTGACTACCCTGTAGAAGAAACAGATGTCTAGATCTCTGAATTTCGAGATGAAAATGTCCTCTGCACCACTCAAGACAGCCTCCGATGGAAAATGTTCTTCGACGACGCTGCCAACAAAAATGGATATGGCATTGGGATACTTCTGGTCTCCCCAGATGACTCCCACACTCCCATCACCATTAAATTGGATTTCCCTTACACCAACAACATGACAGAATACGAGGCATGCACAGTGGGCCTCCAGGTTTCTCTCGAGAAAGGTATTCAATACCTTGATGTATACGGGGATTCTGCCCTTATCATCGGTCAAGTGCTCCGAAAGTGGAAAGTCAAGGACGAAAAGCTCCAACCCTTTCACGCCCAATTAGAAGAGTTGGCCTCCCAATTCCGAGATATCACCTTCCATTACCTACCCCGAGCAAAGAATAACCTAGCCGATGCTCTCGCTACTTTGGCTTCCATGGTCAACATGCCCGAGGGAATAACAATGACGCCCTTCCTAGTCCAAAAGCAAGACAAACCTACCCATTTTTACCATATTGATCTTGTCCCCACAGAAGACCCCGAGTTAGTCAATTACTGGTACTATGATATTTGGCGCCTCCTCCGGTACGGTAGGTATCCCGAGGGTTCTAACAAGAACGATCGAGCTACCCTCCGAAGGGGTGCCGCTCAGTACATCATCTGTCATAAAACACTACTCAAGAGGAATTTTAATGGAACTCATTTGCACTGTATCGCAGGGGCTGACATTGAAAAGATAATGTAGAAAATCCACAGCGGGGAATGCGGACCCCACATGAACGGTCACATGATTGCCAAGAAGATCATCCGACAAGGCTACTACTGGACCACCATGGCCCAGGATTTCACCGCCTATGTTCGGAGGTACCCTAAATGCCAACAGTTCTCCAATCTCCAACATCTACCTCTGCGGGAATTATACAACATGACTTCTCCCTGGACGTTCTCCGCCTGGGGTATTGACATCATAGGGAAGGTCACACCAAAAGCGTCAAACGGGCATGAGTTCATCCTGGTTGCCATCGATTACTTCACCAAATGGGTCAAAGCTGAGTCATACGCAGTATTGAATGCCAAGAAGGTGGCCAAATTCATCAATAATAATATCAACTACCGATATGGGGTCTCGCACGAGCTAGTGTCGGATAATGGTTTGCACTTTGAGGCAGAAGTCACAGAAATAGTCAGCGAATACGGGATTCAGAGACACAAATCTTCTCCCTACCAACCTCAGACCAATGGTGCAGTAAAGGCCGCAAACAAAAACCTCAAACCCATTATCAGCAAGATGACCGAAAGTTGTAGGGATTGGGCCAACTGGATCCCCTACGCCCTCTAGGGCTATCGAACCTCAATTCGAAACTCAACTGGGGCTGCCCCTTACTCCCTGGTTTACGGCATGGAGGAAATCCTACTTGTGGAGATGGAAATACCCTCGTTATGTGTCATTCTCGAAAGCAAGGTTAGTGAAGAAGACTGGTGCCAAGGCCGTCTTGATGAGCTGACCCTCCTAGATGAACGGAGATTAAAATATCTTTACCATATACAAGGATACCATCACCGAATAGCGCGATTATTCAACAAGAGAGTCAAGGATCGCGGTGTCTGAGAGGGGGATTTAGCCCTCAAAGAGACAATCGAACCCATCTGGGACCCCAGAGGAAAGTTCAAACCTAATTGGAGTGGCCCTTACATTATGAAGAAAATCTTATCCGGCGGTGCCACCATACTCACTGACCTAGATGGGGAAGAGATGGCTTGTCCAGTCAATCTGGACCGTCTCAAGAAGTTCTACCCATAGTCCAAAATCTCGGTGCACAACGACCCTTCTCATCCCCCTTCTATTCTAAAAAAAAAAAAAAAAACTCTCTCCATTTCCCTCTACCCAGAACTACGTGGGTCTGATCCTCTGCAAAAACTATTTTCAAACTATTAAGAACTTTTTCAAAAACCCCACAGGTAGGTAGGCAGCTCATACTCCTCACATAAGCATGACCCCTTCTTTTTCACAAAATACCATTCTTTTCTTACCCCCGAGAACGACAATTCATTCTAAACATCTACTTGAACAAAAGGATTATGTATGCCTTAGCGATTGGTATAGATAATTCAAAATACAAAATTCATCGAAAGACACAGTTGGATGATCATAAACTTATTTATTTCATTAATAAGAAACTACAGTACGGATTACATAAGAAAAAGGAACGGATAACTCCCTACCCCCTACTAACATAAAAACCAGACAAAATCCCCCACATCTGTTACATAAATAAAATCCCCAGGAGACCTACCCACAGCTACCCGAAGAGCCTGAAACCTCATCATCCACGTCCTGAGGACCCTAATTTTCTCCTGCCTGAATGGAGTGCCACAAACACTCCATAGACCAATGAGCCTTAACCATCTTCGAAAAGACCACAACACCCCCTTCCATGGAGTCAGATAAAACAAACCACCTCCTCCTCGGCAATCTGACGGATCACCCTTTTCCCGAGGTACCAGGAATGGCTGAAATCATGCGCCAACAAACGCCTCATCTGCGCGTTCACCCCAGTCACCCCCGTATCCTGAATGGTGGTCCCCTAAGGATAAAAGGTCACCTAAAAATCCTCAAGACGGCATAAGTCAATACAAAATCAGAAGGTGTAAAAACTAAGACTGAAATGGAAAGGGTCTTACCCTACCACTGGTCAGGTCATTCAAGACCTGACGCACCGCCTCCAAAGAGAGAGATCCCTTCGACTGCCGATTGGCCTTACGCCATCGATACAAGCAACGAAAGTCCTTGACGGTGTCATCCTTCAGAGCAATCAGTGGGGTGTTGCACCCAATCACCTCATAGAACCATGTCTGAATTCACGAGCAAAAAGAGACGCATAAGGAAAATGCGAATGCAAGAAAGGAAAATGCAAATGCATGAAATGGAAATGCGCAAAGTACAGAATACCTCAAGGAGATACGTGGCTCTGGTAAAAGTCTACCGGCAACACTGGATAAACGTATCCAGAGAAGAGTAAAGGGTCGCCAAGGTCAGACTCACCCAATCATAGAAAGGGATGTTCAAAAGCATCCTCAAGTATGGAAGAAACCACAAATGGACGACGTCACCACTCGACGCCACCATGAAAACTCCCATCACCAACAAGATGAACAACCGGGACATTTGCCTCACTTGTAGCCCATCCTCCACATCAACCACCGTGCTCAGCAAAACATCCTCCAGCAAGGACAACCAGATAGAATGCCCAAGGACTATCCTCCTCACATCACCGAGTGCCGCATACACCTCCTCCGGCCTCACCCGCAAGGAGCGATCCACCTCTATCAGCTCCCCATCATAATCCAGCCCCAGCAGTTGCTGCACATCTATGGAAGTCACCGTCATCTCCCCAAAGCCAAAATGAAAAGTGTGGGTAGTGTCCCACCACCTCTCCCCCAAGGCACACAAAACTGCTGTCGAACGAGGCGTCTCAACCAGCGCAGTCGCCAACCTCCCAAAACCCGCTGATGATACCATCGAGCACACACGGGTGGAAGATGCTCCCAAACATCCCTAAGCCCCATCGTCCCGCGCGCACGCATGTTCTTCAAAGAAATATCTCACTGGCGAAAGGAAAAATACAGTCAAAGGTTCAAGAAAAGGAAAAATCACCCAAAAAGGAAAAAATATCAAAGGTCAGGTTACTTACATAACCACCGGGAATCACTCTCGAAGAGCGATGACGCGACGGCTCTCGCTGCAAGGTCCGCTCATTCGCAACCGGCTCGAATGCATCAAAGGCATTCTCATTCCCCAAAGCAAGGGGCACCCTGTCCCTCCAATCCACATTCACCCAGTCATCAACGGTCAACCACTCCCAGTAGACAGCAGTACTCACAAAAGGGGCCATTTCTTGAAGATCGGAATGCTAGAACGATTCGCGGAGAAAAATCGCAGAAAGAGAGAAGGCAGGAAGCTGTGAAAACTGGGGGGAATTCGCCCCCTTTATATAGGAGGCCAGCCGCCATGCCGATCGGCAACCCATCTCACCATACCGATCGGCACTATATCCTCATCTTCCCGAGGTTGCCCAAAAGTCCGTGCCACTGCCGAATGGCACCTCTCAGTCTATGCCGACCGGCACCCTCCTTAAAATTTTGTGCAAAAATTCCAAGAAAATACCAGAAAGCCTCGAAAAATCACCAAAAAATTCCTAAAAATCCCAGGAAGGATTTAGAACGTTTTCATCAAGAAAATTTCTCACTCCTTCAGGCGACACACCATTTTACCCAATGGAACCCTCAAAATCCAAGCAATTGACCTCTCGGGCAAGGCGCCCAGACCACCTAATCACCTTTTCATCAGACTTTACAACCATCGGCTATTCGGTGCGTTACAATATCACATGGTATTTTTCCCAACAGAAATTAGAAGAACCACTGGCAACAAGCAATCTCCCCCAAAGGACAATCCAAATTTTCCCCGGCCCATTCATCATTCCCCAGCGGAATCTCAGATCCAAATTCTTATTCCCAGCGGAACCCCTCTACCCCAGCGGAATCCTCAAAAACTAAGTCAAATATCCTTCCAGCAAAGCTCGGGAAAATCCCTAAGGATCACCTGATCACTTCATCAACTGAATTCTCTTACAGCACCCAAAATAGGTTGTTCTCCCCCGCGAGGTCTCCTAAAAAGCTTCCCCCAGCTAGCAGCTCCCCAGCTAAAATCGGAATCACAAAGCTCTTTCTCCAGCAGAATCAAAATATAATCTTTATCTACTCTTGGGTTAGAATGGGCCCCGATCTTGGATCGTCACCTTAATTAGGTAAGAATTGACCTCGGTCCTCGGTCGTCACCACTCTTGGGTCAGAATTTGCCCCGGTCTTGGATCGTCACCTTAGTTAGGTCAGAATTGACCTCGGTCCTCGGTCGTCATGGGGTCTTGGATCGTCACCTTAGTTAGGTCAGAATTGACCTCGCTCCTCATTTGTCACCACTCTTGGGTCAGAATTGGCCCTGGTCTTGGATCGTCACCTTAGTTAGCTCAGAATTGACCTCGATCCTCGGTCGTCACCACTCTTGGGTCAGAATTTGCCCCGGTCTTGGATCGTCACCTTAGTTAGGTCAGAATTGACCTCGGTCCTCGTTCTTCACCACTCTTGGGTCAGAATTGGCCCCGTTCTTGGATCATCACCTTAGTTAGGTTAGAATTGACCTCGGTCCTCGGTCGTCACCACTCTTAGGTCAGAACTGAACTCGACCCTCTCGATTGGTCATCCTTATCTCCTTAGGTCCTCAGAATTAACCTCGATCCTCCTAATTGATCATCCCCAGCATACTTCTTAGGTCCTCAGAGTCGACCTCGAGCCTCTGAATTGGTCATACTCCCTCAAAAGCATCATGCGGTGTCTAATCGACGACTATCATTTGTTCCAAACTCACCCATCGAGGGTCTCTATAGACACCCCATTCTGTTACCCCTTAACTCTCCTCAGGTCCCTAGTACCTCCCTTCATCACTATAAACCCAGGTCACGTCCCGAGTACTGACCTGGAAGCCATCGGGCACCCTCCGTCTCAGTTTGACCCAAAAGTCAAACTCCTCATCTCGACCGAGACTCAATGAATATTTTAAGGACACTGAATACCCTTTCCAATGGTCTACATCATGCGCGATTATGACCTACCATTCGGACGAACGCGCCATTTGCATCCGAAACCTGACCTAGAGGCCACCGGGCGCTCCGGGTCTCTATTTGACCTATGTCAACTCCTCAGCTCAACCAAGGATGAATGAGTATTCTAAGGTCACTGAATACCCTTTCCAATGGTCCATCCCGTGCCCAATTCTGACTTTCCATGCGGACGAACGATCCGTTTGACTCAAAGAAGCCACCGAGCGTTTCTCGGGCCCGATTGACCAAAGTCAACTCTCCAAACCAGGTCAAACTCTTTGTAATGTCGAATTACATCTCCTAACCTTTCCAACGGTATGCCCCGTGCACGATTCGGACTTACCATGCGGACAAACGCGCCGTTTGCGTCCGCGCGATTCCCCGTCCAATGGACCGACAAACACTTCCGAGCCACATTTGACCCAAAGTCAACTCCCAAACTCGGGAGAGGTCCAAAGGACTTTCGAAGGTCTCTGAAATACCTTTCTAACGGTATGCCCCATGCGCTATTCTGACCAACGTTCTGCCCTCGGCGACCAATTTTCCAAAAAAGCCCGAGGCGCACTGCTAAATGCCAGGTCCCAGACCTTGCCTATCGGCACCTGTCGATAGGCAGTGCCATGATAGGGCCGATCGGTAGTCCCCTAGGGTTATAAAAGGAGGCCTTGGCCTCATTTTCAAGGGGAGACCAGATCTGATAGAAATCTCTCTGAACGAATCCCAGAAACCTCTCTCGAAGGCAGCGTGATTTCAACTTCCAAATCCCTCTTTTACCTTCACTTTTCATCATCCTTTTCATCAAACTTGGTGAGTTAACCACTCTCCATCATCATCCAAGCTCAAGGGCTTCTCTCCAACATTCAAGATCAAGCTCAAGATCTTCAAGAAGGTCCAACTTTCTCAAACTCTCTCTTTTAAATTCTCTTGAATTCCCAATAACTTGTTTTCTTACTTTGCACTTTTATCATCTCATCTCACACATCCTAATATACTTTTTATTTAGTATTATTGAACATCTCTTATTTTCATATAAATAAAAACCCAAAAAAATAAGAAAAATAGGGTTTGCTCATAAATTCCAGGTAGGGATTCTCACACTTTTTCCACATTTTTCTCACAACTAAAACACCTTTTCTACACACACACACACACTTACAAATAAGAGATCCCGCATTTTGATTTATGGGATAAACCCCACCCCTTTGCTTTGTATGCGAACTACGTGGACTTTGATGCCTTTATAGGCTACGTAGGCGTCTCGGGGTAAAACCCGAGACTCGAGTCCTTTCTCTCACTTTTTCTCTCATTTCTATCTTCTCTAAATCCATTTTTCTTATATTATACATATATTTGTTCTTAGTGACGCATTACCTCGTATGCGTTATCATTCCCTTATAACGATCAATGTAGGGGTAATCGCGTAAATCTTATTTTTCTAATATTACTTTTACAATCTTCCTATGGATGACTCGCTTTATCTTTTCCATGATACAGGCCGAGGATTCCTACCTCCATTCTATATATATACACATGCACACATCTCACAGGGGGAAACATAAAGGAAAATAGCAAATATCCATGAGAGACCGAAAAGGCGGAATGGGTGCCTAACACCTTCCCATTTCGTAACTAAGCCTCCGAACCCGTTTCGAATCATTTTGGTTTCGCATGCACCAGTATGTCTTTGGATGCCATCCTTCGGGGTGGCTTCCTCTTTTTCTTTTGTCTGTTTTGAGTAAAATAGACTAGCGACTCTGAATCTCTCAACATTTTTCTCACCTCAGAAAATTGACGCTGGCCGAAGTGCTCTCCCGAGGGGGGACGCGCGGGACCCGATGGATTCCTCCTCCCTCCGCGGCGGGGATCGGCGGGGATGGCCACAGGTAGATTCAACAGTTATTATATACATGTTGCCTTATCGAACTCTCTCTTGAAATTATCACCTCTCATATAGAGTTCACGCCTATCGTACCTCAAAACCATACTGTTACAGTTTCATGCCAACTAGTTCATCCCAATGTATCCACTAACCTTATCCCAATTCGTTCCCAAGTATTACATTCACAATATTTGTAATAATATCATATGCATACATTATACTCAACATGGATAAGCCCCTTATTAATTCAGTTCAATTAAGTGTTCTCATACTTAATTAATTCTAGATATCATTATCTTTCACTTCTACTTTAGTCACACAGTAAATATCATCATATGTATATATATACTTTCACTCTATTATATATATACAATACTGCACCCTGAGACACAGCTGCGGTGCTGCATTACTCTGCTATCATGTCCCAGTACATCTCGTCACTGTATAGGAGACTATAGGTTTGGTAAATATCCCTCGAACCACAAATATTAAATCACAAATTATGGAGGCGAACATAGTTCTAAGCATTTGGGCTATGCACATACCTATGCACCCAAATGACCGTTCTATACCATTATTCTCACTAATGGTAATCGACATAAGTCCTATGTTCTCAAGCGCCAAGTCAAAGATCCCCCCATATAGGCTCATCCGTATGTGACTGCCTTCAGGCGTGGACCTCCCCCGATACCAAGTAATCTAGGTATGTCATACACATAATCACCAATCAATCAAATAGGCATTATCATCTACCTATTTAGTGTTAGGTACTCACACGACCTATATCATATTAGGAATTCATCATATCCCTATTACCCGTCGTATTTCTCTAATACCACCCATACTTGTTAATCATGATTATCATCGTATATTTTATTATGTAGTTATCCCTCACATAATATTTTATCCGACCCAAGTAACCATAAATATATCATAAATTTTACTCGTACTTGATATAACGATTATTCTCCTCTAAATCGTAATATAATTATGTTGATATATCTCACAAAATTTAATCCTCAAATCCAAATAATTTTCCAACATTAACCCAAGTCCCTCGCTCCTTGTTAAAGTACCAAAATTAATAAAATCTAACCATGGCCAAATTACCATTTTTCAAACCCTTTTTTTCGATAAAGGTACATTTTTCCCAGAAATATAAAATTACAATTTAAGGCTTTTCTGCTCCGATTTTGAAATAACTTGAAATTGCAAAGTTGTGCAGAACGTGATATGATACAAAAACTCACGGGCACACTGCAAATTACCTCTTAAAACAGTCCTAAAATTACCATACAATATTCATCATGTTTCAACATTTTTTATGGATTTTATCCGTTTTCTTTCACCCAAACTCACAAGAAATATATTCTAACGAATCCCACATATCTCACCGCCATTTCTACATGATTATGGGTAGAAAATATATAATCACCAAGTTTATATGAGAATTAACATCAAACCCAATTAACCCTCAAGATTTCATTTATCTAAATTCTCCATTTTTATACCCCTTAAATACCCATAATTTAGAATTATGATTCCTTCTCTAAATCATCAAATTTCATATTCAATCACAAGTAGGATTCATCTACATGCAATGTCTATCATCATTTTCCATTTTCTCCACAAACATATATTTTTTTTCTACATGTTCATCCTAGAAAGTTCATCATGTTCATAACCTCTACATGTGAATAATCAATTGCATGAATTTGTATATGCATTAAACAAGATTTATCAATCATTTTAATCCCAAATCCATAAGTTCATAATACCAAAGAAAATCCTATTCTAACATGGATATTATAAACACTGAAATAAAGCAAGAATCACTTGCCTCTTAGTGTAGGTCTGAACCTTTGGAGAAGATAATGTTAGAACCTCCTTTTTTCCTTTTTTCGACTACTTTTCGGCGATGGTGCGAGGTGTAGAGATAGTGGTTAGTAGTGGTTGTCCCCTTTGATTTCCCAATACGACTCTTCTTCTTCAAGGCAACTCTTCCACTCCACAAGGTGAATTTTCTTTTCTCTCAAAGTCTCTTCACTTTCTCTCAAAGAACTCATAAATGAAACTAGATGAAATGAACCTTACGTAGAGTGTAAACCCACTTATATAACAAGTATCCAAGGCTAGCTAAAAGACAAAAAAATGTGGATACTATTCATCTCCCAAGCCAAATGACTAAAATTCTCCTTCGGCGTGTCCTTTCATCTTCCCATTGACCCGAGACCCAAATCAAACACTCGGGTATACTTTTTGCCTATTTCGACCCTTGCGGACTCAACGGCGCACTCAAAATGATCATCCGAATGATATTTAATTAATTTGCATTTTATTACCCAACTTTAGTCCCGACACGACTCATAAGCGCGTCTTGACTTAAGTTCGGTAATTGTCGTATTTGTATCTCATTACAAAATTCATAATTATCATATTCACATATTAATTATATATCACTAAGTAATATTCAATAATATATTACTCTTATCAGCAGTAATATTCAATCCGGATTAATCCCTATTAATTTATTAATTAATTAATTCTAATTAATCCACAATAATTTGGCCCATTAACTTTTAATTATTCTCAATTTAAAAGTCATAAAATTACGGGGTATTACATACTTCCCTCCTTATAATGGAATTTCGTTTCAAAATTTGAAAAATCAATCATACCTGGTATGGATAAGTTTGGGTATCTGTCTCGCATCTCATCCTCGCGGTCTCAAGTAGACTCCTCAATGTTATAGTGCTCCCACTAGACACGCACCAACGGGACTACTTTTAATCTCAACCGCCTCTCGCTATGGTTCAAGATCACTATCGATCTCTCCTCATACGAGCTATTAGGCCTGCAAATCAATCTCCTCCAACGCTACCTGAGTGTAAGCCAACTCATCTCAGAGATATCGCCTCAGTGAAGAAATATGTAACACCTCATGAATCCTATGCAAGTGCTCTGGCAACCCCAATCTATAAGCACCCGGTCCAACCCTCTCAATAATAGGAAAGTTTCCAATATATTGAGGCGCCAGTTTCCTTTTCTTCCCAAATCTAATTATTCCCTTCATAGGAGATACCCTCAACAATACTTGGTCCCCCACGCTAAACTCCCGGAAGAATCGCTTCGTATCGGCATAGCTTTTCTATATGTCCTGAGCTACCCGAATACGACTACGAATCATCTCAATCCTAGGAGACGTATCATGTATCACCTCTTGCCCAAGTAGCTTGTTGTACCCCACCTTTAACCAACATGCAGGAGAACGATAAGGCCTACCATACAGTGCCTCAAACGGAGCAGTACCGATGGTGAACTGATAGGAGTTATTATACGTGAACTCCACAAGTGGAAGATACTTCTCCTAACCTCCCCCAAAATCCAGGATACACATGCCTAAGATTTCCTCCAATAACATGTTAGTTCGCTCTGTCTTCCCATCTGTTTGCGGGTGATAGGCCGTACTTAATCGAACCTCAGTACCCATGGCCTCATGGAAACTCTCCCAAAATTAGGATACAAAGATTTTATCCCGATCGAAGACAATATTAAGAGGTACCCCATATAACCTCAATGTCTCGGCTATAAAAATCTGGGCGTTCTGTCCTGTAGATTGATCAGTCTGAACTGGCAAAAAGTGATCTACCTTAGTCAACCGATCCACAATCACCCATATGGAATTGTGACCCCTATGAAAAGTAGGTAACCCTTTGATGGAGTCCATGGAAATGCCCTATAATTTCCACATCAGTATCTTTAATGACTATAGAAACCCAGCTGGCTTCTGATGATCCACTTTCACTAACTGATAAGTGGCACACTTAGAGGCAAACTCAGTAATGTCCCTTTTCATCCCGCTGCACCAATACTGTCGTCGTATATCTTGGTAGATTTTATCCCCATCGGGATGTATAATAAATATGGATATGTGCGACTTCATCATTACTGCATGTCGTAAATCCACACCCTCTAGAACAATCAACCTACCATTGAAGCGCAAGCCCCCATCAAAACTCAATCATTAAGACTGCTCCCCCGGCTAAAAGTTATCAAATTTTCTCGTGACAAAACGGATCTGCTTCCTATGGCTGAACCACCCTCGTCATAATCTGAGGTGTAAGAGTTATAACTGACACAAAAGATCGGGAAACTACATTATGATGTCCCAGTTCCTTCAATTTTGCCTTCCACAGCGCGGCCAACTCACCTACCGGCCTTCATCTCAACGCATTTGCTACCACGTTGGCCTTCCTTGGGTGGTAATGTATCTCAAACTGATAATCCTTAGTGAAACCGCTGAGTGAACAAATACTGAAGTGACTTATGATATGTGAATAGATGAAACTTCTCCCCCAACAAATAATGTCTCCATATTTGAAGAGCGAACACGACTATTACTAGATCCAAGTCATGGTAGGGTAATTCTTCTCATGAGGCTTAAGCTTTATAGAGGAATAAACTATATCCTTCTCTTCCTGTTGTAATACTCCACCAAGACCTTATAATGATGCATCAGTATAAATCAAGTACTCCACACCTGGCTTGGGCAGTGCTAGTACCGGTGCTGAAGTCAACTTATCGTTTAGCTCATCGAATGCCAACTGACACGCATCATCCCATGTAAATGGTATGCCCCTATGGGTAAGATTAGTCAATGGACCCGCTATCTTTGAGAAACCTCGGATAAAACGTTAATAATACTCGGCCAATCCCAAGAAACTTCGCACATCTGTTAGTGTCATGGGTTATCCCCACTCCCTCACCACTGATACCTTGATAGGATCCACATATATTCCCATCTCCAACATAATATGCCCTAGAAACTGAACTTCCCAAATCCAAAATCAACACTTTTTATATTTTACATGCAGCTGATGCTCACATAGTGTCTGTAGGACACGTCGTAAATTCTCGGCATGCTCCTCCTCAGTTCGAGAATAATCCAGAATGTCATTTATAACGATAATGACATTCTGATCCAAGAACTCTCTGAATACCCTGTTCATTAAGTCCATAAATATCGTCAGCGCATTAGTTAGCCCAAAAGATATAACTCAAAACTCATACGATCCATATATGGTCAAGAAATAAGTCTTAGAAACATCCTACTCCCTGATACACAACTGATGATACCCAGATCTTAAGTCTATATTTGAAAAGTAGGTTGCTCCTCTTAGCTGATCAAATAATTCATCGATTCTAGGAAACGGATACTTATTTTATATAGTGACTGTTAAGCTCCCGATAATCCATGCACAGCCATAAAGAACCACCTCTCTTATTTACAAATAGCATAAGGGCTCCCCAAGGGGACATACTCCTGCGGATAAACCCCTAACCCAATAACTGCTCTATCTGATCCCTCAACTCCCTCATCTCCGCTAGAGACATACGGTACGATGCACAAATAATAGGCCGAGTGTCCGGCGCTAAATCTATCACAAACTTAATCGGCCTGCTGGGAGGCAACTCCGGTATCTCCTGCAATACATTTCCACACTCACAAACTACCGGTATCAAATCAAGGGATAAAAAAACTCCTATAGAGGTCTCCTCTATATAGTATAAATGTGTAGACGATCCCCCTTGGAACGAGGCATCGACACTGGGAACATCTCATGTCCTGGGATAACAAAAATAATACACCAGCTATAACAATCAATCAGGGCCCTATATGAAATGATCCAATCCATGGCGATAATCTCATCATACTCGGACATGTCCAGAACAAGTAAATCGGTCGGTAAAATCAAACTTCCAATCTCTATACTCACCATACGACATATAAAGAATATAGGTGTACCACTACCAAACAATGAATCTAAAAATGTAACAGTGTTATCCGCTATATCTAATAACCTTGAATCCCGTGCAAATTTAGTGGCTACAAATGAATGTGAGGCCCCCATGTCAAACCGAATGTGCCCCATATCCCCATAGATAGAAAATATACCCTCAATCGCGGGCGGTGGATGTTGAACCGTTGCCTGATGGACGTTGTATGCACGGCCATATTGACCCTGCTATGTTGGAGCTATGGGAATGGCAGGTAATGCTATCACCTGCGCTGGTGCTGGGAGAGTGACTGGTGGAAGAACTATCCATAAATACATTATGACATGATTAAGGTGGAGTCGCATTATCCATAAAATCCAACTCACCTCTCAACTAAAGCGCGCAAGTAAACGTATGCACATGATCTCCAATTAATTTCTCAAATCTATTTAAGGCCATGGTAATCTAATTTACTACCAATTTACACTCATCTAAATTCCATCTACATTATATCCTTCAATTTCTAATATTATCCATCTCAATTATTCGTTCTCTTACTAACATATACAATATACATGAACATTCTCTTTTACTAGAATTTCTCATATTCGAGTCATTCACATAATTATATATAATTATATATATGAGTTATTAGCATCTAAGTACTAAGGACTAAACTTCACCCAATTCTCAATACTGCACTGCGTTTCGTGCGTGGGATGTCTCGCAAGCGAAATCCAAACAAGGAACTCCCCCCCCCCCCCCCCCCGATACACTACTCCTGGAAGTATTGATTATCAAGATTCATTATGCCCTCAATGCATGACGCGTATAAACCAAATTCGTTTCATACTATAATGATTTATTTAATTTTACTCAATTCTCAACAGTGCACGGCGTTTCATGCGTGGGACGTCTTGCAAGTGAAATCCCAACAAGGAACCCCCCCCCCCCCCCCCGATACACTACTCCTTGGCACTGTCGATCGTCGAGATACATACTATTTATATAAATATGAACACTAAGGACTAACTTCTCCTCACTCCCAACATTTCACTGCGTTTCGTGCGTGGGACGTCTCTCAAGCGAAATCCAAACAAGGAACCCCCCCGATACACTACTCATTGACAATGTTGGTCGTTGAGGTCCGTTAATCCCTCAATACCCAAACTACTAAGCACACCAGTATAATAATAACCATCCCAATGAGCAATAACTCGAGGACGCAGGTTCTCAATGCTATCATCTTCCAGGAATTACTCATTTTATCCCAGGTTACCATATATCGAACTATTATCACACCGCTATGGTAAAACAACCAATCAAAGCGTACGGGAAGGGGCCATAGTTCCTCCACGACAATGAGACGAAACATACCCACCACGTCTCACCCCTAATAAAAATCACACAATAATAAATGGATGTTATGGCCTGGGGAATATCCACACTCTACACATCGAGCCAGGGTGCTCACCCTCATCGTGCAACTTCCCAATGATAGCAAGGAGGGGGTATGCGTCACTTATATATACATATCATCACATCATATCAATATATAACATCACATAAGGTATATTTATCACACTATTACATAACCTTAGTATGCTCTTAGGCGTAAGTGAAATAATATCATTAGTAGAATATTTTACTCTTAATATACTATGCATTAAAATAGCTCACACATCTTCCCCAGTTTGTATACACTATTCTATTTCTCACTAGAAGTTCCCATCTCACTTCTATTTATTTGAATCGTATCTCAAATTCCGTTTACAATGAGGATATTCTCTATATCCTAATGCACCTCGATCAGCATTTATCATCTATATGAAACATCTCCTAATTCAATTTACATTAAGGATACTCTCTATATCTGTATACACATCTATCAACATTTGTTATTCTCAATCCATAATATGGTTCAATCATATGAACCTTCAAAGTTATCCCCTTTGGGGATTCAATTCTAAAATCCAATATCATTACGCGCATTCTCACTCTTTCATATAATTCCATAATTATCTCCAAATAGAAATCTCAATGGTAGTGGGCTTCCCCACTAGTCGGTACGATACTCCCCAATCGGTATTCTCTCGAACTAAATCAATATGACTCCAATAATTTCTTATAAGGGAAACTCCTTAAAATCACCAAAACATACTTCTAATAACTGCTATAGAGATTCCCAAATGACAAACTCCCATAAAATGGGAAGAAACTCACCCTAGAAAAACATCCCCAAAACTGCCATGTTTCCGAATCGATTCGGGCCCAATACGAATCGATTCGGCCCCGCGAATCGATTCGGCCTCCAAGGCGAATTGATTCGGGTCCAAAGACTTGGGCTTCTGTCTCAGGACAAATCGATTTGGGTTGGGGCTGAATAGATTTGGTCACTCAGACCTGTCAAGCTGGAACATTATGAATCGATTCAGGTTGGGGACGAATCGATTCAGCCTGTTCAAGGGCTACGAAATGGTTATTTTCATCAAAGCCAAAAATCCCCAAAAATCTTTTTTTTCATCTTCTCTTCATTTCTCTTCAACCCAAACATATATATAACATTAAAACTCATCAATTAACACACCTCAACTAATTTTTAACCTCAAATCCATTATATACACAACAAGTTTAAGATTTTACTCCAAAATCTAGGTTTTTGCATTTTCTCCCAAAATTCAGAATTTGTATCCTCAAATAAATGATACACAATAATTATTTAGCAAGTTTAATCACTTGCCTCAAGTTCGTAGAGTCTGAATCCTCCTCGAGATCGCGTGATGGCCGGAAATCCCAACTTTTCTCTCTTTTTCCTCTTATTTTCTTCTTCTCTCTATTTCTTTCTTTCCTTCTCTTTCTCTCTAAGGAGAATTGTTTCTCCCGTAGGCTTAATAAGCCTTGTCTCAAAAGATACACAACTTTAAATGATAATTCACACTTAAAATGATTCGGTAACTTTAATTCGAGCCAAACGAACTTAAAATATTTTGGAACCCAAATAGACCCCAAGTACAGTCATTTTGACTATCTTGACCCTTCTAAAAACAACTACACCCTCAGAATTTCCATTCAAAACACTTTCTAACATCTTTAAATTTTGACCTCAATACCAATTTAATAATTCTCCAAATAAAATAATATTTATTTCTCCCAAAAATACATAAATTATTGTCTAAAAAATCTCGGGTTGTTACAGACTTCCCCACTTACAAGAATTTCGTCCTCGAAATTAATCTAAGCCTAATATTCCAAAGCTCAACTTGTTCCTACTACACTTATCCTTACTAACACTATACCCAAACCTCCCACTTCTCACGATGAATTTCAATTTATTATAAAACCAATTATGACTACTAGGGCGCCCATACACCATTTGTTCGAGCTCTACTCGTATAAACAGAATTAGGCTTCACTTGACTCAGATGACATAACAATTCAAAAAATACACCAACATACTAATAATATAAAAAATTTGAAAGGTCCAAAGATTTAACTCCTCTCAATTCCTGACATTTTCTACTTTCATGCGGGGGAGGTCTCGCAAGCGAAATCCAAACAAGGAACCCTCACAATACACACTAATATGTAGCGACATCGGGGATTGAGAGTTTGTTAGATCTGGACTAGAGTTTAAAATATTTTTGCGTAAATCATTTCTGATATGGCCCAAAGGCCCATAAGATTTTTATTTTGAAAACAAATTATTATAAAATAGTTTATGTCTTTCGACATATAAATAAAATATCGTATTCTCAAGGCACAAGGTTTTAACAATTTTCATATTCATACTAATATATAGTTCCCAAAATTACCACAATTATGAGCTAAAATTATCTCGCTCAACAACAATGCACTAAATTCTAAAAAAAAAACTCACAAATTATCTCACACGTCATATTAATATATATTTCCATTCACTAGGCTCTTCCATAACTGGAATACATCAATTATATAAGTTTAACATGACTACAAAAATTAGTAGTTTCATTATTACTACTCAATACACAATAACAATTTTTGCATTCAGAACAAAGTTATAGCTCTCTATGAGCACATTACAAAATAATCTATTCTCTCCAAAGATAATTATATAAGAGCCTAACTTGCTCAATATTACTTTATAGGGCATCCCATACATAATAGGGTTATAGCACTACCCTCTCATAACTATCTCTCATACGATATTTCCAAAACTTCGTATAGTATAATCCTATTCTCAAAGGAAAATAACTTACATCAGTTATCTCTAGTCCGATTTCATCTGCTCATCATTGGGTTCCCACCCAAAGTCCCCTGGACTAAAATGACCTTGAATTTGCTAAAAGGGTTGCACTTCCAAAACTTCATAAAAACGTGGTCATTTACCTCTTTTAGGACAATCTCTCTTTCTATGACCTATTTCCTTACAAAAGAAGCATCTACCCGCAAATCCTCTCTGCCCATCTTAAGGAACATAACATTGTTGCATCCCTCAAAAATCCCTCCTATTCCTTCTAGCATTACTGGTATTCTCTTCACCAAACCTACTTGATGAACCCAAATCTCTAAAGTTCTTATCCCCTTGCGAACGAAGACGATATTTATGACACTGCAATAGTGTCACATTCACTACCTCGACAAAAGTCACTAACGCTGGGTTCCCTAACAAATGCTGTCGAATTTGCCCATTTAAACCTTGCATAAACTTCGATATTCTCTTCTCTTCCCTATTTACCTATTTAGGTACTAAACTCGCTAATCGAGTAAATTCTTGTTCATACTCGGCCACCATTCTATTACCTTGAAACATATCCATTAGTTTCCTCCTCATTTCCTTCTGAATCGTAGAAGAGAAATACCTTCGATCAAAAAGTTCCAAAAAATATGCTATGGGCAATGTATCTCTATGTTCAGATGTGGTGACAGACTCCCACCATTGGAGAGTTGCACCCTTCAACTTAGAGGTGGCTAAAAATTACTTTTGCACCTTGTTACACTCAATCATACGAATGTTCCTTTGCATACTATTCTTCCATCGACTTGAAGCCATCGCATTAACTCCCCCTGAAAACTCTGGAGGTTACCCCTTACTAAAATCTTCCCGCGCTGTTTCCCACAAAGACGGTCCTGAATGGGTTTGGGCTGCTTGAACTGCAGGTTGCTGCGCCATCGTAGAAATGGCAGCAGTTATTTCTTGTGCCACAATATCGGCAACTTCACCTATAGTGATGGTCCTTTGAGGCATTTGGGGTTCCACACTCTCAGCCCCTTTATTTTCCCTACCTAAACGACTTCTCTTCGGTGGCATCTGAAACAAGAACAATTGAATCAGAACACCTTTCAAATGTTTTCTCATCATAAAAGAAATATGGACGTAGGAATACAACAGTCCTAATAATAAGGCTCTACATCAAGAACGCTTACGAAAGATCACAGTAACCCATACAAATCCTAAAGACACTAGAACCTGATGCTTTGATACCACCTGTGACACCCCGCTTAAAATAATAACGGGTGGCCACCCCTATACCAAAATAATCAGGAATCTCAAGTGGATCATTCTCAGCATCTACTGACGATCCTAACAATAAACAAGGCTAACTACCCATTACTACAAAAGGAGGCTATCAAAAAAAATTTAAAACATTTTATTAACACTTACTAAAACCCACCATGCAACAACTAACCAACAACATAACCTCTAACTATGAGATATACGCACAACACAAATGATATATAAGCGACTAATAAAGGAGTACAACACAATGTACAAAGTAAAATACCCGAATATGCTGTCGGGTCACAGACATTACAATAATCTGAGAAAGAAAATATAAAAGTGCTACTCGACAACACTTGGGTTTAAACTCGATATACAAACTGAATCCTAATCTAGATACACAAAAGATAGGAATTGACTATAACAATATGCCGCAACTGTCTGTTACTGCCACAGCTCCACGAATACACTGGATGGATAACATCAATGGCGTCCTTGCGGAGGAACACCTATAATAATACAATATATATTCACAGCAAGAGAAAATATAAACGGGTCAGAGCCCGAGGTGTGAAACCATTTTATAGCAAGTGCATTAAAATGCATAATAATTATAAATGCATTATGACATGATTAAGGTGGAGTCGCACTATCCATAAAATCCAACTCACCTCTCAACTAAAGCGCGCAAGTAAATGTATGCACATGATCACTAATTAATTTCTCAAATCTTTCTAGGGGCAAGGTAATCTAACTTACTCCCAATTTACACTCATCCAAATTCCATTTAAATCATATCCTTCAATTTCAAATATTATCCATCTCAATTATTTGTTCTCTTACTAGCATATACAATATACATAAAAATTCTCTTTTACTATAGTTTCTCATATTCTACTCATTAACATAATTATATATAATTATATTTATGAGTTATTAGCATCTAAGTGCTAAGGACTAAACTTCTCCCAATTCTCAATACTGCACTGCGTTTCGTGCGTGGGACATCTCGCAAGAGAAATCCAAAAAAGGGACAACCCAATACACTCCTCCTGGAAGTATTGATTATCAAGTTTCATTATGACCTAAATGCATGAAGCGTATAACCCAAATTCATTTCATACTATAATGATTTATTTAAATATTCTCAATTCTCAACAGTGCACTGCGGTTCGTGCGTGGGACGTCTCGCAAGAGAAATCCAAACAAGGAACCCCCCCCCCCCCCCGATACACTACTCCTTGGCACTGTCGATCGTCGAGATACATACTATTTATATAAATATGAGCACTAAGGACTAACTTCTCCTCACTCCCAACATTTCATTGCGTTTCGTGCGTGGGACGTCTCGCAAGCGAAATCCAAACAAGGAACCCCCCCGATACACTACTCCTTGGAAATGCTGGTAGTTGAGGTACGTTAATCCCTCAATACCCAAGGTACTAAGCACACCAGTATAATAATAAGCATCCCAATGAGCTATAACTCGAGGACGCCGGTTCTCAATGCTATCATCTTCCAAGAATAACTCATTTTATCCCAGGTTACCATATATCGGACTATTATCACACCGCCATGGTAAAACAACCAATCAAAACATTCAGGAAGCGGCCATAGTTCCTCCCCGACAATGAGACGAAACATACACACCACATCTCACCCCTAATAAAAGTCATACAATAATAAATGAAAGCTATGGCCTGTGGAATATCCACACTCTGCTCAACGAGCTAGGGTGCTCACCCTCATCGCGCAACTTCCCAATGATAGCAAGGAGGGGGTATGCTTCACTTATATATATATATATATATATATATATATATATATATATATATATATATATATATATATCATTCACATAAGATATACATACATCATCATATCATATCAATGTATACCATCACATAATGTATATGTATCACACTATTACATAACCTTAGTACGCTCTTAGGCGTAAGTGAAATAATATCATTAGTAGAATATTTTACACTCAATATACTCTGCGTCAAAATAACTCACACATCTTCCCCACTTTGTATACACTATACTATTTCTCACTTGAAGTTCCCATCTCACTTCTATTTATATGAATTGTATCTCAAATTCCGTTTACAATGAGGATATTCTCTATATCCTAATGCACCTCAATCAGCATTTATCATCTATATGAATCATCTCCTAATTCAATTTACATTAAGGATACTCTCTATATCCGTATGCACATCTATCAACATGTGTTATTCTCAATCCATAATATGGTTCAATCATATGAACCTTAAAAGATATCCCCTTTGGGGATTCAATTCTAAAATCCATTATCATTACGCGCATTCTCACTCTTTCATATAATTCCATAATTATCTTCAAATAGAAATCTCAATGGTAGTGAGCTTCCCCACTAGTTGGTACGATACAACCCAATCGGTATTCTCTCGAACTAAATCAATATGACTCCAATAATTTCTTATAAGAGAAACTCCCTAAAATCTCCGAAACATACTTCTAATAAATCCTATAGATATTCTCAATCAATAAACTCCCACAAAACGGGATGAAACTCACCCTATAAAAACATCCCCAAAACTGCCCCGTTTCTGAATTGATTTGGGCCCAATCCGAATCGATTCGACCTCTAAGGCGAATCGATTCGGGTTCAAAGACCTGGGATTCTGTCTCAGGCCGAATCGATTCGGGTTAGGGCCGATTAGATTTGGACACTCAGACCTGTCAAGCTGGAACATTCCGAATCGATTCGGGTTGGGGCCAAATCGATTCGGCCTGTTCAAGGGCTACGGAAATGGCTATTTTCGTCAAAGCCAAAAATCCCCAAAATTCATTTTTATCATCTTCTCTTCATTTCTCTTCAACCCAAACATATATATAACATTAAAACTCATCAATTAACACACCTCAACTAATTTTTAACCTCAAATTCATTATATACACAACAAATCTAAGATTTTACCCAAAATCTAGGTTTTTGCATTTTCTCCCAAAATTCAGAATTTGTATCCACAAATCATGAAATAAATGATACACAATAATTATTTAGCAAGTTTAATCACTTGCCTCAAGTTCGTATAGTCTGAATCCTCCTCGAGATCGCGTAATGGCAATCCCAACTTTTCTCTCTTTCTCCTCTTCTTTTCTTCCTCTTTCTATTTCTTTCTTTCTTTCTCTTTCTCTCTAAGGAGAATTGTATCTCCCGAAGGCTTAATAAGCCTTGTCTCCTAAGATACACAACTTTAAATGATAATACACACTTTAAATGACTCGGTAACTTTAATTCGAGCCAAATGAACTTAAAATATTTCGAAACCTAAATAGACCCCAAGTACAATCACTTTGACTATCTCGACCATTCTGAAAACAACTACACCCTCAGAATTGCCATTCGAAACACTATCTAACATCTTTAAATTTTGACCTCAATACCAATTTAATAATTCTCCAAATAAAGTAATATTTATTTCTCCCAAAAATACATAAATTATTGTCTCAAAACTCTCGAGTTGTTACAGACTTCCCCACTTACAAGAAATTCGTCCTCGAAATTAAGCTAAGCCTAATACTCTAAAGCTCAACTAGTTCCTACTACAGTTATCCTTACTAACACTATAACCAAACCTCCCACATCTCATGATGAATTTTAATTTATTATAAAACCAATTATGATTACTAGGGCGCCCATACACCCTTTATTCGAGCTCTACTCGTATAAACACAATTAGACTTCACTTGCCTCAGATGACATAATAATTCAAAAAATACACTAACATACCAATAATATAAAAAATTTTGAAAGGTCCAAAGATTTAACTCCTCTCAATTCCTGACATTCGCTACTTTCATGCGGGGGAGGTCTCGCAAGCGAAATCCAAACAAGGAACCCTCATAATACACACTAATATGTAGCGATGTCGGGGATTAAGAGTTTGTTAGATCCGGACTAGAGTTTAAAATATTTTTGCGTAAATAATTTTTTTATATGGCCCAAAGGCCCATAAAAGTTTTATTTTGAAAACAAATTATTATAAAATAGGTTATGCTTTCAACATTTAAATAAAATATCTTATGCTCAAGGCACAAAGTTTTAACAATTTTCACATACTAATATATAGTTCCCAAAATTAACACAATTATGAGCTAAAATTCTCTCGCTCAACAACAATCCACTAAATTCAGAATTTTTTTTCGAAATTATCTCACACATCATATTAATATATATTTCCATTCACTGGGCTCTTCCATAACTGGAATACACAAATTATAGAAGTTTAACGTGACTATAAAAATTAGTAGTTTCATCATTACTACTCAATAGACAATAACAATTTTGGCATTCACAACAAAGTTATTGCTCTCTATGAGCACATTACAAAATAATCTATTCTCTCCAAAGATAATTATATAAGAGCCTAACTTTCTCAATATTCCTTTACAGGTCATCCCATACATAATATGGTTATAGCGCTACCGTCTCATAACTATCTCTCATACGATATTTCCCAAACTTCATATAGTATAATCCTATTCTCAAAGGAAAATAACTTACATCATCTATCTCTAGTCCGATTTCATCTCCTCGTCATTGAGTTCTCACACAAAGTCCTCGGGCCTAAAATGACCTCGAATTTGCTATAAGGGTTGAACTTCCAAAAGTTCATCAAAATGTCGTCATTTACCTATTTTAGGACAATCTCTCTTTCTATGACCTATTTCCTTACAAAAGAAACATCTACTAGCAAATCCTCTATGCCCATGTTGAGGAACATAACGTTGTTACGACCCTCGAAAATCCTGCCTATTCCTTCTAGCATTACTGGAATTCTCTTCACTAAACCTACTTGATGAACCCAAATCTCTAAAGTTCTTCCCACCTTGCAAACGAAGATGATATTTATGACACTGCAATAGTGTCTCATTCACTACCTCGGCAAAAGTCACTAACGTTGGGTTCCCTGACAAATGCTATCGAATTTGCCCATTTAAACCTCGCATAAACTTCGATATTCGCTTCTCTTTCATATTTACCACTTCAGGTACTAAACTCGCCAATCGAGTAAATTCTTCTTCATACTCGGCCACTATTCTATTACCTTGAAATAGATCCATCAGTTTCCTCCTCGTTTACTTCTTAATCGTAGAAGAGAAACACCTTCGATCAAAAAGTTCCCAAAATTCTGTTATGGGCAATGTATCTCTTTGTTCAGATATGGTGACAGACTCCCACCATTAGAGAGCTGCACCCTTCAACTTAGAGGAGGAAAAAAATTGCTTTTGCACCTCGCTACACTCAATCATACGAAGGTGCCTACGAATACTATTCTACCATCGACTTGCAGCCATCGGATCAACTCCCCCTCAAAACTCTGGAGGATCTCCCTTACTAAAATCTTTCCGCACTCTTTCCCACAAAGATGGTCCTAAATGGGTTTGGGCTGCTTGAACTATAGGTTACTGCGCCATCATAGAAATGGCAGCAGTTACTGATTGTGCCATAATATTGGCAACTTCATCTGTAGTGATGGTCCTTTGAGGCATTAGGGGTTCCACACTCTCATCCCCTTTATTTGCCCTGCCTAAATGAATTCTCTTCGGTGGCATCTGAAACAAGAACAATTGTATCAGAACGCCTTTCAAATATTTTGTCATTACAAAAGAAATATGGACGTAGGAATGCAACAGTCCTAATAATAAGGCTCTACATCAAGAACGCTCACGAAAGATCACAATAACCCATACAGATCCTAAAGACACTAGAACCTGATGCTGTGATACCACCTGTGACACCCTGCTTAAAATAATAACGGTTGGCCATCCCTATACCAAAATAATCAGGAATCTCAAGTGGATCATTCTCAGTATCTACTGACGATCCTAACAATAAACACGGCTAACTACCCATTACTACAAAAGGAGGGTATCAAAAAAAAAAATTAAACATTTTATTAACACTTACTAAAACCCACCATGAAACATCTAACCAATAACATAACCTCTAAGTATGAGATATATGCACAACAAAAATGATATATAAGCCACAAATAAAGGAGTACAACATAATGTACAAAGTAAAATACCGAAATATGCTGTCGGATCACAAACAGTACAATAATCTGAGAAAGAAAATATAAAAGTGATACTCAACAACATTTGGGTATAAACCCGATATACAAAATGAATCCTAATCTATATACACAAAAGATAGGAATTGACTATAACAAAATTCCGCAACAGTCTGTTACTGCAACAGCTCCACGAATACACTGGATGGATAACATCAATGGCGTCCTTGCGGAGGAACACCTATAATAATACAATATATATGCACAGCAAGAGAAAATATAAACGGGTCAGAGCCCGAGGTGTGAAAACATTTTATAGCAAGTGCATTAAAATGCATAATAATTATAAATGCATAAGGACATGATTAAGGTGGAGTCGCACTATCCATAAAATCCAACTCACCTCTCAACTAAAGCGCGCAAGTAAACGTATGGACATGATCTCCAATTAATTTCTCAAATCTATCTAAGGGCAAGCTAATCTAACTTACTCACAATTTACACTCATCTAAATTCCATCTAAATCATATGCTTCAATTTCTAATATTATCCATCTTAATTATTCGTTCACCTACTAACATATACAATATACATAAACATTCTCTTTTACTAGAATTTCTGATAGTCTAGTCATTGACATTATTATATATAATTATATATATGAGTTATTAGCATCTAAGTGCTAAGGACTAAACTTCTCCCAATTCTCAATATTGCACTGCGTTTCGTGTGTGGGACGTCTCGCAAGAGAAATCCAAACAAGGAACCCCCCCGATACACTACTCCTGGCAGTATTGATTATCAATATTCATTATGCCCTCAATGCATGATGCGTATAACCCAAATTCGTTTCATACAATAATGATTTATTTAATTATTGTCAATTCTCAACAGTGCACGGCATTTCATCCGTGGGACGTCTCGCTAGAGAAATCCAAACAAGGAACCCCCCCCCCCCGATACACTACTCCTTGACACTGTCGATCGTCGAGATACATACTATTTATTTTAGTATGAGCACTAAGGACTAACTTCTCGCAACTCCCAACATTGCACTGCGTTTCGTGCGTGGGACGTCTCGCAAGCGAAATCCAAACAAGGAACCCCCCACCCCCCCGATACACTACTCCTTGGCAATGTTGGTCGTTGAGGTTCGTTAATCCCTCAATACCCAAAGTACTAAGCACACCATTATAAGAACAACCATCCCAACGAGCTATAACTCGAGGATGCAGGTTCTCAATGCTATCATCTTCCACGAATTACTCATTTTATCCCAGGTAACCATATATCTGACTATTATCACACCGCCATGGTAAAACAACCAATCAAAACATACTGGAAGCGGACAAAGTTCCTCCCCAGCAATGAGACGAAACACACCCACCATGTCTCACCCCCAATAAAAATCATACAATAATAAATGGACGCTATGGCCTGGGAAATATCCACACTCTGCTCATCGAGCTAGGGTGCTCACCCTCATTGCGCAACTTCCCAATGATAGCAAGGAGGGGGTATGCTTCACTTATATATATATATATATATCATTCACATAAGATTACATACATCATCACATCATATCAATATATACCATCACATAAGGTATATATATTATACTATTACATAACCTTAGTACGCTCTTAGGCATAAGTGAAATAATATCATTATTAATATATTTTACTCTCAATATACTCTATGTCAAAATAGCTCACACATCTTTCCCACTTTGTATACACTAAACTATTTCTCCCTTGAAGTTACCATCTCACTTCTATTTATATGAATCGTATCTCAAATTCCGTTTACAATGAGGATATTCTCTATATCATAATGCACCTTGATCATCATTTATCATCTATATCAATCATCTCCTAATTCAATTTACATTAAGGATACTCTGTATATCTGTATGCACATCTATCAACATTTGTTATTCTCAATCCATAATATGGTTCAATCATATGAACCTTCAAAGTTATCCATTTTGGGGATTCAATTATAAAATCCATTATCATTACGTGCATTCTCACTCTTTCATATAATTACATAATTATCTCCAAATAGAAATCTCAATGGTAGTGGGCTTCCCCACTAGTCGGTACGATACTCCCCAATCGGTATTCTCTCGAACTAAATCAATATGACTCCAATAATTTCTTATAAGGGAAACTCCCTAAAATCTCCAAGACATACTTTTAATAACTGCTATAGAGATTCCCAAATGACAAACTTCCATAAAATGGGATGAAACTCACCCTAGAAAAACATCCCCAAAACTTCCATGTTTCCGAATCGATTCGGGCCCAATACGAATCGATTCGGCCCCGCGAATCGATTCGGCCTCCAAGGCGAATTGATTCGGGTCCAAAGACTTGGGCTTCTGTCTCAGGACAAATCGATTTGGGTTGGGGCTGAATAGATTTGGTCACTCAAACCTGTCAAGCTGGAACATTCCGAATCGATTCGGGTTGGGGCCGAATCGATTCGGCCTGTTCAAGGGCTACGAAAATGGCTATTTTCATCAAAGCCAAAAATCCCCAAAAATCTTTTTTTTCATCTTCTCTTCATTTCTCTTCAACCCAAACATATATATAACATTAAAACTCATCAATTAACATACCTCAACTAATTTTTAACCTCAAATCCATTATATACACAACAAGTTTAAGAATTTACTCCAAAATCTAGGTTTTTGCATTTTCTCCCAAAATTCAGAATTTGTATCCTCAAATAAATGATACACAATAATTATTTAGCAAGTTTAATCACTTGCCTCAAGTTCGTAGAGTCTGAATCCTCCTCGAGATCGCGTGATGGCCAGAAATCCTAACTTTTCTCTCTTTTTCCTCTTCTTTTCTTCTTCTCTCTATTTCTTTCTTTCTTTCTCTTTCTCTCTAAGGAGAATTCTTTCTCTCGTAGGCTTAATAAGCCTTGTCTCCCAAGACACACAACTTTAAATGATAATACACACTTTATATGACTCGGTAACTTTAATTCGAGCCAAACGAACTTAAATATTTCGAAACCTAAATAGACCCCAAGTACAGTTATTTTGACTATCTCGACCCTTCCGAAAACAACTACACCCTTTGAATTTCCATTCGAAACTCTTTCTAACATCTTTAAATTTTGACCTCAATACAAATTTAATAATTCTCTGAATAAAATAATATTTATTTCTCCCAAAAATACTTAAATTATTGTCTCAAAAATCTCGGGTTGTTACACTTGAGAGAAAAAATTCTCTATGAAAGGTCTCCTTGGTTTTTATGAAAAATGTTTAATACATAGGACAAAACCAAGTGTTTAACACCTATAGTTTCAATTCTATGTTCTTCATATATATATCTTTGCTTGGAGTGTTTGGCACGGGGTTGTACTCTATCATTTGAAGAGTTTGTTTGGGTTTGATTCTATATACCACAAAGAAGAAGACTTGTTTTGCCATGGCGTTCCCACTTGAATAAAGGCTTCGTGGGCGGGTTGACAGTTGTCCAAAAAGCTTCATTGGTGGATTCCAAGATTTCGGTGGAGTGCGGAATTATTGGCTAGGCGGAGGTAGTTTCAAGAATACGCGTCAAGGCTTTGACGGAGTCAAGTCGTGTGTAGTACGTCATTTGTCTTGTAACATTAAATCCATACTTAGTGGACTTAAGGCTAGGGGTCGTTCGAGGTTTTTACCGTTTTGGGTTTTCCTCGTACATCACGGCGTAGTGTGATAATATTTACTTTATCTTGTAAAATACACTTGTGATGCATGCTTAGGTAATTCCAGATAAAATTGTGTTTAATCACACTAAAGTTTAATTTGGTGCTAAAATTAGTTTGGGTTAAATTTAAGTCAATTTAATTCAAGTCTAGATAATATAATTTGATAAAATTTTGTTTAGCCTAATTTGAAAAATGACTTAATCTTGATAGGAAAAATTTAGGATTAGAGTTGAGTTAATATGTATATGTGAAAATTTATTTGTAGTTGATTTTAATGTCACTTTTAGTTTAGTTTAATTTTAATTTGAAAGAAATTAAAATTGGTAGGTTGAGTAGTGTTTGTATTTGAATCATCCTATTCCACACTAAAAGGAAATTAATATTTAATTTTAAAAGAGATTTTTAAAATTGGGGGCCTCGTGCTGCAACATTGTGGCACGTCGTGTGAGCGATAGTGAAAAATCTTCCATTGAAGATAACTTAAAACATGACACTTCTGAGGCCATTATTTGTGAATCCCATGGGGTTGATGGTAAAGAGAGTGGAGAAGAGAGTGAGAATGAAGAATAGCTAGAGGAGAGTGAACTTTAAGTAGCCTTGCGTGAGTTGTATGTGGAATCATTAAAATTACAAAGGGAAAACTTTAAGTTAGAATATAAAATAAGAAAACATGTCATAGCTAATGATGAGAGTGTTTTGGTTGATGATCTTAAGGCACGTGAGAGAATTCTTCTTGAGAAGCTAAGGTGAAAGATATAGCCTTAGAGGTTTAATGGAGGCTATGAAGAAAGAGATTATCTAGTTTTAAGAGACTAGGATTTCACTTGAGTCTCGAATAGTAGAACTTGAAGAGAAATTGAAAGACTCAAGTCAGGTCAAATTTGATTTCGAGTGTAGGTCGGAGAAATAAGATAAAATCTTAGGCACCATCCAAATCAAAGATGACAAGTGAGGTATTGGCTTTGATACTCAAAATGTTCCCACTAATAAAGCCAAAACCATATTTTTTAGAGAATCGTCTAGGAACACGAGAAAATATCAATCCTTAGGTAAAACTTCACGATGCCTTTTCACTTGCACACATTGTGGTCGGAAGGGGCACCTTAGAAAGTTTTGTTTTGATATTAGAAATGGTCCTAGAAAGTCAAAAGGTAGAGTCAGCATGGTCACCAAACCCCGAGAGCATCTTCTTTTACTCGTATGGGTTAGGAAATCCGATTTGGAGGCTCTACATAATAGACTTTATGATTCTTATTTACTTGCATATGATTTCTCACTTGCTAAATCTAAAGGTTGATTGTGTTAAATTTTGTTTATATACACTAGCTTTTTTTATTCTTGATAGATTTTTTTCTAGTTGTACGTTTGTTTGTCATTTTCTAGTTGAGCTTCATTACATAAATTGTGCTAGAATTATGATATGTTTATCTTTTTTATTTTTTTTTATTTTTTTTGGCTTTATTGAAAAATACAAAAAGATTTTGTTTGTCTTTTAAGTTAATTTTTGTTTTTGGTGTTTGTTTAAAATTTGAAAAACTCAAAAAATATTTTTTTCATGTGTATTTTAGTTTTACACATGTTATGTGTCATATACTTCAGTTTGAATCCAATATCATTCCCCCGCTGCCATGTGGCTAGAACTTTTGGTTATGATTTTCAATTCTTAAAATGTTCTTTATCATGCTTGCATGGACAAGGTTGATTTTGAGTTGCTTTATGGATTCCTTTTATATGCCTCTTTCACACATGCATGAGATTTTTGAATTTTAACTTCACGTGCATATTTTACCTAAGTAAGATGTACACCTATCAATTTAGTCATCTAAATGTTGCTATGACTATGGAGGATTTCTTCATGTAAGAACCGTTGCACGTGAGATTTATTTGAGTTATATAAAAATTATATATGAGGATGCATGGGAAAAGGGTCTATTAAGGTGTGGCATTGTAAAAAGTAGCCAAGACCCAAAGAGTTTAAAAAGGCCTAAAAAAGTCTTGCATAGTATAAAGTATCCGAGGCATAAATAGTTTACTTCGTATGTTCATTCAAAAGAAAAAAATTATTATTTTTTGAGGGAGTTTTGGATGTAAATATCAATGGGTTTGTATAATGACAATGTATCCTAGTTGTGCTTATTTTATCATGACTCTGTTGGTTTGCAAAATCATCAAAATTCTAGGCTTGTATGCATTGTGCTTATTTGTTCTTTGAGTTCACCTTATTTTGTCACATGAGGCTAAATTTATGTTTGATAAAATGTCTAGTAATCAAATAGAACTCCTTGAACATTTTTAAGTGATTGGGTCATCATTCTATTAGTCTCTGGTTCACACCCCTTCACTCTATTTACTACATGGTTATGTAGACACATTGTTGACATATGAGTGTCGAAAGATGAATGTATTTTGTGTCTTGTGGTGTGTGTATACCTATGTATATATGCTTATGCTTCTTTAGTATCTTTAGTGTATGTTTTGAGTTTTTTCTTTGTTGTCTAATCCATATATTCATATTAAATAGGTATCTATTTTTGGTGACTTTTCATTGATATCACATTCTTATGTTTAATACATTTTAGTTGGTATCATGTTTCCATCGCATATTTATTGATATCTATTAATCATTGTGTGGATTAGTTATTGCCATATTGCATTGATTATTCTTGTCATTTTTATACACTGTCGCATGATATCCCTATTTTTCCATTATGCTAATCCCTTGTCTCATTTAGGGAGAGAATTTGATATAATTAGGGAGAAATAGGTTGAATTCATCCATTTTAATCTTTGTCTATTCCTAAACAAAAAGGGGGAGAAATGGTATCTAAACCTTTTAAATTGGAGAGATCTAACTTAGGAGGAGACGTCTTTCTTAGGTAGATCATGTTAGACATAGGGGAAAATTTATTTATGCACTTGATATTGCCATATTTCCTATGCATTTGATGGTGTTTTTAAGTGTACAAGTCTTTTGTGGCAACCTTTTAATGTGGTAAAGCATTTCATCCCATATGTCTAGTCAAGCGTCTGTAATATTTTTTATTTGGGACAGTTTGTGTATTTTTAAAAGAGCTTGACGACCCATAGAATTTTTATTTTTGGGTTTTGTCTCAGATTAGCCAAATTGGGATATTTGTAAGGACAAATTTCCAATTGAGTGAATTTCTAGTGTTGGATTAATTTCGGGCAAAACTAATCGAATCATAGGATAGTATTTTGTTATACCCTTTCAAGCCTATGACAATTGAGTTGAAAACGTAGCGGCCAAGTCTAAAGTAAAGATTTCATCAATGCCAATTTTCGTGCCAAGTTTATACATCATTAACATTTGAATTCCAAGGTCTCAAACGATATGAATTCATTTACTATATATAAAGACTTGGTTTTTTTATGGGTGTCTTTTTAGAAATTATTCATCAAAATGACTTTATATTTATATCAGAAAATCATTTTAAATCTTTACATAAAAAGTTTTGGGCTTTAAAAGTAGTTTCAGATTTTCTGAAAAGTCGTTCGAATGAAAATGGGATCTCATTCGAACGAGATCCCCAGGTCATTCAAATGAGCTATCTAACGAGCTTCGCATCTATTTTTCTATTTTGTCGTTAGAAATTTCATTAGAACATCATCGTTTGGACGAATTTATCTAACAAGATTTTTTCCCTTTTTGAACTCTGAATTCTCATTAGAACTAAGTCATTCGAACGACATTTAAAAGTTGTTCGAATAACCTGGGCGATTTTTGGCACTTTTCAACAGTTTTTTTTATTGACCTCCAATTACCCCACTTAATTTTCACCAGATTTTAATAGTACGGGAACACAATTTTTGAAAGGACTATTTTCATATTTTTTGGAGTCTTGAGAGCTCCAAATATTAACCAAAAAGTCCCTTTTGTTTTTTTGAATCAAAATGTTTTAATCTCTACACAAAAACTAGTTTTACACCTATAGTTTACCTTGATACAAGTTCCTACATATATACATTTGCGTTATATCATCTTGTTGGCATCGGGTTTCATCTCAACCGCAAAAGGAGATAGTTTCCTACGGAGGAGCCCATGTTTTGTTGTTTCGTGGTATGCAGACGAAGAAAGGCTTCATGTGTAGTTGATGGTAGTTGTGCCCCATCGATGGATTCTAAGACTATAGTTTCTTCTAGAGTTATCAACTTGGCGGAGGTGGAATCAACAAGAAGCGTCAAGGCTTGAGAGGGGGTCTAATCGAGGACGTAAGTCTTTTGTCTTGTATTTGTAAAACCATACATAGTGGATTTGTTGGTTGCCAACCAAGATTTTTTCCATTGTGGGTTTCCCTCATACATCGTGATGTTGTGTGATTTTTTATTTTTATCTTCCAAAAATCACTTCAACGCTAGATTAAAAAGATAAAAAAATTGTTAAATCACAACAATGGTGTAATTTTTGTGCTAGATTAAGTTTGGCTAATTTTAATTTAATTTAATTCAATCTAGTTTAATCTATTTGTCAAAATACATGCTTAGGTTTGTTTGGCATAATTTTGAACTTTAATGGAATTAATTCTCTTTTAGTGGAAATTTGATTAATATTTTAGGTTTAATTTAGTTTCACTTTAATTTTGAGAGAAATTAAAATTTGACATATTCAGTGAACCATCTTCATTTTGGAATTTAAAAATTAGGGTATTAAAGGCATATCTTATAATTTATAGGCCCTTACAATGGGTAATCAATTTAAGGTTTGGGTAGGCTTGGGACCTCCACTAAAGGGTTTTAGTGGTGAAAACCCGAGGAAGAATACGATTGGAAGCCTAGCAAATGAAATTGATTTGTTGGGGGGTCAATTTAGTTCGATTTAGAGAACCGATTAGATCTACCAAGAAAATCGGTTCGGTTAATTGGCATGTCCAGATTTCTCTTAAATGTTGTTTTGACTCGTTAGATCTTAGGGAATGAGCATAGGGACCTTCAGGGTAGAGTGGGACTACTGCAGAATATTTTTTAGGGTTTCATACTGTAACAACCCGAGGTCTTGGAGACGAATATTTATTTATTTTGGGAGAAATAAATATTATTTTTATTGGAAAAATAATTAAATTGGAAATTGAGGTCAAAATTTAGAGTCGTTAGAAAGTATGTCGAATGGCAATTCTGAGGGTACCATAGTGTCCGGAAGGGTCGAGAAAGTCGAAATGACTGTACTTGGGGTCTATTTGGGTTCCGAAATAAATTAGGACCGTTTGACTCGAATTAAAGTTACCGAGTCATTTAAAGTGTGTATTATCATTTAAAGATGTGTATCTTGGGAGATTAGGCTAAATTAGCCTACGGGAAAAACAATTCTCCAAAGAGAGAAATAGAGAGAAAGAGAAGAAGAAAGAAGAAGAAAAGGAAGGAGAAAAGAGAGAGAAAGAGGATTTCCGGGCAAATACGCAATCTCAAGGCGGATTCAGACCCTACAAACCCGAGGCAAGTGATTAAAATTGCTAAATAATTGTTGTGTACCAATTATTGCATGATTTGTGGATTGAATTTTGGGTTTTAGGTTTAAAATTGTTAAAACCTAACTTTAGGAAAAACCTTGGATTTGTAGTGTATAAATGGATTTAAGGTTAGAAATTAGTTTATAAGTATTCTAGAATGAATATTAATGTTATATATTTGATTGGGTTGGACGAAAATGGTTGGAAGATGATTAAAATGATTTTTGGGTATTTTGGGTTAAGAAGAAAATTTCCCATTTCGTAGTTTGCTGCACTTGCCGAATTGATTCGCCCCTACCGAATCGATTCGGTCTGTTGCGATTGCCCAGGTCTTTTGGGCCGAATCGATTCACCCCTTGCGAATCGATTCGGCATGTAGAAGACTCCCAGGTCCTTTGGACCAAATCGATTCGGATGGGCCGAATCGATTCGTTTCTGGGCCGAATCGATTCGGAAACAGGGGAATTTTTGGAGATGTTTTCTAAGGAGAATTTCATCCCGTTTTGTTCGAGGTTATCGATTTGGGGCCTCTATATGAGACATTTAGAGTATGTTTTGGAGATTTTAGAGGGTTTCCATCATACGAAATTATGGGAGTCATATTCATTAAAGTTGAGGATTTCCGATTTCAGATTTTGGTATATTCTAAGTGGGGAAGCCCACTGTGATTTGGAGATTCGACTTGGGGATGATAATTACAATTATATGAATAAATGAGTCAAATTTAGAGATAATGGATTTTAGAATCCAATCCTAAATGGGATAACTTTAAAAAGGTTCATAAACTGAATTGAACCCTATAATGGATGGAGAATCATAAATGCTATTTGATGGGCATACGGATATAGAAATATCCTTATTGATGATTGATTTGGGAGATATCTCACACAATGAGAAATGCTAATTGAGGTGCATTAGGATATAGAATATCCTTAACTTAAATTGTATTAAATTAAAAGACAATTCATAGTAGAAGCGACATGAGAGGTTCAAGAGAGAATTAGTATAGCATATACTAAGTGGGGTAAATGTGTGAGTATTGACGATTGGTGTATCATGAGAGAGATATACTAAACAATGATGTTACTCATATTGTGCCTAAGAGCGTATAATGAAAATGAATATATTGTTGCAGGTATACCTTATATAATGGTATATCTTTATTACGTGGGATGTATGTATACCTTATATAATGGTTTATATACATGTGAAGCATACCCCCTCCTTGCTATCATTGGGAAGTTTCGTGCGTAGAGGGTGAGCATCCTGACAAATAACGCAGGGTGTGGATATTCCCCAGGTCATAGTCGTCCTTTGTGGTCAACAAATGACATTTATGATATACATTTATTTATTTTGGGGGTGAGAGGGTGGGGGTATGTGTCGTTCTCACTTGCCGGTTAGGAACTATGACCGCTTCCCGGACATTGTGTGCGTGAGTAGATCACGAGGTGGGTGTCGTTGAACCCCACCAGGTGGCCCCAGTTTGCTACGTATATGGGATGCTGGAAGATGATAGCATGTGAGCCTGCGTCCTTCGAGTTATAGCTCGGTTGGATGGTTATTATTGTTTGTGTTTGTACTTGGGTGTCAAGGGCATAATGAACCTCAATAACCTACATTGCCAGGATTAGTGTATCGGGGGGTTCCTTGTTTGGATTTTGCCTCGGCAAGACGTCCCACGCACGAACCGCAGTGTAATGTTGGAACTTGGGGATAAGTTTAGTCCTTAATGCTCATAATCATTTATATATATATCACCTATCCCGACAATCGACAGTGCCAGGAGTAGTGTAATCGGGGGGGTTCCTTGTTTGGATTTCGCTTCGACGAGACGTCCCACGCATGAAACGTCGTGTACTGTTGAGAATTGGGAATATTCATTAATTAAAATTGGAGAATAATTTGGGTTACATGCATCATGAATTGAGGGCATAATGAGCCTCGAGGATTAATACGGCCAGGAGTAGTGTAATCGGGGGGTTCCTTGTTTGGATTTCGCCTCGGCGAGACGTCCCACACACGAAACGCGGTGCCGTGTTGAAAATCAAGAAGAGTTTAGTCTTTAATATTCATGACGCTAATAACTCATATATAATTACTATAATAATTATATATATGGTTTCATGCCTTATAAGGGCATCACTAGAATACAAAAATTCTAGTAAATGAGATTGTTGATGTATTGTGATGATGTGGGCATGATTGGATCATGTAACTTTATATGTTCAATAAATGAAAATTATAAAGATAACTGTAACTATTACATTAAAGTTAAAGCATTTAAATTAAAGATAATTGAGATAAATGTAAATTGGGACATAGGTTAGACGGTTTCACTTAAATACTTATTTTGGGTTTAAGCTAGAATCCTCTTACCTAAAATAGAATCGGGCATCCATTTGGAGATCACGTGCATACGCTTAGTGCGCGCTTTAGTTGAGAGGTGAGATGGTTTTTATGGAGAGCTCGATTCCAACTAAATCATGTAATAATGCATTTATAATTATTATGCATTTTAATACACTTGCTATAAAAATGTTTTTCAAAACTCGGGCTCTGACCCGTTTATATTTCCTCCTCCATGTATATATTGTATTACTTCAGGTGTTCCTCCGCAAGGACGACTTTGATGTTCCTCCATTCAGGATTCGTGGAGCTGTGGCAGTAGCGGACTGTTGTGGCACTTGGCTTTAGTCGATTCCTATCTTTGTATATCTAGATTAGGATTCCGTTGTATTGAGTTAGTATTCAAGTGTTGTAGATTAACACTTTCATATTTCACTTATTAGTTAATTGTATTGTCTGTTACCCAACAGCATATTCGGGTATTTCATTGTTGAGATTTTGTTGTACAATGTATTGTACTCTTTCCTATTGTTGGAGCTTGCTCATTTCACTCATCATAGTTAGATGTATAATTGTTGGTTATGTGCATTATTGGTTTTTTTTTTGTTGTTAAAAATAAAAAGTTTAAAATATTCGGCAATTCGCACTTAATGATTTCGGGTAGTTAGCCTTATATTAGTAGTTAGTAAGTTGATGTTGAGACTGTGCCATCTGAGATACCTGATTTATTTTAGTATAGGGCTAGCCACCCGTTATTATTTAGAGCGGGTTGTCACAGATACGTGTGTTAGATCAACGAATAGGTGGATTCGGGTGAGATGAATCATGAATTCAAGTAAGTGAACACTTATTTATACAATTGAGAAATCAATTTAGACTTCAGGACTGGTAGTCTAGTAAGCTATAGAATTTGCGTACGAGTTCAGTACTTGGTATATATATATATATATACACACACACATTGGGGTTTACTTATACATATGTGTGATCAATGTGTACCTTTTTAACACGCTTACTCGGTAATGCTATCATCAGGAGGTTACGCGTTGCGTGCAATCTACCCTGGCATTGACCAACAGGTGTTGAATTGCTTCCCATGGTTAAAATACTATTGCATGACCACTATCTATATGTGAGGATAAGTATTGGTTTGGAGACCGATGGGGTGTGATGTGGTATGGTTGCGATCCCCCAGACATATATTTATGATTGTCCCCATTATTTTTGTTTATGTTTTGGGTTCAGTGGTAAGATTTTGACGAAGTGGCTCAGTGTGATGTGTGATATATCTTGATCCTGAAAGCACACAAGGGAGGCATTCACGAGGTTACGGCACCAGGGATGTGGTTATACTTATATAACGACTGATATATATATATATATATATATATATATATATATATATATATATATATATATATATATATATATATGTGTGTGTGTGTGCGTGTGTGTGTATGCGTAGAAGATGTGATGTGTATATCTATTTATAAAGATGGTGTAGCTATGTCATCATATTGTGTGAATGTTTGTTTATAGCAGGCGTGTAGCTATGGTATTGTATACTGTGTGCCTCTATTTATAGAAAGTTTGTATTTGTGATATCGGTTTTGAAAGGATACCTGGTCTGGGTAGTATATGGTTAGCTAATGGGGATTATTAGCGGGATTGGGCTTTGATAGAGGTTATGGTCATAGCTAGACTGGGTAGAACAATTAGGGTAATAAATCGGATGCATTGGTTTGCATGGTAGATGAGAGGTGATGTTTTATCTCATATGAGTGAGAACGGTAAATTAATTATGAAAGTAATAAACTAGGTGTTTTATTTATTTAAATCATTTAATTACTTACAAAATATTTCCAAATTTTTCGGGATTTGAACCGCAGGCAAATTTATTTTCTTATTCTCTTTTAAACTCCAAGTGTGTAGTAGTAGTAGGGACAGTAATGGTAGATCTTTCACGCCATTGCAAGCGGTAGCTATGGACGTTTTTGGATTTGATTGTAGACAATTCAATCGTTTTTATCTAGGTCGGATGCAGTTTCATTTAAGTTTTTCCTTTTGGGGCGAGTTGCTCGTAATCGAATAGGATTTTATTTTACGGAAAATTTAATAAGTTATTAGTTGTTATTTATATTGGATGGTTACTTATCATGGCCAATGAAATCATACCGGATTCTTATTTTCTTTTAATAAAAGATTGATCAACCGGTATTAGACTAGGCGGGTTATAAGAAAACAAACTACTGTTCGACTAGATTCTTCAAAAAATCTCAAATCGATGAGGCATGTTTTTATGTCCATTCATAAATGTGTTATTTATGAACAGTTATGAGTCTTTCTCTTTCATGTTATTTAATATAATAGCCAAAGTCATATTTAACTGACTTATCTAGACCCCACAGGCTTACTAGTGGCATGTATATATTTTTTCATCTATTTCCTAGAAACATATTTATGCATATTTATTGAGAAAGATGAATTAGGTCATAGATTTATTATATTCGCGTGACGTTTTCCTCTCGTAAAAAATATCTTATGATGCCTCATATATATTGTTATGTGTTGTTTTATGATTTAGACAATCATGAATGTGATTCATCCTTTGTAAATTATTGCAACACACCTAGATCATGTGTACACAATGAACCACAACTTATGAGATAAAATATTATAGTTTCTAATCATGATTGACCATATGATATCTCTATACGGTATGTTATTACTTAAAGGTAAAAAATCGTCAGAAGGAAAATGATGAAACTTTATTCAAATAGTATTTGACATCTCATAAAACATTTCCAATTGTTATTTCGGGTCTAATATAAATTATTTGTGAAACATTTTGAGTATGTTTTATAACTCGGGATTCACCTTGAGATTATATACATTCACAAATTTGGTATTGCATGTGTTCAAATGACATTAAATTATATGTGATACACCTAATAGTATATGTTTCAATGATTCATTGACGATAATTTCACCATCACTGCACCTATGGAAGAAAGTTACATTTTTGGACCCAACCACATAATTCATATCTTTTCTCTTTATCTCCAACCCCCATTCTCTGATTGCTTTTACTAACTAAATCATTATTTGTTATTTTTTTATTACTGCTTAAACCCATGGGTAAGGAATAAATACCCTAAATCAACTTTAGACAATAACGATCCGAGTGCAATTCTCATCATGCCCCGATTATTTTATTTTACTTGATGTAATAAAATAAAATAACATTTCTGAGAGTGGATACAGATTTAGGGTTTGCACGAGGATGATGACTTCAGTCCCCAATTTCTGTGGGATTCCATGATATTTATTGTAATTGACCACGGAATATTGAGGGACTGGTGGAGTGTTGTTATAGATCAAGAAGTTACACCATTTACACATGATACGAAAGATAAGAATAAATGAGTTACAACCTAAACAGAGTGGGAAGGAGTGCATATTTACCATGTTCTCATCTGTTAACAGTATTACTGGCGGGTTTTTTTATGTGTATCGGCATGTACGGAAATGACATTGACTAGGTCAACATGGTGGGTTATTCAATTTCATAAAATAACTATCATGTTAGTAGGTGAAACATAAGGCCAAGCATAGAGGCTCCTGAGCCAAACACAATTTATAATCAGGCTGACCCTTTTTTTGCCTCAATAGGGGGTCTATTTCTTGTCATAAAGGATCCACATGGTGTATTCTATTTAGGATGTAATAGAAACCGCCAAGAATTTATGCACTGTGACACCCCGACTAATTAAATACCGGGTAGCTACTCCTTTATTAAAATTAATACAAAATGCCAAGTTGGTTCAGTTAATAGCATCACTGTCGAAAACATTTTTATGATTACTAACCACCTAGTATTTAAAAAGCGAGTTGCCAATTTTAAATTAAATCTGATTAACATGAAATAAGTGAAGAATAAAAGAATAACATAACCATACACAATAAAGTCCCAATAGTGAAATCAACAAGTAATAATGAGTCTGGAGGAAATACTCCTCACAACAATCCCAATATGGAAATAAATAAAACAAGTCTGCATCCTGAATTAATTACAAACCAAAGTATGAATAATTGAAATATAAAATGTCTCTAATAGAAATGGGTGACATGCCCTACAAATGATTAACACTGAATAGAGTCAATACAAAAGAAGCGTCTACTAGCAAGGCCCTGTAACTTCCACAAACAGCTACAGCTTGTCATCTGAATGGAAATCCTATGCATGGTGTCCTTGTGGCTGGGCACCTAAAAGGTTTTTACAAAAAAAATGATTTCGAGGAAAATGGGTCAGAGCCCGATGTGAAAACAGTTTAAAAGTTTAGCAAGTGATTTAAATTACAATTGAACATCACATATTATAAACACGTTAATTGCGTACTCTCACATGAGTTCCTTGCCTATCCACTACTGTGCACGTCTAACGTATGCCTTTAACCCATCCTAGTTATGCCACTATCAATCTAGTTTATACCACTCCTGCCTTCGCATTCAAACATAGAGTATCTACACATAACCCCCAATTAAGCCATATTTATAACCCATGTTCACATTCGTTAATTTACTTATCTCAAGTGTTAGTTAAATTCTCATTTTTAACCCATTCGCATATCTTAGCCAATCACATCTACTAAGCAACAATGAACCCATCACAATTACATAAGCACATCACTCTCATTATATATATATATATATATATATATGGCACCCCTAGGCTAAGCTGCGGTGCACGCATACTCTGCTATCAAATCCATGTACATCACGTACGTAAGGACCACGTGTTTCGAATCACTCAGGAACCGTTGAAATACAAATCACACATATTGGAGGCCAACATAGTTCACATACCCATGGGTCACGCACATACCTACGCTCCAAAGGTCAACAGACTTATCCATTCAGCAATAAGCCCTTCCAAGCCCTATGTTCTGAGGTATAGATCTAAGGTCCCCCCGAAGGTCACATCGAGACTAGACTATCCTCTTACGAACGACATCCCGTGATAGCAAGTATGGTAGGTATGTTATACACATAAGAAATCCATACACTAGGCATTCACACAACCTAAGTATTCATATATCAATATAGATGTTCACACATTTCATCTAGTTAATCTCGTACGTGGCAAATTTACTCCGAGTATTACATATAATATATATTCCGTTTGATAACTCTCTCGTCGTATTAATTTGGGTACTTAAACCTAACTCAAAAGGTTACTAGATTTCTTATTAATTTAAAACGTTATCTGAATACTGAAAGTCCCTCCATTACTGCCCTTATCTTACATCATCCTCAATTATCAATGTAGTTCCAATTAGAACGTTTTCTAACCGTACCTCACTCGGTAGACCCTCGTACGTAATATCATTCAATCCCATAAGTTATAGCGTTCTCCGATAACAACTAAGGCCCTACTGACTTTAATTAAGTCCCACACTATCATATTAATCTTCCTAATAACCAACATCAGCTTTGGAATAATCATTAAACCTATGATCGATCAATAAAAAGGGGTCGATCGATCGACATTCTTGAGTCGATCGATCGATCAAGCAGGCATCAGCCCATAAATCCTTAACAGTTACGGGTTTGCATTTTTTTACTCTTCTTAATCAGCATTCTAACGTCCAAAACTCTCAAATGAATACACTAATCATCCTACTAACATGTTTACTTCTTTCCCCACGTTTTAGATTCATCAAATCAACATATAACATCACTTTCATGGATCAAATTACCCAAAAATCATATAAAACCTAGTTTTTCCTATTTCTTCAAGAACATCCCATAATTCCTTCAAATTTCGAAATTCTCTACTCATTAATCATAAATTCGTAGTTGTTATCATCTCAAATATAAACCTACATGAAAGTCCTACCCAAATTATGATTTAAACCATTCAAATCCCTTTAATTTTCATTATTTATGAGAAATCTCCAATTCTATAAAAACATGTAAAATATATGCTTTGAATCTTTGCAAGATAAACCACTTGCCTATAAATTTGATGTTCTGGTCCGTTGTTGTTGTTTAAGGGTTGGTCATCTCTCCATTCCGGTCACAATTCTATCCAGATTGGTGGTGGTGGGTGGTGGTTTTGGTTTGGGGACTCTTTGTAACCTCTCCTTTAACTCACGTAACTCCCCTCTATGTTTTTGGCTGATCATGGCCCTAATGGTCTAACCAAAAATAAATAAATCAACACTAAAAATCGTGGGTCTTAATTCTTTAATTTTTAAAATTACCAAAATACCCTTCCGGGTTGCCGGTTTGGCCTAAAAATGCCCCGGGACCCAAACTAAACTCCCGGCTAGTGTTTTCTGACTATCTCGACCCTTCCGGACACGTTGGTGCACTAAAAAATCTCATACAGGTGACATAAAAATAAAATACTTTTAATTCAAATAATTGCATTCCTGACGCGACTGTCACGTGCGTCCCAACTAAATTTCTCAAATTACTGTATTTCAGTCTCGCGACAATTTTAATATTTTCAATATTCATATATTGCCATATATACACATTATAATCAAATACCAACTCACATCTCGTTAGTATTTTATCCGGATTAATTCTCAATTAATTCACATTTAATTTAATTAATCCCATAAATAAATATTCATAAAAGTACGGGGTATTACATACTTCCCCCCTGATAACAGAATTTTGTCCCGAAATTCGGATAAGTAAGGCACACCTGGAAAAATTAGGTATCCTCCAGTATTCAAAACAATTATAAAGAAAAGCCCAAATCACTAAAACCCTCGCTTCACAATAAGCTTGTTTAACATACTTGATACCTTATCAAATTAATCTTCGATAAATGCACCCCATGTTGTGCTCTTATTAAACAACATTCGAATAAAAATAGCCTATACATCATTAGACGCATTATTTTTATTAGTATTGTGAGTCCGCACCTCACTACTAACTCTCGCATTTATCAAAACTGCAAACTCCCATCCTGGGATGAATCAATAACACATCTGACTACGCTTGTCCATTCCTTGAAATATCCCGACGTTGTGACTTTTACACAAGGGAAAACCACTTCAGCCTGTTGGTGTCACACAAACCTTTGTAAGCACCTTGTCCACCATAAATAGATACGGGTGCTTTTCCCCCAACTCTACCATTTGGTAATATCTCCTCCTCATGACTACAATATACCTCACTAGTTACACCCGATTTGGAATTGAAAATATCGCAATGAATCCAAAATTTCTTTCATACAATCCATCAGTCGTCAGTCACCTTGCGCCTGCAGCTCGGGTTATAGGTGATACAACCCTCAGTTTGAATCGTTATTTCTTACTACTTACTGTCACCCCACCTAAATGTGGATTTTGGGGATTTCATCCTAGTTCTAAATAATACTACGTCGAACCACGTACCGGCGTGTTCACTATCTAATGGTGTAAATCATCCCAAGTATATAACAATTTCTCTCCTTCTGGACAACATGTCCCACATAATCGAAGGAACTCATTACTTATCAATAAGTTGGCTACCTCTCAAGAAAATTATCCAACTTGACCCCTCCCATTCTTGGAATCGTCGTCTTGATACAAAGTTACTTGGTTGATCATCTAACCCCAATTGTTCTACTACTTACTGTACCTCTTTCAATGTCGATATTCACATAAAATTTTCCCCGTTAAATGATACTTAATGATCTTATTCTCCCGACGAATACCAACAGTTTGGACCTTTACAATTTTCACCACTTTGTGCATATCTGGACTTTATACCTGATTGACATCCTCATTCTATTTACTCTTGAGTCACCCTCAACATTCGATTGATCGGAACTCTACTCCAAATTTCTCATAATAATTTATTCGCCTTCTCAAGAGATATCCCTTTATTAAATGGCTTTCTACTGCTTTTTTTTCAAGTTTGAACGTGCTACCCTTACTACACATGATATTCACTTACACCTTTTCTTATGACGTTTAATCTCATAAGTAATAATCTCACCCATCTATGTTCCCTCTTCCTTTGATTTATACTTTAGCAAATCAATATGTCTACGCCCCTTATAACCCAACCATACGGTTTTTAAACATTATATACGCTTCATACAAATCCCAAACTCTTTATTGTCACTATAAATACAACGGTGCTATACCACTTGTGCATTCTCAATCGCTTCTGAATTAGAAATCCTAAATCCTCCTTATCCTCAATGCATCCTTCAACACGCCGTGACAAAACCAACATTATTAGTACTTATATCGTAATTTACTAACAGCTGGCTCTAATGGTCGTACATCATAATTTACTCCTTGTAACTTCCCGTTATAACTACGTACTCCCATAACGATAGAGGTATCCAAATCATGAACGAAGGGCCACACATTTCCTTACTACCAACCTTACGCTAAGTTTCATGCGTGGGGTGTCTCGCAAAGTGAAATCCAAACAAGGAACCCCCCCCCCCCCCCCCGATACACTACTACCTAACATTGTTGGTCATCGGAATCCGTTAAGCCCTGTCCATAATATGTACCCCTACACTCTCGTCTTTTAACAACAAAGTTTCATCTCAGTTCGCAATTATACATAAACAAAGAACTCCTCCTGAAAGACACTTTTCTCTTTACAGTGATGGAAATCACATTTCATATACAACATGCGAGATATTTGGGACCCTCAAATTCCCGTCCCCAGACACACAACTATGAGTATAAACTTCCAAATCTCTAATGGGTGATAAAACAATGCACTCTTTTTGTTACGCCTGCCACCGGGTGTCTCGAAAAATAGGCAAGGGGCGTCGCATCGGCGCCCGGATGCGACGATAAATACGCAAGGGTTCCTGCAACAAGCTGGACGTGTTCGGGTAAAGAAGCTAGTCCAGGATACTAGACTTAGGTTAGCGACTTGGAACATAGGGACTATGACAGGAAAAGGGATGGAGTTAGTAGATACCATGATAAGAAGAAAAGTTCACATAGCTTGTTTACAAGAAACTAAATGGGTCGGTGAGAAAGCTAGAGAAATAGAAAATACAGGATTTAAATTATATTATACAGGAAAACATAGAAATAAGAACGGAGTTGGAATAATAGTAGATAAAAACTTTAAGGACGATATCGTAACCGTTATTAGGAAAGGTGATAGACTTATACTTGTAAAATTGGTATTAGGTGAAAACATAGTTAATATTGTTAGTGCTTATGCACCTCAAGTAGGATTAGATGAGCACACTAAAGTACAATTTTGGGAACAAATGGATGAACTAATTCAAGAAATACCCCTAGGTGAGAAAATCTATATAGGTGGAGATTTTAATGGCCATGTAGGAGAAGATCGTGTAGGATATGAGATAGTGCATGGCGGACATGGTTTTGGAGATAGGAACGACGAGGGAGAGACTATCTTAGATTTTGCGATGGCTTATGATTTTGTACTAGTAAATACATGTTTTAAAAAGAGGCTTGAACACTTAATAACTTATAAAAGTGGAACACATAAGAGCCAAATAGATTTTTTCATTACTAGGAAAGGAGACCGATTAACGTGTAAAGATTGTAAGGTTATCCCGGGAGAGAGCTTAACCTCACAACATAGGATAATGGTGTTGCATATAAATATTAAAAATCAATCACGAATGCGAAAAGTGAAGATTAACCCACGAACTAGGTGGTGGAATTTAAAAGGAGAGAAATTAGAACTATTTAAAGATAAAGTATTAAATTAAGCAACATGGAATTGTGAAGAAGAAACTAACATAATGTGGAATAAGATGGCCACATGCATTAGGAAAATATCAAAAGAAATTCTTGGAGAATCAAAAGGCAAAGGGCCACAGTCTAAAGAAACTTGGTGGTGAAATGAAGAAGTACAGAATATAGTAAAAATTAAAAGGGAGTGCTTTAAAACATGGCAAACAAATAGAAATGAAGAGAATTTTGAGAAATATAAATGGGCTAAAAAGGAAGTTAAGAAAGTGGTAAGAGATGCTAAGTTAAAAGCGTATGATGATCTTTATACAAAATTAGGAACACAAGAAGGGGAAAAAAGTATTTATAAGCTTGCTAAACTTAGGGATAGGAAAACAAAAGATTTCAATAACGTTAAGTGCATCAAAAGTGATGATTCGAGAGTCCTAGTCAAAGATGATGAAATTATGGAAAGATGGAAAAACTACTTTGAGAGGTTATTAAATGGAGATAATGGGAGTAGATTAGATATAGAGGAACTTAGGGAGACTCGAGAAGATATATTTTTTTGTAGAATTAGGACAACAGAGGTCAGGATTGCTCTAAAAAAGATGAAAACAGGGAAGGCTTTAGGACTAGATGGTATCCCTATTGAGGTTTGGAAGTGCTTAGGGGAGGATGGAGTATCATGGCTTACCAAATTATTTAATAGAATTTTAATGACTAATAGGATGCCCGATGAATGGAGAAAAAGTATTTTAGTACCTATTTATAAAAATAAGGGGGACATACAAAGTTGTTCAAATTATCGTGGTATTAAGTTAATGAGTCATACAATGAAACTTTGGGAGAGAGTGATTGAATATAGATTGAGATTGAAGACAACATCTGAGAATCAATTTGGGTTTATGCCTGGGAGGTCAACAATGGAAGCAATCTATTTATTGAGGATATTAATGGAGAGGTATAGAGAGAAAAAGAAGGATCTTCATATGATTTTTATAGATTTGGAGAAGGCGTATGATAGGATACCCAGAGATATAATATGGTGGGTTCTACATAAAAGAGGAGTGACTCGCAGATATATTGACCTGATCAAGGATATGTATGATGGTGCGATGACTACAGTAAGAACATCAGCTGGAGAAAGTAGTGAATTTTCAATTACGGTAGGGCTACACCAAGGTTCAGCATTAAGTCCTTATCTCTTTGCTCTTGTTATGGATGAGTTGACTGGACAAATACAAGATGAGGTGCCATGGTGTATGCTATTTGCAGATGATATTGTTTTAGTCGATGAGACTAAGATGGGGATAAACGCTAGATTGGAATTGTGGAGAGAAACTTTAGAAACAAGAGGATTTAAAATAAGCAGAACTAAAACAGAATATGTGGAGTGTAATTTTAGTAGTAATAGGAGGACAAATGGAGATGTGGTGAAATTGGAGGGTCAAGAAATACCTAGAAATGATCATTTTCGTTATTTAGGATCGATTATACAAAAAGATGGAGATATTAGTGATGATGTTACGCATAGGATTAGAGCAGGCTGAGTTAAGTGGAGAAGTGCGACCGGCATTCTGTGTGATAGGCATATACCTTTGAAGTTAAAAGGAAAATTTTATAGGACGGCCATTAGACCCGCCATGTTATATGGGACAGAGTGTTGGGCAACCAAGAAACAAAATGTGCAGAAAATGAGTGTGGCGGAGATGCGAATGCTAAGATGGATTTGTGGTAAAACTCGAAAGGATAAAATTAAAAATGAACAAATTCGTAAAACGGTGAAAGTAGCTCCTATAGAAGATAAATTGAGAGAAAATCGACTTCGATGGTTTGGACACGTCAAGCGTAGACCAATGGATGCTCCTGTAAGGAAGAGTGATTTAGTTAGTATTGATGGTAACCCAAGGGGTAGAGGTAGGCCTAAATTAACTTGGTGGGATATTATAAAAAAGGACATGATATCATGTGGTGTAACCGAAGATATTGCACTGGACAGAATGGAATGGAAAAATAGGATTCATGTAGCCGACCCCAAATAATTGGGAAAAGGCTTTGTTGAGTTGAGTAGTATGTATATATATATATATATATATATATATATATATATATATATATATATATATATGTACATATATGCACGGAAGTAAAATTACGAGCCCGGCCCTCTAACAGATGGGGCCTCGCTAGAACAAAACATGCTACCCCGATGTAGTAATCCCAATAAACTTGCAATACCAGCACACTATCAGTATAATCATATATATAAAACAATAATTAAGATCATATCATACTCGTATAACACAGCACTAAAACGAGTAATTTCGATAAAGCATAAACCGCTATTAATATACCCATTCATCCTTCGCGGATGACAATAAAAGTAACCCCCACACTATCAGGGAAAAATGTTCTTATATATAATAAGCTTACTGATATACTCACTAAACTCGACTCTCAAGTGAAAATACAATTGTAACAAATGTAGTAACTCACTCATGCTACAAATAACATGCATCCTCATCTGAGGATATAACTCATACTTATATCCTAATAATCGTCCCGGCTGCTCAAGTGGTTCCTGGACTTACCACACATGTCTGTCCCAAACCGGATATTTCAATAACTGTTGCCCTCGCCAGGCACAATACCTTGATCCCTACTCTTGTATCGGGAAAAATTTTATAACACACGGGTTTTCACTCCCACAAAGTACCTATACACATACTCCACTTATTTTTGGCCACCCTGACCATGTTAAAGTGGTCCTTTCCTCGGACGTTGGTAGTCTCAACTCTGAAGACTATCTCCATTGTTCCCTTAGCTTGATGTACCTAAGGAACACACTACTAGTTTTCCACCTCTCTTACTGAAATTACCATCGCTCGGTAGTAATTCCGCTATCGAATTATTTTAACGGTTTCTCCATTGGGTCTTCCTCCTTCTGGTGTTTCTCCAACACCATTTTCCCAGTCTTATTCTATATAAAAAAAATTCTTCGATTTTTGTATCTCCCTACCCAAGGGAACATTTACCTCCAAATTTACACCACGCGATATTATTACTATCTGTATTTATCATCCAAGCAGAATTCCCCATAAGAGCTAACAATTCTTCTTGTATGTAGATTCTCCCTTTAACATCCTCTTCTCCATACCACCTTCTCCACCCGGTGTAAGGTTCGCTACGACATTAAATTTCTCCTCACAAGTTGACCCCTGTTTGGCCCTCTTATGTGAGTTCAGAATAACATTCGCCTTTCAACCTGAACATCTGATGAAGGAACTTATGGTCAAACCATACGTGTACACCCTCTCGACATTACATACCACTTTTAAGTGGGTTGCTTGTTTCTCACCATTTAATCTCTGCTCTTAAGAGTCAAGGAAAAATTTCTCTAAATTTTCACTCTCGATTGGACATACTCCGACACAAGTCCAAGCCTTCGGTTGTATTATGTTTGTTTGGCTAGCACACGCCATCTCCGCCTTTCAAGTATTTCCATCCCTGGTTTTCTCGATGTCCCACCCAACTCTTTCTCTCTCAATACAACCTTGTTAGGTGAGTATCAATTCACCCTACCTTCAACTATTGTTGTGCTTGGAAGTCACAAGTCGCGCCTTGACCGTCTGGACCGTCCAGGACTTCCGTGCCATAATATCGGTGACTTCAACTACGGTCATCCTTCTTTAAATAAATCAAATAACCTCAATATATATTTATCTCATGTTGTTCACCCAACTGTCTTCGCCTGAAGTACTGCATCGTTTGGCACACGAACACACCTGATTGCAAATAAGATTCACTATCATATATATCATAGCAGGAGAACGAAATTTTACTAAAGGAATCAACAATCCTAAACATAGGGCTCTATGTCAAAGAAAGTTACGCTGGAAGCATAATAAGCCGTACAGATCCTAAAGGACACTAGAACCTGATACTCTGATACCACCTGTGACACCCCGACTAATTAAATACTGGATAGCTACTCCTTTATTAAAATTAATATAAAATGCCAAGTTGGTTCAGTTAATAGCATCACTGTCGAAAACATTTTTATGATTACTAACCACCTAGTATTTAAAAAGCGAGTTGCCAATTTTAAATTAAATCTGATTAACATGAAATAAGTGAAGAATAAAAGAATAACATAACCATACACAATAAAGTCCCAATAGTGAAATCAACAAGTAATAATGAGTCTGGAGGAAATACTCCTCACAACAATCCCAATATGGAAATAAATAAAACAAGTCTGCATCCTGAATTAATTACAAACCAAAGTCTGAATAACTGAAATATAAAATGTCTCTAATAGAAATGGGCGACATGCCCTACAAATGATGAACACTGAATAGAGTCAAGACAAAAGAAGTGTCTACTAGCAAGGCCCTGTAACTTCCACAAACAGCTACAGCTCGTCACCTGAATGGAAATCCTATGCATGGTGTCCTTGTGGCTGGGCACCTAAAAGGTTTTTACAAAAAAAAGATTTCGAGGAAAATGGGTCAGAGCCCGATGTGAAAATAGTTTAAAAGTTTAGCAAGTGATTTAAATTACAATTGAACATCATATATTATAAACACGTTAATTGCGTACTCTCACATGAGTTCCTTGCCTCTCCACTAATGTGCACGTCTAACATATGCCTTTAACCCATCCTAGTTATGCCACTATCAATCTAGTTTATACCACTCCTGCCTTCGCATTCAAACATAGAGTATCTACACATAACCCCCAATTAAGCCATATTTATAACCCATGTTCACATTCGTTAATTTACTTATCTCAAGTGTTAGTTAAATGTAATACCCCGTATTTTTATGCTATATGAATTTGGGGATTTATTAAATTTAATGTGAGTTAATTATTTAATAAAAATCCAGAAATTAATTATGTTATAATTATTAACGTGACGAGAGTTATTAATTATGGGAAATTTGTTGAATATTACTAATGATCAAAGTAATATATGATATTGATTATATTGAATGTCACGAGTGAATAAAATGACAGTTTTGGAAATTTGAATCGGGACGCGCCCGTGTCGCGTCGGGACTAAATTTTGATAAATAAAAAATGAATATTTTATTAGTTGCCCGTATGGTGGTTTTGAGTGTGCCAACGCGTCCGGAAGGGTTGAGATAGTCAGAAAAGTGTACCCGGGGGTGTAGTTTGGGTCTTGGGGCGTTTTTAGGCCTAATTAGTAACCCGGGAGGGCATTTTAGTCATTTTACATTTATGGGTAATTAAACCGACGAAAATTAGAGGGACTATATCTGATATTGAGGTTGTCACTTAGGGTTAGAATATTCAGATCCCTAGAACGGCCATTGGAGAAGAGAGGAGAGAGCTCTCAAGGCAATTCAACGCCAAAAAGCCACCCGTTAGCACCGCTATCACCGCCAAAGCGTAGATCGCGAGACGAGGAACGCAACCACACCAATATTAGCCGTAAACCAGACTTCTGAAAATCCCAGGCAAGTGTTTATCTTGCTATTTTCGTTGGTGCAATTTTCATATTAGTTTAGGAATGATTAGGGATGAAATGTATGGAAGAAAACTCAAATTTTGATAGGAATTTTCATGTAGTAAAGACTTAAGCCTTATTCTGGAAATCTTTTGTGATGTAGACGAATAACCCACGAAATTTTGATGATGTATTAGAAGGAAATTCTGGTAAAAACAGATTTGAACCATGATTAAGAAAACTCTAGGGTTCTTGATGATTAGATAAGATTTTGGGTTGATTATCCATGTTTAATGATAGAAATACACATGATTTACGTTAAAAACATCTGGTATAATGTTATAATGTTAGTAATAGAATTTTTGGGACGTTTGGAGTGGAAAATATGGATTTGGATGAAGATAGATGGTAAAACCCGTAACTGCAATTCTGCAGAAATCAAAATACCTGCTTGATCGATCGATCGAGCCTAGAGCTTCGATCGATCGAAGGTTCGATCGACCGAGCCCCAGACCTCGATCGATCGACCTCTCCTGGCAGACTCCTATTTCCCTTGTTTAATTAGTTAAATTAAATTTATCATGAAATAATTCTTGGGTATTCTAAATAAAATGGTTTGGGAGATAGGAAAGACCAGTAGGACATATGAATAAGTGTTGGGAACTTTATTATAAGAAGAGAATTTTTCTTTTGGGATAATTATATAATGAATGATGAAACTACGTATTTCAAGTGAGAGATTACGACGAATAGCTACGATAGTGAATAGAGGTATACCTACTGAATTTTCTACTTAGAAGGAGAGAGTCCACGAGTGTCACGTAATAAGTGAGAAAACCCTTCGAGTTAAGGTTAGAGATGAAACCTTATACGTAATACTAATAATGTGAAATTAAGGATAAATGTTGTAATTATGGGTGACGAGAGGAACCTATATTAATATGATAAAAGTGGTATATTTATATGATTGTGTGTACATATATTATATGCATGTGAAAAACATACCGCACTACTTGCTATCCTTGAGGTTACCGCGCTGGGACAGTCTTATCTCGATGGGACCTTTATGGGGGATATTAACTTGTACCCTAGAAGATAGATATCCTTGGTACAGGCTATCGAATTGATAGTTCAGACGGTCCTAAGAGACGCGAGTATGTGCCATCCTCTTAGAGACTTGGAATCTATGCTTCGCCTCGATATTGTTTGTGTATGTGTTAATACAGTTCGAGAGTGATTCCGAATTTGTATTCCCCTTTATATGAGTGGTATGGGGTTTGGATAGTAGAAGTATGCCCGCACCATAGTTTTATTTGGGGTGTTGTTCTGTTATATATATTTTACGAGTAGGTAATATATATATGAAATTCTTAAATATGGAACTGTCTACTGTGATGTGATATGTAGGACATGGTTGATGACTCAATTATAAATACTTGTTTTGAGAAAGTAAAATATGACACTGGAAAACTTTATTGATTAATAAAGTCAAAATGAGAACTTTGGTTACTAATTGAAATATTCTTTTCAAACAATTGAAACGTGGAATGTTGAATCTTACGAGTAATCTAAGATAAGTTAAATAATTGGAAAGATCAGTGTGATAAATGATAAGACAAACCGTTGGGAACGTTAGTGCGATAGGTGTGCACATTAGAAGAGAGGAGAGAATTTCTCAAGAGAGTGTCGCACTAATATGTTGTTGCATTGGCCTGTATCAATTTAAATACTTGCTAAACGTATTTTAAATCAAACACACTTTCGGGATCTGACCCGTTTCTCTCTCTCTCTCTCTCTCTCTCTCTCTCTCTCTCTCTCTCTCTCTCTCTTGTATATATATGTATGTATTACAGGTGCCCAGCCACAGGGGCGTCTTGCTTAGGATCTCTTGGAAGGAACGCGCTGCAGCTTAGGTGGGAGTTGCAGGTCTCTTGATTAGACGACTTCGTTCATTCGGATCCACTCTTAGTATTTTCATTTAGTTGGGCATGTGTAGCCCTTTCCATTATTTCATTGTTATTAGGACATTTGTATTTCAGTTATTTCTAAGTATTGTCACTATGAGATTTATTCAGTTTGAATTGTGTTACTTTATATTTCGCATGTTGACATTCGATTGACGAATGTTTTAAATTAATTGGATTGTGTTCCAGATTTATTGTGGTGTGATTCTTAATTGTTGAAATGTTGTTAAGAAATAAATAAATCTTTTTCTTTAAATAAAATTTTGGAAAGTAAAGTGTAAATATGGTTTTGACACTTAGCTTAATTACTTAGGCTGTTAAATTGGAAAGTTTATTTTTACGACAGTGATGCTAAGAATGAACCAAACTATTCACCTTGATTTAATTTAATAAAGGAGTGATCGCCCGGTATTTAATTAGGCGGCGTGTCACTTTAAATTCTCATTTTTAACCCATTCGCATATCTTAGCCAATCACATCTACTAAGCAACAATGAACCCATCACAATTACATAAGTACATCACTCTCAGTACATAAATATATATATATATATATATGTGTGTGTGTGTGTGTGTGTGTGTGTGTGGCACCCCTAGGCTAAGCTGCGATGCACGCATACTCTGCTATCAAATCCATGTACATCACGTACGTAAGGACCACGTGTTCCGAATCACTCAGGAACCGTTGAAATACAAATCACACATATTGGAGGCGAACATAGTTCACATACCCATGGGTCACGCACATACCTACGCTCCCAAGGTCAGCAGACTTATCCATTCAGCAATAAGCCCTTCCAAGCCCTATGTTCTGAGGTATAGATCTAAGGTCCCCCCGAAGGTCACATCGAGACTAGAATATCCTCTTACGAACGACCTCACGTGATAGCAAGTATGGTAGGTATGTTATACACATAAGAAATCCATACACTAGGCATTCACACAACCTAAGTATTCATCTATCAATATAGATTTTCGTACATTTCATCTAGTTAATCTCGTACGTGGCAAATTTACTCTGAGTATTACATATAATATATATTCCATTTGATAACTCTCTCGTCGTATCAATTTGGGTACTTAAACCTAACTCAAAAGGTTACTAGATTTCTTATTAATTTCAAATGTTATCTCAGTACTTAAAGTCCCTCCGTTACTGACCTTATCTTACATCATCCTCAATTCTCAATGTAGTTCCAATTTGAATGTTTTCTAACCGTACCTCACTCGGTAGACCCTCGTACGTAATATCAATCAATCCCATAAGTTAAAGCGTTCTCCGACAACAACTAAGGCCCTACTGACTTTAATTAAGTCCCACACTATCATATTAATCTTTCTAATAACCAACATCGGCTTTGGAATAATCATTAAACCTTAAAGAGAAACAATTGCCAAAATAAAGCGGGGTCGATCGATCGAACCTTCGATCGATCGACATTCTTGAGTCGATCGATCGATCAAGCAGGCATCAGCCCAGAAATCCTTAACAGTTACGGGTTTGCATTTTTTTTACTCTTCTTAATCATCATTCTAACGTCCAAAACTCTCAAATGAATACACTAATCATCCTACTAACATGTTTACTTCTTTCTCCACGTTTTAGATTCATCAAATCAACATATAACATCACTTTCATGGATCAAATTACCCAAAAATCATATAAAACCTAGTTTTTCCTATTTCTTCAAGAACATCCCATAATTCCTTCAAAATTCGAAATTCTCTACTCATTAATAATAAATTCGTAGTTGTTATCATCTCAAATATAAACCTACATGAAAGTCCTACCCAAATTATGATTTAAACCATTCAAATCCCTTTAATTTTCATTATTTATGAGAAATCTCCAATTCTATAAAAACATGTAAAATATATGCTTTGAATCTTTGCAAGATAAACCACTTGCCTATAAATTTGATGTTCTGATCCGTTGTTGTTGTTTAAGGGTTGGTCCTCTCTCCATTCCGGTCACAATTCTGTCCAGATTGATGGTGGTGGGTGGTGGTTTTGGTTTGGGGACTCTTTGTAACCTCTCCTCTAACTCACGTAACTCCCCTCTATGTTTTTGGCTGATCATGGCCCTAATGGCCTAACCAAAAATAAATAAATCAACACTAAAAATCGTGGGCTTAATTCCTTAATTTTTAAAATTACCAAAATACCCTTCCGGGTTGCCGGTTTGGCCTAAAAATGCCCCGGGACCCAAACTAAACTCCCGGATAGTGTTTTCTGACTATCTCGACCCTTCCGGACACGTTGGCGCACTAAAAAATCTCATACAGGTGACATAAAAATAAAATACTTTTAATTCAAATAATTGCATTCCTGACGCGACTGTTACGTGCGTCCCAACTAAATTTCCCAAATTGTCGTATTTTGAGTCTCGCGACAATTTTAATATTTTCAATATTCATATACTGCCATATATACACATTATAATCAAATACCAACTCACATCTCGTTAGTATTTTATCCGGAATAATTCTCAATTAATTCACATTTAATTTAATTAATCCCATAAATAAATATCCATAAAAGTACGGGGTATTACATGCACGAGTGGAATTTTGTAACATCTTCTTTAGACTAGTGTTGGTATTGAGTGGTTGTTACTTAGAAGCAATGGATGGAGTGTTCATTCTTATAGGTGAAATAAGATTTTGACCGTCTTGTTTTTCGGTCAGCCTAAGCAGAGCAGATGGACTTATAGTATTTTGGTTTGAAAGGATACGTGTTAGTTCATTAGAAACGATGCCCATGTAATGATTTTTTTGTGCGTGGATGCAGGTTCATCAGTACCGTCGGTTGGTTTTTCAACTCTTACGTCATTTAATGAAGTGACCCTTTGCTGCCAAACCCAACTCATTTAAAGGGGTATGTACCTTTCTTTAAACTCGTCCATTCAACTTCTATAAGTTCCTTTCCTAAAGAGAGAAATAGAACCCAATTGCACAAAAAATCTTGTTCTTCCACAGCTCAAAAGCTCCATCATTGTCTTTATTTTGTTCCTCCCTGGTGTAGTCCCTAGCTTTCATTTTTTGACTTCCTTTTTTAGTGTAGAAGGTACGCATCTCTTCACTTTCTTACGGTTTTTTCCCTTCATTTTTTGGACTTTTCAAGCATTGTTTCCTTTCAAATTCTTGTTGGGTTCAATTTGTTGAGTATCGTGTTGGAGATTTCAGCTTTTAGATAGCCATTGAGTTGGTTAGCTTAGGTGTTAGACGTTTCTAGGGTATCTTAATATTTTGGCAAATTCTTTTTCCCTTGTTCAGATCCCAGTTCTATTTTTCTTTGACCAGAGGCTCAGTTATTGTACTGATGAGCTTCCCACCTTGCGCACAATGTCTGTTTAACGTATTAGTTTAGATATAGCCCACTTGTTCGACTTTTATTTCCATGAGGTTTCCATTTCCTCTATAGTTATTGGTCATGAAGGGAACCAGGGCACCCTGAATATACCCCCAAAATAACTTCCTACAACGACTCAGCTCCATTTTCAAGTTAACCTCACATCACCTCTCCTAATTTAGATAACCAAGGCATGCGTATCTAAGTTCTGCCCCAAGAGGGTTTATATTTAGAGAACAAGGAATCCATATCTACTATAAACTTATATTCTTCCTCTGAATAGGTGTTTTCCGACAGAGTTGATGATGTGAGGCCAGAGAGTGTAGGACCATTCCCTCCACCTCTCCTGTATATGAGCCCCTTGATGAGGGAACAAATAATGAGGATCGGTATATTGCTTACTCATCTGATTCTTATCATCCTTTCACCGCTAATTCAAGATGGTATTCTAGTGATATTGTTGAAGATGAGATGGACTTCCTTAAGGAAAAATATAGCATCCCGATTAGCATCGTGGAACACCCCGTGATTTTAAAATCGTAAAAACCTTTTATAAAATAAAAATTTTGGGAAAAATAAACTTTTGGAGCAAATTAATTTTTATACTTAAAAATGTTGGTTTTGATTTGAGTAAAATGATATTTTAATCAAAATTGAAATCAGGATTCAATTCGAAAAATACTAACTTTTTAAATAAAAATTAAGGATCTCGGTTTGGCAAGGGATCCGAACCGGTTTGGCCGTGGAGCGAAAGGCACGAGTTTAGATTTTTATATTTTAACATGCTCAAAAACCAATAGCCTCCCAAATTTTTATCTCATCACTTTTACAAAACCTAAACCCCATTTAAATCAACTTTCAACCCAAGTTTTGAAGATCTAAACCAAGTTTTCCTAAGATCATCCAATAATACGTCTTTATTACTTTCTTGAGAGGAACGTAACTGTGCAATCATATTCTTCAATTGACTTCTTACAGGTATGAATACTTCTATTGTTCCCCTTTAGAATTATTCATTTTAAATATTGCCTAAACACTAATATTCATTTTTTTCTTAAACTAAATTAGAGATCCTAATTAGGAAAAGTGAAGCTAAAGTTGGGACTATTTTTACTCAGATCTCACATATGAATTAAGACTCAAAACTCTCGCATGATTAGATTAGAGGGTGGGATTTATGTTAGAATATATGGACATTCTCATGTTAAAATAAATCGTATGAATTTAATAAACTGAATTTGACACGTAAAATTAGGTTATTTATGTGTGGCTTATAGAATAGAAATTTATTGTTGTATGACTCAAAATATGTAAGTGAATGGAAATTATATATGTTCTTGAAAAAGGAATTTGTTTACTTAATATTATAATTAAACGGACATAATTTAGATAAATAGTAATCTTGTGATAAATTGAAAGAATTTTTACGACATGTTGAAAATATGCCTTATGGGATCATTAATTATATTAATATTCGGCACTACGGGGACGACGATACTGTTGGGGTAGATATGCTTCTAGTTAGGTATGCGACTAATAGGTAGGACTTTGTGGTTGTTAACACTTTTTAGGTATGAGACTAGTAAGTATAGATTTTTACGGATGGGTATTTTTAGGGTGGGGCTATGTTTCACACTTTTTCCTTGTTCCATTAACACAGGTGCGAGAGTAGGAGGTATTTTTTGGTAGGTAATTCATCCTATGGGATAGCTTAGGATACACTTGTGGTATGAAGATCTCTATGTACAGGACTAGGTATGGTTTGAGGAGTTGAGTCTCGAATAAAGGGTGGGGTTATTAGAAAATAATGAACTTGATAAAATGGGGAATTAATGCCTAAGATAATAAACAGGTATTAAAATGAATTTGCATCGCCATTAAGTGCAGGGGTAATGAAATTGGGTTCACTGACTATAGCAATGTGGGTGTGTGTTGGCGTCACCAATAATTGCAAGGCTAATGAAAATTAGGTTGACTGGCTATTCTGACATGTCATTTGTGGAACCTCGCTAATAAGTGCAGGGTTAATGAAATTGGTTCGGATGGCAATAACGAGGGAAATGTGTGTGATGTTAAACTTTAGGCGGGCTGAATAAGTGTAGGATCAATCAAAAGGTTGGTTAGCTATGGTGGTGTCATATAATAATAATTTGGTTAATCGAATTAAATCCAATTAATAGCTTTAACATAATTAAATGGTTGGAATATCATAATCGAACTTGAACATTGGAGAGGCATGTCTATGTGGGTAGATAGTGGTAGTTTATTTTTAGCCGCATGTTAATATATATCTCATTTAATTTAAAATACTTTATTCTGATTTTATCAAGTATAATTCTTATGTCTGGGTTTACGGGCCCTAATTGGTAGGAGTATCTAGTATTCATGCAGTGGGATCTGACCCATTTCATTGACTAACATTTCGGGTAAAGTGCTGGAGTAACTACATGGGATTGATTGGAGATATTTGGGGTGCAGCTGGATATTTATTTTATTTTCTTTAGTTGTAGTTTTATTAGTTTCCATTCCGTCATTTTTATTATGAGAATTTCATTTATGGATTTGGTGGGCCAATTGATACCACAGTTGTTTATAGATTTCGTCAGATATTTATAGTTGGATTAGTTCATTTGAGTTTTGATAATTTGGAGTTGGATTTTTTTAGAGATAGCATGGTGATGGGTTTTAATGTGCATGAATTTTTATATTGGCTTGATAATTTTTAATAATATCTTGTGGAATAAAAGTTTCTAATGTCTTATATTTCAGTAACATGCGGATAATGATATTTTATTTAGTGATGCCCGACATAATTTCGCGGCAACGACTGGTCACCTTGCTTGCCAGAGTACGCGGGTTGTTATAGATGGTATCAGAGCATGGTCTTAGGTCTCGTAGGTTATGCGTCTGTTTATCTTTCGAATTACCATTCTTTGACTCCTTTTGATGATTTTAAATATTTAGTTATTCTGAGTCTGATTGTTCTTTGTTCCCATCTTTTCAACTGGCGAACACTAAGAGATCTGGAGATAGGAGAGAGGGTTTGGTCTCTAGTTCCACAGTTCAAAAGAGGCATGGACAATTTGTTTTAGGTACTGAGGAGTTAGCAGAAACCATTCGTGAGGCCACCACAACGATCGATATTAAGAAAGGGAGACTAAAGTGGGAAAACCAACAAACACTGCAACAGGGTACACCCGCTTTAGTTTGGGATAAGGAGAGGGCCAGGTTTCACAAGGGAAATGCTCCCACTTTCTTAGGGGGATTTGACCCAATGGTTTCTCACCATTAGGTACGTGATATGGAGAGACACTTGACGATGGTAGATTATACGGATGAAAACAAACAGATTTTGGCTACTTTCAAGTTGACGGGGGATGCGTTGAAGTGGTGGGAGAGTGTCACCCCATCTGAGGATAGGGATCGTCTAAATTATGGAGACTTTTTAGTGAAGTTTAATAATAAATATTTACCTTATCGATTAGGAGTGCGAAGAAGAAAGAGTTTATAGATCTAGAATAGGGTTCCAAGTCAATTGTTGAGTATGGACAAGAGTTCACAAATTTTTTGATGTTTGCACCGGAAGAGGTGAATACCGAAGCAAAGAAGATGGATTATTTTATTAAGGGTTTGACATTGTCTATTAAGAATATGATTTTAGAAAATCCGGTGTGCACTACTTATACTCAGGTGGTGGACATTACATTGTTGCCATGGCAGGAAATGGTAAATTATCAGAAGAAGTTGGGTAAGAGATATGAGTCAAGTGGACAAGATAGAGCCAATATAGGTGGGGATAATAAGGGTCACAATGACCAACCGTGGAAGAAATAGCAATAAGGTCAGGAGTACCAGACCTTTCAGCAAGGCAATGGATCCCCATATGGCCCTCAGGATAGGGGCAGGGACAGTAGGGTGGGCGAGTGGCGGGAAGATATCCAGGACCTTTTAGGGATGAATGTTTCATTTTTGGACAGGTAGGGCACCGAGCTTCTATGTGTCTGAGAGTGCCTGGACAACAGGTCCAAGGAGCATATGGCCAGTAGGGTTACGGGTCTCTAGCACTGGCGGCAACAAGTGTAAAAGGAGCGCCAGTAGCAAACACAGTGGGTAGATCTTATTTACTTTCGACTCGAGAACCTCAGGAAGGTTAGGCGCAGTAGGAGCCAAGACGTGGCTAGTAGGGTAGCATGGTACGTATTATTTTCGTAGATATGTTTATATATATAGTAAATATGTATTGTATTTTGTTCGTAAGGTAGGTCTATGTAAGATTGTGTGTGGGTGCCCAATCGTGGCATTTTACTGGTAGACATATGTAAGCCTTATTTTATTTTCACCACTTATGTTTGATTTTTACATTTTGCCAAATTTTGAGGACGAAATTATTGTACTAGTGAGGGAGTATGTAACACCCTGTGATTTTAAAACCTTAAAAATCTTTTATAAATTTAAAATTTCAAGGAAAATAAACTTTTGGAATTAAATATTTTTCATTCTTATAAATGTTGATTTGATTTAATTAAAATGATATTTTAATCAAAATTGAGATTGGGATTCAATTAGAGATATTATAAATTTTTATTTAAAAATGTGGGATCTCGGTTTGGTAAGGGATCCGAATTAGTTTGCCTCGGGGGCGAACCGGTTCGCACCAAGAGTAGGAGGAATTTGAGGTTCTTTTGTGGTATTTGTGTAGAACTGAAACTCTTTTCTTTTACTAAAATAAAATGTCACCGATTTAGGGTTTTTTAAACACATTTTAACCTTCTTAAAAAGAAGTAGCCTCCCATATTTTTATCGCCTCTCTATTACAAAACCTAAACCCCATTTAAATTAATTTTCCACCCATGTTTTGAATATCTAAACCAAGTTCTCAAAAGATCGTCCAAGAACACATCTTTATTATTTCCTCGAGAGGAATGGAATCGTGAAATGAGATTCTTAAAATGACTTTTCATTCGCACGAATACTTCTATTGTTCCCCTTTAGCATTATGCATTTTAAGTGCTACCTAAACATTAATAATCATTATTTTCATAAAATAAATTAGAGATCCTAATAAGGAAAAGTGGAACTAAAGTTGGGACTGTTTTATACAAATCTTCAATACAAATTAAGAATTTAAACTCTCGCATGCTTAGATGGTTTCCATTAGAATATATGGGCGTTCGCATGTTAAAATAAATCGTACAAATTTTATAAACTGGATTCGACTCATAAAATCACGTTATTTATATGTGGATTGTAGAATATAAATTTATTATTGTATGCCTCGAAATATTTATGTGAATGGAAATTATATAACTTGTTGAAAAATGAATTTGTTTAATTAATATTATAATTAAACGGACATAATTTGGATAAATAGTAAACTTGTGATTGATTGAAAGAATTATTGCGATATGTTTAAAATCTTCCTTATGGGATCGTTAATTATGCTAATATTCGACACCGCGGGGACAACGGGAACATTAAGGTAGCTATGTTTTCACCTTATTATAGGTTGCTTGTTAGGTATGAGATTAATAGGTAGGACTTTGTGGTTATGAACAATTTCTAGGTATTGGACTAATGAGTTAAGATTTTTACCGATGGGTATTTCTAGGGAGGGGCTAAGTAGTACACTTTTCCATTATTCTGTTAGCCTAGGTGTGAGAGGTATTTGTCTGTAGGTAATTATTCCTGGGGGATTAGTTACCATACACTTGTGGTTTGGATAATTATAGGTATGTGACTATGGATGGTTTGAGGAGTTAAGGCTCGAATAAAGGATGGGGCTATTAAAAAATAATGAACTTGATGAAATGGGGAATTAATGCCTAAGATAATAAATGGGTATTAAAATGAACTTGCATCGCCAATAAGTGCGGGGCTAACGAAATTGGGTTTGTTGTCTAAAGTAACATAGGTGTGTGTTGGTGTCATTGATAACTGCAGGGCTAATAAAAATCTGGTTGTCTGGACATTCTGTCGTTTCTTGTGGGGAACCTCGCCAATACATGCAGGACTAACGAAACTAGATCGACTGGCTATAACGAGGGAATGTGTGTGGTGTAAAACTTTAGGCGGGTCCAAATAAGTGGAGGACCAATAGAAAGGTCAACTCTCTATGGTGATGCCACTATAATAATAATTTGGTTAATAAAATTAATTCGAATTAATAGCTTTCAGATAATTAAATGATCAGAATATCATAATTGTACTTAAACATCAGAGCATCTTAACTATGTGAGTAGATAGTGGTACTTTATTTTTACTCGAATGTTAACATATATCTTGTTTAATTTAAAATACTCTAGTGTGATATTTATCATGTATAACTCATCGGTCTAGGTTTACAGGCCCCTAATTGGGAGGAGTAGTTAGTATTCATGCGGTAGGCTCTGACCCACTACATTGACTAACATTTCAGGTATAGTGCTAGAGTGGCTACAGGGGATGGATTGGAGATCTTTGGAGTGCATCTAGATATTTATTTTATTCGCTTTAGTAGTAGTTTTAATTATTTTCATTCCATCGTTTTTATTATGAGACTTTCATTTATGGATTTGGTGGGTCAATTGGTTCCACAGTTGTTTATGGATTTCGTCAGATATTTATAATTGGATTAGTTCATTTGAGTTCTAATAATTTGGAGTTGGATTTATTATGGAGATAACATGGTGATGGATTGTAATATGCGTGTATGTTTATATTAGTTGGATAAATTTGAATATTATCTTGTGAAATAAAAGTTCTTAATGTCTCTTATCTCTGTCATATGATGAGAATGATATTTTATATAATGACACCCGACGTAGAATATGCGAGTTGTTACACATCTAGACCACAATTCCCTTCCCTAAAGAGAGAGTATATGACAATTCTAATGCTAACGAGATTCGCCTCCATCTATTGGATCTGTAAATGGGACTTAGATTATACCGCCACCCTATCATTAAGTCCATCCTCAATGGGTATAGTGTCATCTTAACTCAACTTCCTCCAAATGCATATAGGACCATCCTAGAGGCGATGATGTTCTGAAAGACTATGAGTGGGTTTTATCTTACGCGTGATAATTTTAGATACGGCCATGGGCTAAAAGACAACACCAAAGCCACAGATTATTATCATATTTCTCCTTGGAAGTACCATTTGAGGATAGTGAAGGTGATTTAGACCAGTAATCATAGTTGAAAAGGACGGTACATGATTGCCAAGGGTGATTGGGACTTTAGGGGTCACAAGACGAATAGGTCTTTTAGAATTCCTCTGGAATGGAACGGACTGAACATAATAGGTAAACTTCCAAGAAGTTACATAATCTTGTCATATGTATATGTTATTTTCTGATGCTATCCCCTTTATATTCTCTTTTCAGTGAAAATGCCCCTCACTTGCCTGCTACTACGATTAACCTGATTGAGTCATATTGTGTGAAGAAGCCCCCAAAGTTTAAGGATTCATTTTTGGTAGAGAAATATATTTTTACTGGGTATCACACCCTACTAGGTGGCATTCCTCCCATGGAACTTAAGGTTTCTTTGGAAGAATTTATTTTATATGATACTAATCTAGGGGCAATCGAAAATTTTGAGGATGAAGCTGAGGCTGATCTTGACACGAATACTAATGTCTTTTATTCTCAACATTTCATTTGCCTTTTCTCGACTTGCAAATATTTTTTATCGTCTAACCCTATATCTAACTACTTTCAAGAATCCATGTGAGTCAACATTAGGTTGGCTCCTCGACACATTGACCGTAAGGTAATGGAACTGGACCGCAAGAAGAATATGGAAAAGTAGAATATTAGGTTAGATGTTGAGAAGAAAAGGTTGAAGTCGAGACGAAGAAGGCCGAAGATGAGAAAATTCAACCTAGGTAGAATGTTAGAAAAAAGATTTAGGAGGAATATTCCAATCTGGACAAGTAAAAGTGGAAAGCCCCATGTATTCTCAAGAACCTGTTATGTGTGATAAGAGTTCTTTGGAGCCCTCGGTCACCCAGAATGCCCCTAAGGTGTCGATCACCATATAAGTAAGTCATCTTCGTAGGTTGGTGAGAGGCTAAGGTTTTGTTCCCCATTATGGGTAAGTGGAGGAGTTTAAGTTTGTTCCTGCACATAGGATTTCTTTCAATAAGTTGAGGGTCGACCCTGAATCCATATTCCATCATGCTAGTAATGTTACCGATCTTTTGGGATACCATGGATACAACAATGACTTTGAGTTCTTGAGCGGATATGATTATGACTAGCTGTGGAGATTAATTGAACATATACTCTCTTTCAGAAACCTTTTTACTGCCTTTTCATTTTATGTTGTTAAATTGTTCATTACTTGATATATTTGTTTCTATTAGTAGACTGTTGTTGCTTCCACCATATTATGAGAGAAGGTCATGGTCAACAACTATGATTATGAAGAGTTTTTTTAGGAGAATATGAAATTGAAGGCTGACCTGTAGTAGGCTTCTAAGGACGTTAAGACTGTTGGTGAAGAGTTATAAGAACGCAATGACTAGCTAGTATCCAAGGTAATAGCCCTTAGCTCAGTTAAGGAGGAAAACTCCAAACTTCGAGATAAGGAAACCGCAGATGATGACAAGTTGAAGAGACTAAAGGATGCTATGTTAAATTCGAATGAGGCTTTAAAGGAGGTTACACAAACTAATGTCCTGAAGGCTCAAGAGGATTTAACCACTGCTGAAGAGGTTAGGGTGGCAAGCATAAATCTTCTGGCTACTATAACATGGACTACGTTAGTTTATTCATGGATGGGTATGATGAATTGAAGAATAGGGTTATGAACCATTACCCCAACATTGTTGAGGTTTGAGCACTTGGCATGGTAATGATGACGAGTCCACTACCTTATCTAGTGAACATGTAATGGACATTGATGAACCTATTAGTGAGGATATGCCTGCTACCTCTGATCTTCCTGCTCCTTCTGATCTGCCTGCTCCTTCTGATCGGCCTGCTCCTACTAGAAATTAGACTTTTGCTACTTGACCTTTTTGTGAAGATTTTCTTATGTTTGGTTGCATTTGTATTTTTTTGAATGTAACAAAGAACCTTTTGTTTGGAATTAAGCTTATTTTTGTAATGTAATACTTAATGAATGACACAATCATATTTTTTTATCATGGTTCAACTCTATTGTATGCTTTGATACAAATGATCCTTCGTGCACTAATTAATTCACTATTAATTCTGTTATTTCTGATCGTGTGCAGATCTTGAGTTTGATCAAACTTAGGTTCTACGAATGTTTCATAATTTTCTTGGCAAATCATGCCTTAATCACCCGTTACCCTATTCAATTCTATAGTTTTAAAGGCGGTCATCCTTGCATTAGATTATGGTTAGATCTAAATCGCCCATAAAGTAAGGACTCTTTTACATTGGTAGGAATACTTCTTGTTCACGATCTGTCATATGACAAAATCGTATATGAAGTTATTTTATGTTCGTGACTTGCTTGTTTTTTATTTAATGAAGTCATACATGATTGTTGTTCATGACTTGTTTGTTTAACGAAATCATACAGGAGGCTAACTTTGGATATGTATGTGTACATATCTCATGCCTGCAAAAAAAAAATTACAAGAATAAATTAAAATTAAATTGTTATTGATGAAAAATTGTGAATACATAATAACAAGAAGGGAATATAATTCTTGTCATTTACATCATTGATAATACTTCTTCACATGTTCAACATTTTTTTTTAATTATTTATGATGCGTGCATTATTTTGTATTATTTATATGCTAATATAGTCCTTGTTAGGCATGTTGTATCACAAGTAATGAGCTTTTACAGACATTTTCATAAATAAAAAGAAAAATGCAACTTGGAATTAAATTTGGATTAAAAATAACATTTTAGTAACCCGAGGGGGTGCAATCATAATTTTTGAAACTTTATAGGTCTGAAAATAATTTTTAAATATTTATCCAAGCGAAATAAAGTTCTCTATGAAATTTGGTTGAATTCCGGATTAAAACGAGCAACTTATGAATTTCGGAGGGCAAAATTCAAAGAGGGGTAATTCTGTGATTTTCTAAATATTTATACCCAAAATTTTAATTAATCATTTTTATTTTGTGTTTTTATAGGCACCCTAAGAATTTGAACAACAAAGGAGTCGATATGCAAAAATTGTCAGGATAGGTTGCGACTTGATACGACACAATTGACACAGCTGTAGTAAATATTTTCTATAAAACCATTCCATTATTTGATGAGGTCGTGCCATAGCCTTTCGAAAAGGTATTGGAAAGACTCACAATTTTGAAGTTCGAAACGAAAATGAGATTTTGAAGTTGTAGGGGTCAAAAATTCGATTAAAGTTAGTGCGGAGATTAGTAACGTGAATAGTGTAAAAAATTGGGGATAATTGTTAAAAAAAATCCAATTAATTCTAACGCTTCCCATGAATCCATGAGATAATTAACAACTCAAATACAATCAATAAAAAAGAGTTTCACTCCAACTCAAACATCTCACCCCTTGCCCTATAAAATGGATCCTTGGTTCACAATTTAAGATGTAATTTGGGGGACCAATTTTTGAGTGATGGTATTCAATTTGAGGGCCAATTATTTTATTATTTTTTATAGGATTGAAGATTATTTGTGAGACAACTTATTGTAAGTTTGATATATTAATGAAATTCTCTATTCATTCTTGTAATTTGTCTTTCATTATGGTAGTTTAATTCTTCTATTAGGATTACGGTGAAGTTTATCATAGTTCGCAAATATTGTCTTACTAATTTAATTGTTGTTTATGCCCCACCTGTTTTAGTTGCTATAAAAAACTATTTATTCACTTTAGAACAATACGCGAGTGTGTTTAAAACACTTCAAAATTATTTTGTCAATCAAGTTTTGATATTTAAAGATAGTAATTTTCGATGGATTATGCTTGCACTTTCGTTGTTTTAATAGTCCATACTTAAATACATTTGTGAATTTTAAAATTTGTATTTCCTAAGGGAATATGGATTTTAGCTATATGTTAGAGACATTAAAATATATTTTGAATATACCCGTCATATTTTTCGAATTAAACGTGACGAGAGTCGGTTTAATTTGAGTTATAAAAAGGGAAAAACAATGTTAAATTAGTATGCAACATTAGTTACGTGATAAATGGAACCCGAGTCCTAAATCTTTCATATTATTTAGAACTCTCGTGTGTTGTTCTCATTATTCGTAATTGATTTTATTTAGTGTAGTTCATAATTATTTTCTATCCTATTTGGTCTAGATGGAAAATTATAAATATTTTAAAGTTAAATTGACAAATCTTTTTGGGGTCGACCCGTATTTATACCCGTTATTTTACAATAGCCCGTGCACTTATGATATTTTATAAATTGACAAACAAGTTTTGGTGCCCTTGTCGTGGATTTTATAATTTCTTTTTAAAGTCGGTTGGGACTTTCGGACTAGTTTTTTTTTACTTTCCGTATTTTTGTTTGTAAAAAAAATCCTAAACATATAAAAAAAACTCAGCATATAATATTTTCTTGTTTTTTAGTTAGTAAAAAGAAATCAGATAAAAAAAATTTTAGGAAAAAGTAGTTTTAGCACTAGTTTATCACAAAAATACATAAAAATGAAAAAAAATGAAAAAAAAAAAAATTTCTAAAAAAAATTCCATAATTAATTTTTCTAGTATTTAGCTGCAGCAAAACGAAAATTCAATTTTTTTCTCTTGTAGTAAATTTTTAATTTCAAGAAAATAAAAAAAAAATTAAAATTAAAATTTGTTTCATAAGTGTGCTTTGTTATTATTTGTGTTAAATACACAAATAGTGCATGTGTCGTGTTAAATTTTTTCCTCACTTTTTTTTCTATGTCACACTTTACGTTTGGTTTAGTTTCTTTTGTCTTTTTTTCGGAAGCACATTCAAAAAAAAGGAAAATAAAAGAAGAAAAAAGGCAAAAGGGAAGAAAATTTAGAAAAAAATGTCCAACGGTGACTGAACGTGAAGAAAACTTGTACAATCTTGACACGAGCACAAGGAACTCTCGAAGACAACTGAAATATAGGTGATATTTCGCTCTGATCTATGACAACTTAAACTTTGTCCCGTCATAAACATGTTAAGGAAAAAAGTCAACGTCGGTGGTACGTTTTTGTGTGCTCATATGTAGGCATGTAAACGGATTGAATTCAGACCGGATCAAGCAAATCCAAATCCGAATCCGTTTATGTTAAATGGATTCGAATCAGATCCAATTATCCAACGAATTATCTATTAGGGTTCCGAATTCGATTTGTTAAGAATCCGCTAATCCTATCTGTTTAACCGATCCGATTCGATTAATTATTTACTTTTTTTTAATTATAATTTTCATTAAAAAAATTGTAATTTTAACCACTTAATTTGCAACATTTTTTATTTCATCTATTATTTCACAATGATAGTTCCAAATCCAAATAATGATATTTTCGAATCCGATTTTTATTTTCATCTCTTATTTCATAGATTTAATTTGCAAATGTTTCCAAGATAAAAGTCCAACATTTATTCTTAGATAAAAAGTCCAATATTCAAAATCAAACTAACACTAAGATAAAAGTCCACCGTTCAAATATTAAACACACCATCCATCACAAATAAACCCAATATCAAATCCAACAACATTCAAAATCCAAAAATTACAAACATGACTTGGATAAACGTTCAAAATCAAACTACAAAACTACATCTTCAATTCAACTTTCTCCTTCAAAGCCACCCTAGAAAAAAAAAATAACGGACATTTATCCTTCAAACATAAATACAAATATTGTAAGATAAAGTATGTTAAAAAATAAATGTAAATAATGAACTTACTTGCTAAAACAAACCTTATGATTTTTGAACAGCTGAAACAAATATTATAAAGATTTAGATATTTGAAGAAAAGATAAAACAAAAAAATAATGACAAATTAAATAACTACTTACTTGACGTTTTTTGTGATTCTGTCCAATCCGCAGTGGTAACTAAAGCTTCAACGATCTCGGGAAGCAAAGATGCACGTGTCTCATCAATAAATCTACCTCGAAAACTAAAGGCAGACTCGGAGGCAACTGTAGTTGCCAGGACAGCTAAATATCACGTGTAATTTGTGCCAAGGTAGGAATCTTACCACTACATATTTGCCACCACGTCAAAATGATAAAATTTTCTTTTCCTTGGTAAACAAGTTCTTCCAAGTATTAATCCACCTCAGTTTTTTGAAAAGAATTAACATTGGCCGATTATTTATACCAAGTACCAAAATTCGCATCCTCATCAATCACACTAAAACCCCTTGTCCGAGAAGTACTACTCCCAATTCCACCAACCACATCTTGAGCCCCCATTGAAACCACACCAAAACAATTATCACCCCCATACTCAAAATACAAATCCATAAAAGCACTACACACTCTCCCCACATAACTACTAGCATGAACACCATAGATTTTATTATAATAGAACTTAACATACGTCATCTTACACCTCGGATCAAGCACAACGGCAATAACCAACACTAAACTACATTCATCCCAATATTTCTCAAACTTTTCTCTCATTGGGATAGACATCAAACGAAGGCACTCATGCTCACTTTCCTCCAAACTCATCAACATTAATTGAATTTTACAAACATCGAAAAACAATACATTTACAGTCGAAAAATTTGTACCACAGTACTAAAATGGTGTGTAGCATCATAGAATTTTTTCAAATAGCCACAAACCAATTTTGTCACCCCCACTCCTCTTCAGATGGACAATATTTGTAATTTTTATTAATTTGTGCCAAGAGAGTAAAAGCTTCTTGCAAATCTAAATCAGTTTCAAGCATTAAGTACGTGGAGTTCTAACGATTAGGTACATCCGTAGGAACTTATTTTTTACTCCTTTTCTTGTTTTGATTACATGCAACGTCAAATTTTTATTTTCCATATGGTGACTTGTGTAAATATCTAATAGTGTCTCTAATGCTAAGAATAAGACCCCCGATCACTTTCAACCCATCATGAACAATCAAATTAAGAATACGGGCACTACAACGAACATTAAACAAATCACCACCCAAACAAAGCAAAGATGTATTACTCAACCAACTTCTTAAGTGCCTAACCATTACATCATTAGCACCCTTATTCTACCACCATTGAAAATAATTTTTTATTCAAATTCCATTCCAAAATCAAATCCAAAATGAACTTAAACAATGCTTATTTTGTCATTTGTTGAGAAATGTGAGTTTGAGGACCCGTACACCTAGTTATATAGGGCCTATGGTGACTAGTACCTTTAATACTATCCCCAAAAAATATTTTTTTGCAATGACCACATTTGATGTTGTCTTCACCTTTAACATCTTTAAATTTATCAAAAACAGTCCATACCGATGATGTACAACGCCTAGTCCTCTTTGATGGTCCTTGTTCATCGTCGTGTTGTTGGATATCAACGTCGATAAAATCATTTCCACCCACACCGCTCGAATTTTGGCAAGGATACAATGAAGACATACTTACCAAATAAAATAGTAAATAACATTAATTTGGGACTGAAAATAAATTGATTCAATATTTGATGTTCTAAAATCAAAGCAGTACCAAAATCTGAGAGCAAAGCATTACAAAAAAAATTATTGACTGAAAAAATTTTATTAGCTTAAAGCAGTACATAAACATTGACTGAAAAAAAATTATTGTCTCTTCTAAAAGGCAATAAGTACCAAAATTATTGGCTCTTTTAAAAGCTAAGTAGTACCAAACATTAACAGGCCTACACTCAACACTCTACGTTAATTTCAGACTGAAAAAATTGTGAGCAATATGAGTATCTAGAAAGATTAATCTTTAAACATTCAAACATTCAAATCTAGAAACATTTAAACATTCAAATCTAGAAACATTCAAACATTCAAACATTAAAATCTAGAAACCTTCAAACATTCAAACATTAATCTCATCCTCCATACATGTTTGCAGCTGGAAGAAAAATCGCTAAACGATGTACAGAAAACATTAATGTATAGAAGAAAAGAAATAAAACCATACTTGTAGGCTCTTTGTGACGACAGACCGATCGGATGCCTAGATAGGATGAGTGTGGGAGAGGAGTGATTAGGCATAAATTCTTCACATTTATCCCCTTAATTTTGGTATTTTTGCGATCCCGTGCGGTATAAATAGCTTGGATTTATCTCATATCTATGCGACTAACCCTTTTTGGTAAGTATTTCGTATTTTTGTATCTCTTATGTGCTTTAGAGGTATTTCATGCAAGAAAGATGGAAAAGAGAACTCAAAATAGTGAAAGAAACCAAGAATCGAGGAGTTGAAGGGCATTTTCGTAATTTTACAGCCTTAGTCCGGAAGTGGGGCCAACTGGAAAGTTGAAAAGTTTTCAATTACAAGAACACTGGAAAAAACGGCACCTCAATCCGAGCTACGGTGAAAGAGTTATGATCCCTTGAAGTTGTGGAAAAATCATAGAAGAAAGGCTAGGAAGGCAAGTTCAAGGGCATTTTAGTAATTCTTCAGCCCGATTCCGGAGGTGGGGCCTTCTGGAAAGTTGAATATCTTGTAACAATGAGAATACTGGAAAAAACGGCACCCAAATTCGAGCTACGGTGAAGGAGTTATGATCATTTGAAGTTGAGAAAAAATCCAAGGAAGAAAAGAAGAAAGTTGAAAAATATTCTAAGTGTTGAAAGAGGCCCAGAAACCAGCCAATTCACCCGAACCGGTACACCCAGAACCCGAACCGGTTCGCCCATTTGTCATGCTCCAGAACCGTTACAAAATTAGTCACGCTTTCTAAGTGTGACAAATTGGCGGATACGGGATTTTTATTTTGTGCTTATCTTTTAGCCAAAAGAGTTTTATGTTTTGAGGACTCTTCTAAACGACCTCTAGCCTATATATTTAGTCATTAGGACTCTTTTTAAGAAGATTTCATTCATGTAAAAGCTCCATAACAAGTAGGAACATCTAGGAGAAAGATTCACATATTTTGCACCATTTATTCAAGGGCTTTTCCAGTTTTTCTTCACTCTTTGATTTTTTCTTGCATGTTCTTGTTCTTCAGTCGTGGTAATTTTTATTTCCAGCACTTTTATTATTATTTACTATGTTAGGCTAGGTTTTTAAAGGTTTTGGTACATGAACCCAACCTGATGTGTTAATTGCATGTGTATAATATTAGTCCTCTGAATTTAATGATTGATTATGACCGTATTGCGTAGTTACACAACAATTGTAGATCTTTATATCTCGTTTGCCTCTGGGTACTCGTGATGATTTAGAATGCAATTCGAGTGCTACTATCGCGATACTGATTTACTCATCCTCAGATTAAGTATGACGCGGGCTTGAACCTGGTATACGTAATGCTTGGGAGTACTAAATTCCGGGTCATATTAATCAGTTAAATTTACGATTAGTTTTATACCATCAATACACTAGGGTTGGGGGATTGTGTCTCTACCTTAATTTTTCCAATTAGTTTTAGTTAACTTCTTTATTTTTCCCTTTTTCCTTTCTCACTCAATCATCATCTTTTACACTTTATTTTTTGAAGTAATAAATCAATTAAAATCTATCAAACATTCCCTGTGGATTCGATACCCAGACTCGCCACTATACTCCACAAGAGTGTAGTTAAAGTTTAGGTTTTTGTATTGTGGTTGGAAGCCGATAACAACGATTAGCGTATTTAAACGGACGCTCGGTTTTCCACACGATCAAAATGGCGCCGTTGCCGGAGAGTGTTTTGTTATAGATTATAATTGATTTACTATTTCGCAAGATATTTTTCTTTTCTTTTAATTTTTTTTGCAGGCTTGCATAATTGAGCGCCAAGAAACGTTGAATCCTTATCCGCACACCTCTTTAAGTGGATTGTCCGTTTACAAACTATTCGGTAATCATGTCTTTTTATAGTGAGTTCGGTAATTATAATGGTTTTTATGGGAATAGTTCTCAAACTTTTTATTTTCAAGAATCTGTGCCTCGACCTATTACCATTGGTGAGGGTCTTCGAATTCTTGAGAATGAAAGGCTTGAGAATATATATCGGGAAGAAAATCATTTTCGAGCTTTTTAATTCAAAAACCTCGGCCTCGACCTATTACCATTGGTGAGGCCTATCTATGTATTGAGTATGAATGGTTTGAAAATAAATATCGGGAAAAAAATCATTTTTGGGAGAAAGAGTTGAATGCATTATTCGAATTCAATGACGATTTTTCTTCCGATATTTTTGAAACTAAAGAACGTTTTCAACCAAATGAGGAATTCAAGGTTATAGATACAAGGAATCTTACTTTGGAAGAAAGAATGTTTTTTATAATCAAACAAATACTCAATTTTCTTTCCACCCAAAGCACAATGAATATCGAGATTGGTTTTATTAAGGAAATTCTCGCACTTTGCGATGAGATGCGTTGTGATTGGAAAAACAAAGAGGAGGTTGAGACTTGTGTGTCACCTCAAAATTTTGAAGAACATCTCATTGAAAGTGAGTCTTTTTCCCTTGAAATTGAATATCCAAGTGATGATGAATCACTTGAGATTGAGTTTATCTCATCACTATTCCCGTTCACCGTTATTGAACCATTAGAAGTACCGCTAGATTCCTATGAGTCGGTTGAAAATTCTGAAACGTTTACACCTTTTACCGACAAAGACACTTTGCTAGAATTTTTTTCTAATATGGACTCTTCCTTTTTGTGTGCCCCTCTCCCCATACTACTTGAAAAAGATTTGGGAGGTGATTATATTTTTCTTGGATCTCAATTGTACTTGTCCCACCTAGCACCCAAACCCCCCATCATCCCGTTAAATTTTTTAATTAGTGATGGTTTATTTTTTCCATCTCATGCATGCCTTCCGTTGTTCAAACGGAATCCTTATATTTCGGGAGGCATGCATCCTAGTGAGGGTACACCATTAATCCCTCAAAGCCATATTGTATTTTGGGTGGACCCTCAAATTTTTCGACTTCTAGTGTATAACTTATTAAAATTTGAAAATCGTAGGTTGTACAATAGTTAACTTTTTTTTTTTAGTTTAGAATTCTTGTTATTCTTTTTGCTATGCTTGGTTCTAACATGTTTTGTAGATTCAATGGACTCACATTCATCGGGGATCGCTCCATTTTGGGTAATATCTTTCTTTTCCTCTCTTTATGTTGTGTTCTTGATTCGCATTGAGGACAATGCAACATTTAAGTTAGGGGGTGTGGGATATTCTTCCCGTTTATTGTTTAGACTCATTGATTCGATCACATGTTCTTTCCAAGAGTGTTTTTTTTTTTTTAAAAAAAATTTGAAAAATTTTGAAAAAAGCCAAAAATATTTTTCTTCAAAATAAATAAAGATTGGAATTTAAAAGCTTCAAAAATGTCACAAATATTTTGTCTCAAGTTGTAAAAATCAAATGAACAAAGCCGAAATTGACAAAAGATGGAAATTGTGCGAAAATTGACGACTTTACAAATAAGTGTGGAGATTAACAAAACTCGGTGAGATTTCGAGCGTATCGATCTTTTTGAGTTTTTAAATCAATCCGAGTTAATGGTTGACTCATAATTCTAATTCAGCATTTTACAAAAGTCATTGATGATCTCTATTTTATTATTTTGATCGGTTATGGAAAATGGAATGTTGTCTCGAAACGCGCGCTATAAATCTCTAAATTAAATTAATCTCAAGACGCATATGGTAAATTAATAAGTAATTCGGACAATGAAGTAGGCCATCGTTTGTTACCCAAAAATATTAGCCATAAAAAGATGTGAAAAATTATCCCTTTAATAACCCAATTGAGCCGAATAAAATTTATCATTTTCGTTTGGTAACCCGAAAAACCCAAATAGCCCGGAATTGTGAAAAATGAAAAAAGTCATAATTTAAGTACAAAAAGTGCAATAAAAAGAGGCAAGAAAAAAATAGAAGAATGCTCAACAAAAGTTAGCAAGAAAAGAAAAGGGTGAAAAAAATAGAAAAAGAAGAGAAAATGAGCAATAGCCCCCCAAAAAAAAAGGAAAGAAAAAAAGCACTAACGGACATCATACGAAAAATTTCCAATTCCGAATTTTCCAACCATTTCATGTTACCCAATTACACCTTAAACCCGAAAAAGTCCTAACTGAGTCCGAATTGCAAAATTGGTTACCGCGTGGAGAGTTAAAACACAAAAAGATAATAAAAGAGATTACATGGTGTGAAAAGAGATGATGGTTCCCATTTACCTATGACCGTATTCCGATGAAGAGATCTTTTCACCCAAAAATTTCCGTCTTTCAATTTGTGTCCGTGACTTTGCGTCCATTATATTTACTCTTTATAAATCACGCATACCAAGAGAATAGCCACATTCCGAGAGATTCGTTTGAGAGAGCATCCCGTGAGCATTTGAATCAAAACGAATTTTTGGAAAGTAACGTAATGATCAATCGGTGAAAGTTAGCGGTTCAATTTTTGGCTTCGCACACACACACTATGACTTGAGACTCCTAAATAAGATTTTAAGGTGACCATTTTTTAGGAGCTTAAATTTTACAATTTTTAAGTATTTTGATATTTCTTTGAGTCAATAATGAATTTTGTGGGTATATTCACTGCAAACCCTCACGAGACACCACTCGTCCTACTAGGGTAACCTAGGGGTTTAAAGGCTTGTTGCATACGCTAAACACAATTGCTTGCCCGCGAAAAAGGTATTCTATCCAAATAAAGTTTTTGAAGGGTCCTTAACTCATACTCTCGTTCTTTTACATTGCTCGGGACGCGCAAAATTCTAAGTTAGGGGGGTTTGATTAGGCATAAATTCTTCACATTTATCCCCTTAATTTCGGTATTTTTACGATCCCGTGCGGTGTAAATAGCTTGGGTTTATCTCATATCTATGCGACTAACCCTTTTTGGTAAGTATTTCATATTTTTGTATCTCTTATGTGTTTTACAGGTATTTCATGCAAGAAAGATGGAAAAGAGAACTCAAAATAGTGAAAGAAACCAAGAATCCAGGAGTTGAAGGGAATTTTCGTAATTTTTCAGCCTTAGTCCGGAAGTGGGGCCAACAGGAAAGTTGAAGAGTTTTCAATTATAAGAACATTGGAAAAAACGGCACCTCAATCCGAGCTACGGTGAAAGAGTTATGATCCCTTGAAGTTGTGGAAAAGTCATAGAAGAAAGGCTAGGAAGGCAAGTTCAAGGGCATTTTCGTAATTCTTCAACCCGATTCCGGAGGTGGGGCCTTCTGGAAAGTTGAAGATCTTGTAACAATGAGAATACTAGGAAAAACGACACCCAAATCCGAGCTACGGTGAAGGATTTATGATCATTTGAAGTTGAGAAAAAATCCAAGGAAGAAAAGAAGAAAGTTGAAAAATATTTTAAGTGTTGAAAGAGGCCCAGAAACCAGCCAATTCACCCGAACCGGTACACCCAGAACCCGAACCGGTTCGCCCATTTGTCACGCTCCAGAATCGTTACAATATTAGTCACGCTTTCTAAGTGTGACAAATTGGCAGATACGGGATTTTTATTTTGTGCTTATCTTTTAGCCAAAAGAGTTTTATGTTTTGAGGACTCTTCTAAACGACCTCTAGCCTATATATTTAGTCATTAGGACTCTTTTTAAGAAGATTTCATTCATGTAAAAGCTCCATAACAAGTAGGAACATCTAGGAGAAAGATTCACATATTTTACACCATTAATTCAAGGGCTTTTCCAGTTTTTCTTCAATCTTTAATTTCTTCTTGCATGTTCTTGTTCTTCAGTCGTGGTAATTTTTATTTCCAGCACTTTTATTATTATTTACCATGTTAGGCTAGGTTTTTAAAGGTTGGGATACATGAACCCAACCTGATGTGTTAATTGCATGTGTATATTATTAGTCCTCTGAATTTAATGATTGATTATGACCGTATTTCGTAGTTACACAACAATTGTAGATCTTTATATCTCGTTTGCCTCTGGATACTCGTGATGATTTAGAATGCAATTCGAGTGCTACTGTCGCGATACTGATTTACTCATCTTCAGATTAAGTATGACGCGGGCTTGAACCTCGTATACGTAATGCTTGGGAGTACTAAATTTCGGGTCAAATTAATCAGTTAACTTTACGATTAGTTTTATACCATCAATACACTAGGGTTGGGGGATTGTGTCTCTACCTTAATTTTTCCAATTAGTTTTAGTTAACTTCTTTATTTTTCCCTTTTTCCTTTCTCACTCAATCATCATCTTTTACGCTTTATTTTTTGACGTAATAGATCAATTAAAATCTATCAAACATTCCATGTGGATTCGATACCCAGACTCGCCACTATACTCCACAAGAGTGTAGTTAAAGTTTAGGTTTTTGTATTGTGGTTGGAAGCCGATAACAACTATTAGCGTATTTACACAGACGCTCGGTTTTCCACACGATCAAGGAGCATGCGAGATGAGAGAGAAACTAGGAGAGGAGGAGTGATCGAATCGGATCAGATCAGAGAAGGAATGATTGGATCAGAGGAGGAGGAGTGATCGGATGAGTTTGGCTGGGAGTGAGTGAAGTGTGAGAGAGACGCCGCTGTGAGAGTAAGGGAGAGTTTTAGAGATTTAGGTTTAGGTTTTTTTAGTGGGTGTGTATGTGGTTTCTTTTAGTGTGTGCGCGTGTGGTTTTTTTTTGTTATATAATATTATAAATAATTAATATAATATATATTTAAAATATTAGTAAATACAATATATATTAATTAAAAATATTATATATATATATATATATATATATATATATATATATATATATATATATATATATATGTGTGTGTGTGTGTGTGTGTGTGTGTGTGTGTGTGTGTATAAATATATATATTATAAATATTAATGGGATCGGATTATTAACGGATCGGATCATATGAATCCAAATCCCCTCCATTTAATAAACGGATAGTCGGGTAATCAGATTTCTCGCTTGATCCAAATCTGTTTAAATGGATCGGATTTGGATTTGGATTCGGATAAAATTCAATCCATTGACAAGCCTCTCGTACGTGATTTAGTTTCGCACTTAAATTAACACGTTATATAAATTAACTTAAGGGTAAAACCCGTGTGAAAGAAAAGACAGGGATTTCATCACCACTCCTTGGTCTGAAAATCACTAATTAAACAAGAATTTGCATATTCTGAGCCATCACATTTAATTTAAAATCAAGTAAACATTGGCCTTAGAATATCACATAGCTCATAGAAAACCTCTTAACAAGGCTAGAATTAAAAGCTACTCCAACGCGAACTTGTCAAATCGGTTACGTTTTACCTTGTTTAGGATTGGAGATTTTTAATGAGTCTTCGTACTGACCACCTACCTGGAGGAAAAAAGCGAGATTTGAGGCGATAACCGTATTTTTTCATCTTTCAAATTATCCCTTGTTAAAGTGTGTGAGTTGTCTAATTAGGGAGATTAATTCAGAGACCCCTGTTGTCGTCGATTAATCTCAGAAAAAATAGATTGTAAAATTAAAAATCTCCTCATCTAAATTAGATAATTCAATTTAGTGTGTATTAGCTAGGAAATACATGGTTTGAGTCAAATTATTTGTTTTTAATTTTCTTTACATAAAAAAAGGAAAAGTATTAAAAAAAGAAAAGAAAGAGAAATTAGGGTAAGCTCAGTGTATGTGAAGTTGGTTTCGAGATCATACTAGTCGTTTGTCGAGTGTGGAGTCTAGCATTCCCTCACCGAGATGGGAGATGAGTTAGTACCACGTGTACTTAAAGATTACCTTTATCCGACTAGGTTTAGTCAACCTTCATGCATACATCTACCCAATCACAATGTGAACAATTTTCAATTCCATCCGGGAACAATCCAAATGTGGCCCGTGTTTTGAGGTACCAAAAAATAGGATCCCTACCTTCACATTCATGAATTTGAGGAGATATGTGGGACCATTAAGTACCAATAACTCACTGATGAGATTATTAAACTTAAATTGTTCCCGTTTTCGTTGAAAAACAAAGACAATAGCTGGTTTATCTCGTTAAAACCCGAATCCATCACCACTTGGAAAAAAATGAGTGTTTTCTTCATGCAAAAATTCTTTCCCAATCAAAAGACGACTTCGATGCATCACTCCATCAAAATATTTAGCCAAAAGTAGGGAGAAGCCTTGTTGATTTATTTGGAGCGATTCAAGGACTTGCTACTGCAATGTCCGCACCATGGGATTGAGATGGGGCGCTAAGTCCAAATTTTATTTGAGGAGTTCGATTGTAATAATCGAACAATGCTCGAATCACCATATGTAACAATGATTTTATCGAGAAAAGTGAAGTCGACACGTGGATGTTCTTATAAACCATAGCGAAAAATTCCCAGTGATGGGAACCCAATAAAGAATCTAGGTTCACCACGTCCAATGAGGGTTTAGCTCACCAGGTCGAACAAAGTTATGATTTAAATTTCAAAGTGGTCACATTATCCCGACATTTAGAAGCTTTAAAGATAATCAAATAAGGCAATCAAACGGCACATGCGGTCGTATAACATATAGGTTCCCTTATGTGTATACTTTTCAATGCATTAGACCACTTAGTTGAGAATTATCCTTCCCTTTTGACCCATAAGGCACTCCCTGAGCAAGCTAATGCCCTCTACTAAAATAGCCCAAAATATTACCCATATTCCAATGCATACAATCCGTGGTGGCAAGACCACCCCAATTTTTCATGTTCCAAGGTTCCATACCAAGAAAGTGGAGGTCAAAATTCTGGTAAGCCACCTATAGGTTTCCAAAAGAATGCCCCCGAACCAATGCATTCTTCATCCAAAAAGATCCACGCTTTAGAGGACACTGTGAATTTTTTTGCTCAAAGTACTCTCCAATTACAGCATTCAACTTAAAGTTTCCTTCAATCCACCCAATCAAGCTTTTATGCGAACATTCAGTCCATATATAAATTCAAGGTTCAAGTGAGCTAACTAGAGAATGCATTGAGTGAGTGAAATAAAGGAACATTCCCAAGTTAACCCGAGCCCAATCCTAAAGGCAACAAGCCTAAAGGTAAATATTTTTTTAAGACAATGTTGGTGCATCATAAACTCAAGAGTATGGTAAGTCCATCATTACGCTTAGATTCGGTAAGGAAGTAGAGAAAAACATTTTACCACCCACCGAGAGTGAATTCAAGAAACGTACGGAGAAGGAATATCCACCCGTGGATTGAACATCCTCCCCACCCTCATCTTTTGAACAATCTATAGAGTAATATAATACAAAAGCTTTGTTTCCCCAACGTTTGGTTCCCCAAAAGAAAAAGGCACAAGTTGACAAAAATTCAAGTAAGTACAAATCAATATCCCATTGCTTGACTCTATACAACAAGTCCCATCTTACGCTAAATTTCTAAAAGACCTTTATACCTTAAAAAAATACCAATGTTCTCGCCGAGCAAGCTAGCTCGATCATTTCTTATAGATCTCCCGTTAAGTACAATGATCCCAATATGCCGATAATCTCTAACAAGATAGGGGAGCATAACTTTGAGAAAGTTCTCTTGGACTTAGGAGAAATCATGAACCTTCTTTCGTACACCATGTATGAAAAACTAGGTTTGGGGGAGTTAAATACCACTAAAATGACCTTGTCCTTAGCCAATCGATCCATTTAGGTACCTAGAGGTGTTGTAGAGGAAGTCTTGATTAAAGTAGGAGAGTTTGTCTTTCCCTTAGACTTTGTGGTCTTAGACACACAACACGCACTAATCTCATTCACACAAATCCCAATTATCCTCGGTTGACCCTTTTTGGCTACTTTTGACACTCTCATTTGATGTCGTAACAAGCAAGTGAACCTTTTGTTTGGGAACATGACTATGGGATTAAATGTGTTTAATTTAGAGAGGCCATCATATTATGAGGGAGAAAATGAAGTCAAGTGAATTTAAGAAGTGAACGATGTCATTACCTCACGGGATAATGGCACAGTTGATTTATGTGCTTGGCCACCTGATTTGTCTCTAGATATGAGTTTTGAAGATTTTGAAAAAGAATTCGACCCTATTGTTTAGGATCTTACTGTTGAAGTCCAATCGTTATTGGACTTATTTCGTTACTTAGAGGAGAGAGACTAAAATGATAGGACAGATCAATTCATTCTCTATGAATGTAAACTCGATCCTTTCAAAAATATGCTGACACGTGAGGTTTTATCGATCAATGATGAGATTGAGAACATCATTCGAGTGTTCCCTCCTGGTGGCGCATGTTTTGTCGTACCGTATTATAATTTTCCACCACATCCAACAGTGTTAGTTCAGTATTTGTATGAGATCTTGGACATGACTAGAGTATCGTCCGATTTTTTCATTCTCGAGTTTGAGGTAAACCTAGACTTAGTGTGTTATTCAAAATTTTATTATAGTAATCCCTTTGAGTATGAACATATATGTTATATTGTGACTATACATCTCGATAATTTCATTCTTTAGATTCATTATGTGCCTTCATGTCTATACTCTTTCTATTGGTTTGACTCCCAATTTGATTTATGATGCAATGCATGTGAGATTGGTGGAAATTTGCTAACATAGGTGGAAATTTACGGGTAATATCGTCATTTTACTTCAGTACTTTATTTTCTTTCTCCATAATTATTTTGACCATAGATTGAGAAAAATGTAAAATCAACGATTGGGGATAAGGATGGTATTAAAAAAATTAAAAATTAAAAAAATATAAGAAATTTTCATAAATTCAAAAATATTTTAAATTTAATTGATTTTTTGAAATGATTTCTTAATATAAAATTAATTCATGGATCTCTTAACTTATGAAATTTTTTACATTAGAATAATAATATGATAAAAATGGATATTGAGGCAAAACTTAATGCTTAATGAAGAAATGTGAAGATTTTAACTCGGTGAGATATTGTGTCATTCATCATTTTCGAGACGTTTAAATCAATCCGAGTTAAATCCATTCAGTGATAAATTCGTTGACGATCTCAAATTCTTTGTTTTGTTCGATTACTGAAAAATTTCAACTTACAACGGTTCATAATCGTTGCAAAATTCAATAAGCATTTTTTTAGCAACAATTAGAAATATTTACATATAAAAAAATGTGCATTTTTATAATGGTACAAAAAAAGTACAAATATTAATATGTAAGGAAAAAATGTTTATTCTGTAAGTGTTATGAACTGTTACATACATTGAAATATAAAAAAAATTATAATTATCCACCATATGTCACCATCCTCACATATAGGAAATAATAGAAATGGCTAAAAAGATACCTGTTATATCCAAAACATTATAAGTTAACAATTTGATAAAAAGCAGTGGAACTCATTTACTTAACGATTTAAAACTATATTATAACCCAAGAAAATACTCTATGATATGTTCAGGAACAGGGAAGAAGTTCAAACACTTTCATATATTTCACATATCCCAAAGTTCGAATTTAGCCAACGCATATGGATAAACATGCCTAGAGCAGAGAAGTCAACTTGCAAAAAAATCGAACGTAATTTTATTCGAGGAGATACAATTTGATTCAATTGAGTATATTGTCATCATAGAATTGCACACTTAACACAAATATTCTTCCATATTTACACCACAGTTTATGCAAACTCGAGTGACCCAGACAACAATGAGAAAAACATCCGCAAAATCAATTGAAATGTTGATGAAAACAAAGAAAAAGAGGAACTTGAGTTCAAGTTAAGAGACGCATAATGTATGCTCTATGTCACAAACTGCACAAATAACCTGAAATATAAATAAGCAATATATCTCCCAATAAATATTAAAGTAATTAAAAATAAACATTATAGCTAACTTCTTCCAATTAATTTAACATTTGATCAAATTTGAGCTAGTAAAAGACTAGCATTAGATAAAATTTCAATTAATAAAAAACTAACAAAAAATGGCAAGTTGAAGTACAATCAGAGCTAACTGGATCCAATTATTTTGACTGGTATCCAAAGTATCCCCTGGTTTAACTGGTATTATTTGCAATCCATGATCACAACTGATTAAGGTGGGTAAATATTTTTTTCCCTTAGAACCCATAACCATTTACAACTTTTACTTATATTAGTAAGGGCAAGGTAAGAAATAGAGATATGCTTAGAAGTGTTAGAGATTTTTAATATAAGTGAGTAAAAGCTTTGGGAGTAAAAACTTGTCCCACATTGGAAGTGTGTGGAGAAAATGGAAAACAAATCCAATATAAAAGGGAGAGTGTCCCACATTGAAAAATGAGTAAAACTAAGTGATACCTACTAAGCTATAAAAGGAGTAGGCAACCTTTTGTCCCACATTGGAAAAATATAAAAAAAGTGTGCAGTTAATAAGTACAAATGGAAGATGAAGAGTTACTTCATTTAGCATTTAAGAGGCATATTCAAGAGAGCTCCAATACGGTGAGAAGCACCGTACGCACGCGCCCGCGTGCGTGTGGAAACCGATATGAAATTCTGATATTTACTAGGAAAAAACCAAAAAAATTGAAAAATCGGTCGGTTTGGTTTTGATTTTAGTTTTGATGTACCGGTCGGTAAATTGATATGGTGCGATTTTACAATTTAGATTGTGGTTCTGGTATTGGTAAAGGGTCATTACCGACCATACCGTACCGATTGCACCCCTAGCATTCGTACAGCTTTACATTGTTCTTTTTATATTTATATCTTGTTAAATGTACATGGCTATCTCTGTCCAAAAAAGGCATCTTACTAGGGATGGAGGCACAACAGGTCTAGTGGGGACGGTAGCCCTCACAGTATTTAAAAAAAAAATAGATAGTTATATATGCTTATACTATATTTAGGTAGAGAAAATATTTTTAAACTTAATTGGGACGCTCCTTGAAATAAAGCAAATTTGTACAACTTAAACCCTTACACACTCTAAACACACTCACCACATAAATATAGTTGGTACTACTCCCTTCTCTCTCTCTCTCTCTCTCTATATATATATATATATATTATTTCGTTTTTCTATTTTATTAATTTGTTAAATGACAACTTATATTATATATGTTTTTTAGTTTATTGTCAAATTAAATGGTTATATTATGTGTTTGTTAGTGTTATTGTTAAATTATTATTAAATGACAACTTATATTATATATGTTTTTTTGTTATGTAGATATAAATTTGGGGCTTAATGTATTATGATGAGTTTTCATTATTTGTAATTGAATGACTATTTATCTTGTTAAAATATGAGCAATTATATGCTATAAGTTAAAAATGACTGGAAAAAAATTCGGCTAAGAAGCTCCCGCCTCCGAACCCCGACACAATTCCTCGCTCTGTCCCTCATCTTACCCAAAGTGTAAAGTATGGGCAATGACATTGTACTATTTTTGTAAATAACCCAGAAAAAATTAAAAGGAAGTGGCAAAATGAATTTCAAAGAAAACAGCTTAAAAATCAAATCTTGAACGATAAATAGATTGATCCTCAAATAGAAGGAAGAGAGTGCACAAGAAAAAAGGAGCAAAATTGTTCAACAGCAATATGAGTTGAGAATAATTTTCGAACCCCACCTGCCATTGCAGCAGTTTGTAGCACAACTTGAAAATTTTGTGTAAATGATTAGTAACAGAACGTTATCATCCCATACCACACCTCAAGCCATTACAAAATAAATATTAACATACATAGTATCAAAATATTAACATATGAGAAAACCAACGAGTAACTCTAAGACAAACTAAGAATGATCCCGGTTGCATTTACATACGCACAAATGGATAAAACAATTTTTTTTACCTCGACAAGCAGAACAATATGGAGAACATAATGTTTTTGTAATTACTCAAAATGCGAAAACTAGAAAATGATTTCGGAGCCCAATCGCAGGTCCTTAGAATCAAAGAGGAGTTCTGAAAATGAAAATAATCAGCAGCAACATATTAGGTAGGACTATATGATGGTATATAATATGCAAAGACAAAATACAATATACTCACAAGGTGAGAATATAATATTATAAACAGAGATTTGAGAAACACCTTCCTTGTTGAATGGCTCGTGTGATGAATGAAGCCTAATTCTAAGCCAATTCATGTGTGTAGTAGGACTTGCAATTATCACGGACCACACTTCATCGATAACATTAGATTATTACACTTTTTTGCTTTCTGTTTGGCATTTGCGATCACCCCCAAATGTTCATTAAACAAATCCTATCCCAAACAAAGAGTGATAAATATAAAGTACACACTACCGAGATGATATTTTTTTCATCATCAAAGAGTCAAGGTCACTTTGAAAATAAAAATTGTTTAACTAATAAGAAGCTGATTGTTTTTATATTATATTTCCAATTAAAGTAACGGGGACAGTAAAGATAGCAAGACATGGTGATCAATTACTGTTTAATGATGTACTTATAATTTATTAAAATTAGATTAAAAAGAGGGATCTTAAGCGTTTAGTCCTATTTTTTAATATTTATTTGTAAACACTCTCATGTCGTTACTTTTTTAGTTGTTAGTTCTATTATAATCATTATGGGAAAAATGTCATTCTATACAAAAATGAAGATGGACGGTTACATTGAGAGTTTTGGGTGGTCATAGGACTTAATACAATTTTAAAAACACATGGAATGAGACCCTAAAAAATATTAGGAGATTGGACTAAATAAAAAAAAACAGTAAAAAAAAATTAATAAATTAGTCTTGACCATATATGAAATCGTGGCCTGAAGTTAAATGTCAAGAATGTATATATAATGAGTAGCATTAGAGGGACCCAAAAAAAAACCACACCGTAAACCCAGTGGATAAGGCAAAAATGGGTACACGATACCCTGACGGTAAAAGCTTATACATTACCGCTAGGATATCTAAATGTGCATTAAAAACGTGTATCCATTTTTGCGTTATCCACTGAATTTACGAAATGGATTTTTTTTCTGGGTCTCTCTAGATATAGTCATATATAATTGGCATCAATGAATATTATATGAAGAAATAATTCCTCTTTGAATGATGAAATAAGATTTGAAATAAAAAAGAAATGTGACACACACCTCAACTATTATATAACAGTATCGCACCACCTAAAAAATGCATAAAAATAAAGCATTCATTCGTTAAGTGTCAGTATGTAGACGAGCTCAATATAAGTTATGACAAATATTTGCATTCAAAGTCTAAATAATGTTCAATGTTTTTTTACATTCAACGAGTGTGAACAGTATGTATACAAGTGCTACAAATACTAATAAATGTTTACTTTAAGTCCCCGTTTGGTTCGCGATAATATTTTGGATGGATTGTGATTATGAGGAAAGTACTTACCAAAAAAACATTTTACGAGGATTCTAAATCCTTTCGTTCTGTTTGGTTAACCAATGGATTCCTATTGAGAGTCAAAATTTTGTGTTTGATTCATGTATGGAAAGTGACATGATAATATATCATATATACCAATAATACCCTTTAGCAATTACATATATATATATATATATATATATATATATATATATATATATCTTATTATATATACGTATGTAGTATGTCGTTCAAAAGCCTCAAAAACTTCAATCCTAAATTCTCAGATTTTTGACTTTTAAAAAAAAAAATATTACACGTGTTCTCTGCCTAATACTTCTACGTTCTCTCACACACGTCCATCCAAGTAACTCATTCTTATGAAACGGTTACACCCCACAACACCACGTTGATTCAGTTATAAAAAAACCAACCATTCATGACTCTTTTGTAATGTCTTTCCATCTATAAACCAGTCATCTTTTTCTCTCCCTCCTCCGTTAAAAATCTCCACCATCTCACAACCTCACCTCTAACACCTTCTATGAAGATAACCTGAATATATACAACATTTCACTTCATTGCTGACATGAACTCTCTTTGTACGTTATTTTTTCAAAGGAAAAAAATGTGGAAATGAAATAAGAAGAACATTTCCTCCAAAAAACATGTTTTCGTTCCCATTATTTAGTGGGGTCACAAGGAGGTACCCAATCCCACTTTGTCAGAGGTTGGAGGATGTGTGCTGCGATCTGGGGCTGACTTCCATTTTGGGGTTTTGTTCATCGTTGGTCCAGGATAATGGGTAGGGTTCCTGGTCGTTTTCGCGTCTAATAGGAGCTTCCATGGTATGGAGTTTATGGGTTTTGGGCAGTGGGCATGTCAGGTCTAAAATGGTGTAGAAGGGATGGCCGGATTTTGGGCCGAAATGTATAAGGTGGTCGCCGGCGGGTCCGAGATGGGATGGAAGAGGTACGGGTGTTGGGATAGAGTAAGGTCTCGCCGAATTGGGAGCATCTTAGAGAGAGAGAGAAGATGGGCGAAGGGGTGAGACACGAGGTTAGTTTTTTAAATATAGAGAATGAACACAGTTTTTATTTTCTCAATTTTTGGGTTTCTTTCTCCAATTAAGCAACATCCACTCACACATTGTTTGAGTTAACAAATTAAATCAATGTAGGATAGTTCGGGAACACTAAGGTCAGGTTTGGTCTTGAATTATAGTTTTAACGAAATTTTTTCTTAAATAATAAAAACTGTTTATAACAAAAAAAATAGTTTAAAAAAATAATTTCTAACAAGATAAAACATTTTTTAACAAAATCGAAACATCTTAAAACAAAGAAATATTAAAACAAACGTTTTTTTAGAAAAATAAAAAAAACTTTAGTGAAGAAAAACTTTTTTATTACTTTAAAACTAAATTTTCGTTAACAACTATTTTTTTCACTAAGGTGTTTTTTATTTTTCTAAAAACTGTTTTTTTGAATATTTTTATTCTTTAAATACTTATTTTTTTTTAAAGATATTGCTTCTTTAGTTAGAAGTTTTTTTTAAACTGTAATCTGTTATAAACATTTTCTATTTCGTTAAAAATGTGTTTTTGGTAAAATTATTTTATTTTGTTAAAAATCGTTTTTTTGTTTGTTAATAAGCATTTTTTTTCCATTATATGATTTTTTTGCTAAAGACTCTTTAAATGTCACCAAATATCAATTTTTGGGGACCCTCAAATATTTCTCTCCACTGCTCATATATATGTGTTTTAACAAATGACTTTCACAAATCTAGGCTTTACCACTATAATTTTACCACTTAAATCTCATATAGCTGTTGAAAGACTAAATAACTACTTGCGAAAATGCATGATTGGGTTGCATTATAATTTTAAATAACTTAGAATTTATCACGTTTCCCAAAAATAGAAAAAAAATCCCAAAGATGTGGGCATCCCTCGACAACTTCATGGAAATTGTCTACTACGACTAATTGGCTAACTAATTTCTATGATAAACAAGTTGAGCATCCCAAACGACTTGATTATTTTGTGCCGATAACACCGTACTTGATGGAAATCTGAATTACCTAAAAAAATTCACGTTATGTTGTCTCTTTTAACTAGATTATTTTTTTTACCGTGTTATCGGCACACAAAAGCCAAATAAAAGAGACACAAAATAACATGATTTTTTAAATAGATATTTAGTTGATGGTCCAATTTTTTTTAATTTGTTAATTTTTAGTCCTATGTCATTTTCTCTTTTGTTCTAAGCCCCAATATAATTAATATGTCTTAGCAGTGTTTTTGTCTACATTTCTTTTATATCTTTTTTATTCTATATGTAGGTCTCATCTTCTTTTTCATTGCATTATACGTCCCATATTTCATATAATCTCTCCCGACACGAGTATGCTACTCACTACTCGAATATATATATATAAGGATTCTATCATTTATAATGTTTTCCGAACAAGCTAAATACGTTTTATACATATATATACGTTATCTTCCCGCATTGTACTATTTTTTTTCCAAAATCAATTGTGTCCATTTATTCGGTTTTTATTTTCACACACATGTTTTGTTTTCATGGTTTATGAGATTTTGTTCTTTTATTTTCACATGCAACGTCCCATGCCTTTTATTTTATTAACATAAAAAAGTGTGTCAATAAACATAAATAAAGTATCATTCTTATTTATATTAAAACAAAAATCATGTAATGAAATAATTTACGTACAAAAATATTAAAAAAATGTACAAAATTAATTAACAATAAAAATACTTATAAACAAAAAATAAGAAGAAGAATACTTATATATATTAAGTTTGAACCGTACGATATCTAAACGATGACATCAAAAAACTTAACACATGCCCGTGCACGTAATACCCTTTTTGATCAATTACTTACAATGTGTCATGCCAGTTGATTTCTAATCAAATAATAAATTGCATCAATGACCTAAAAAAATACCACACTTATTTGTAATACAATAAAAATACCAATGAAATAAATTAAGAACAGAAATATTAAACAGTAATACAGATCAATTAGTTACAATGCCTCATGCCATTAATTTTTAATCGAATAATAAATTGCGTCAATGACATAAATAAATACCACATATATTTGTTTCAAAAACACATTTTTATTCGCTTGAAATCATTTGTTTATTCTAAAAAATAATTTTATTTACTGAAAATTATTTATTACTGTTGAAATCATTTTTTTATTTGTTGCAAATCATTTTATATGCTGGAAATAATTTTATATTACTGAATTTTTTTTTTAATTCCTAGAAATAATTTTTATTTGCTAGAAAAAATTTATTATTGCTGAAAATCATTTTTAATTTGTTGAAAATTAAATTTATATGCTGAAAATAATTTATTACCAATGATATTCATTTTTTATTTGCTGGAAATCATAATACGCCGACAATACATATTTGGAGTGGCTAAAAAAAATGAATATCGTTGTCATATTAGCAAAAAGTAGTTTTTGCCCGTTTTAAGGACTAAGTCATTTTAAAATTCCCTCTGCAGTGTATTTTTTTTAACTTAGATTTTTAGACTATGGTTCGTTCTACGACATTATAGTTCTTGCCATGCATTTCCTCATATTCATTTTAAGTTGTACTCTTGATTCGTCACATTACTCATATTTACATGCCCATGGTTATGGGTGCGATCTTTTTTTTAAAATATTAATAATAATTATATTTTAATTTATATACATGAATAAAATATTTCAAAAAGTGTTACACTCGCCCGTGCATCGCACGGGTCACCACTAGTATATATATATATATATGTATAAATCTTATTAGTAATTAGATTCCATGTTCGTGCAACCGTTGTATAAATAGAGAATTTAAGCCTTTAGAAGACGTTGAATTTCATTCATTAATATGGGGTAAGACTATATGATATGGACATTCCATGGGAAAAAGAATGTACCATATATTGTGGAAGAATTACTAATACATGACTACGTGACAAAACCCCATAGGGTGGAAGTTGTGAATGATTTGCCCTCACATCATCCTTTGATCGACCTAGTTGAGGATGCTTACGGAGTCCACCACCATCAAAACCTCCAGCCTATGGATACGGATAATATGCATTATAACCAAATCAATGAACAAGTTGATACTGAATTACCCGAAGATCGAGAATACAAATGGTTGAAAGCCAATGCGACTATACATTTGTATAAAAATTATGAAAAAGATCATTGGGTATTGTATGCAATGATCGGTTTGCATAATTTGAAGAGTCAATTTGGTCTATCGGTCAATGGCATAACTGCAATTCTTAAGGGGATAAAGATATCCTAAAAGATAATATGTTACCACGTAGCTATTTGAGCATAAAAAAGAGCTTGAAGGGTTTGGGTTTGAAGTACAAATCTATTCATGCATGAAAGTACAATTTCATATTATACTCTAACGAACACAAACTGAAAAATGAATATCTTGTATGTAAGGAGACAATATATATGGGTTGTGAGACTGGAAAAGTTGGTACAACAAAATTTTACAAGTGCTCGCAAGCTCCACATAAGGTATTAAAGTATTTTACCCTCGGGTCACGATTAAAAATATTTTTCACTGTACCGTGGATAATAAAGGCCATGACATAGCACACTCAAGCTGAGGTGGGTGGCAATCTCATGAGTCACCGGGTTGATTCACTCATTTAAAAGATTTCATACGACGACACCCTAAATTTGCAAAAGACCATGCAATGTCCGTCTTGTACTATCAATCGACTATTTTAATCCTTTGAGTAGTTTATGCACTAATTAGAGTTATTGGCTAGTTCTCATGGCGCCTTTAAGTCTCCCTCCAATACTGTGCATGAGAAAAGAGTTCACATTATTGTCATTGTTGATACCCGAGCCCAAGGATCCCGGTAATGATATTGATATTTTTCAGTCCCATTAATCAAATAACTTAGAGTTATGGGATGAAGGCGTGAGGGAATTTAACGCTCACAAGGGTGAAGACTTCACACTTAAAGTAATGGTTATGTGATAAATCCACGACTTTTCGACCTATGGGACTTATTCAGCTGCAATGTTTATTGTTATTATGGATGTCATATATGTGGGGAGTAAACTGAATCCATATGGCTACATTATAGTGTGAAGACATGTTATGTCGGTCATCGTAAATTTCTACCCGCAATCACCCTTTTAGGAATGACAAGTCTAATTTTTTACCTGTCGGTCAAGAGCATAGGGAAGAACCTACTTGAATTTTTGATTATCAAATCAAGGAGAAGATAAAGGCTGCGACTTTAGGGAGTAAGTTTTTAGGTAAACAACCTTAGTTTGTGGGCCAAAAGTGTAAATCTAGGGAAGATCCACAAGATCCTAATAAAATGAAGGCATGATCCAAACGGTCAATCTTATTTGACTTGCCATATTAGAAAGAGAACCATGTAAGACATGTAGTTAATGTGATTCCCAGAGAGAAGAATTTTATGAAACATCTAGTAAGAACATATTTGGGTGGATATCATTTGAAAGATCGAGAGAGTGCGCATTGCGATTTGAAGGAGATGGAAAAACAAAATTGTGGTTATAAATTGATCCTACAACTGGTGGAAATTCAATTCGCTTAGGTTCTTTCACTTTGACCAATAGTGAGAAAAGATCCTCATAGACACATTGTTCAACTTTAAAACTCTAAAAGGTTATTTTAATAATTTATGTATGGTTATAAGCTACCAAACTAATGACTTGAAACAATGCAAGTCTCATGACTATCACTTCATCATCTAATTAATACCTCTATTGTTTAGGCATTTTTTTAAGACAAATATCTATGCAGGGAAATTACGTAGATTAGTTTGTGCTTAACCTTACTGTGTGCAAAAGTGTTAAAAAATACGTACATTAAGGCTGCAAAAGCCACTTTATCCGAGGTGACTTGTGTCTTGGATAAGTATTTTCCTTCGTCGCTTTGACATCGACATCCACCTTCTAGTATATATATATATATATATATATATATATATATATATAGAGAGAGAGAGAGAGAGAGAGAGAGGAGGGATCTCCAGCGGGTCATTTTAACGTGCCCACTAATGGGTCTTAACAAAATCAGAGATAGTAGTGCCACGTGTGAGGAGAGATTCGAGGGTCAAAATTAGAAGACTAAAGACCCTTTCACCTTTACTTCCATTTTCTACACATGAACACGTTACCTCTATTCTCTCTCTTCCTTCTACAGCAAAACCCATTTATACACCAAAAGCAATACCCACTCTATTTCTCCATTCTACTCCAAATAGAAGATCATTCGCTCATTTTTTTCACCAGGTAATTGAATCTCCAATGTTTTTTTTATTATCATTTCATCACTTGTTTGTTTTAGCATAATATATATATATATATATATATATATATATATATATATATTTTATCATTTCATCACTTTTTTTAACATAATATTTGTTTTTTTTAAAAGCAAACTCAAGTCTCTCCCTCATTTTTTCTTGCTATTGACGCCGACCAGGTAATCTTTATTTCATCCCTTGTTTTATTTTATTTTTCACGCAATATATTGGTAGAATAAAGATCCATCCGTTATTTTTTTTATATACAATTTTTTTTTCAATTCAACTTGTTGGAATAATAAATTTATGTAAATTTTACTTTATTTCAAGAAAGTGTAGGTAGGTACAGTATATTTTTTTGCAACACAACAATTTTTTAATAGGTTTGGCTAAAAATAATTTTTACAGTCTTATTATGTTTTATAATTATTTATCTGGTTATTATTTATAGGTTTTATTCAAAATGGATAATCGGGAATTTGAGCAAGTATATGTCGAAAAATTACATTGGGATGTTGGGGGGATATGGAAATTGAGATGGAAAGTGCACTAAATATTGAGAATGAGCAATGTGTTGAGTCACATTCTAGCCATTCCGAAATGGTATACAATCCACAAGTAGCACCTGAATCGAAGCCTAAATTGCGCCAGGAGTTTAAAACATTAGATGATGTTAAGAAATTTTACAACGATTATGCTAGAGAATAGGGATTTAGTGTTAGGAATTGGTCTGAAAAAAAAAAGACGCGGAACCGATGAAATAATTAGGAAAGAGTATGTTTGTTGGAAACAAGGGAAGGGTAAACTTGTTGCGGACATTGGAGTGGAAAGGCGTCGGGGATCTGTTAAAGTTGGTTGTAATGCAAAACTTTGTGTTGTTATGTCCAAAAGTGGCTTATATGAAGTTAGTGTATTCGTTGAAGGCCATTGTCATCCATTAACCAGTCCAAGAAAAACACATTTTTTGCCATCCCACCGCCAAGTGTCGAGTGCTAAAAAGTCATTGATTCAACAACTTGGCATGGTTAACATTCCAAAACACCAACAATTTAATTTACTAGGGTTGCAAGCGGGGGGTTTCGAAAATATTGGTTGTACACAACGAGATTTGTATAACCACGAAAGGGATAAATGCAAAGAGTTGAAGGGGCACGATGGTGATATGCTTCATGAGTACTTGAAATTTGAATAGTAAAAAAATCCTTCATTTTATTTTAAAATCGAGGCAAATGATGAGAAGAAAATAACTCGTTGTTTTTGGTCCGATGCCACCTCTAGACGTGCATACACTTATTATGGGGATGTTGTAATTTTTGACACAACATATAACACAAATCGATATGGATTGATATTTGCACCACTAATGGGGTTAACAATCATGGTCAAACAATAATATTTGCTTGCGCATTCTTGAGCGATGAGACTATTGATTCTTTTGTTTGGCTTTTCAACCAATTTTTAAAATCTATGCCCGGTGACGCACCTAAAATGATAATAACCGATCAAGATCCAGCCATGACAAATGCCATTTCAACAACTCTACCAATGACATTTCATAGATATTGTAGTTGGTACATTTTAACCAAATTTTCCGATAAATTAGATTCGGTTAAATATAAGGCTCACTATAAGGAATTTTCTAGCTGTATTTGGGGATCAGAGTTAATAGAAGAGTTTGATGTGAGGTGGATGGAGCTTGTTAACAAAAGTGGTTTAAGTGAGAATAAATGGCTAAACTCAATGTATAATATCCGTTCGAAATGGGGGCCTGCCTATGTGAATCATGTGTTTTCGGCGGGAATGTCAAGTAGCCAACGTGCGGAAAGCTCTCACTCATTCTTCAAAAAGTATGTTTCAAAAAATAATTCATTGGTTGATTTTATGATTCAATTTGGTAGGGGACTTATGCATCAACGCCATGAAGAACTAATGGAGGATAACAAAGATATGATTGAAAAGACTAAGTTAAAAATCGTCCATGATTTTTTGATGCACATGGTTGATGTCTACACGCATGAAATGTTCTATAAATTTCAGGATGAAATATTTGAAAGCTTCACGTATAAATTTGAGCTAGTGATGGAGGATGAAAATAGGCATGTGTACAAGATTCAAAAATCACCATTGCGAGTAATCAAATATGACAAAATGTTGGATATTGCATCATGTACTTGTAAGAAATTTGAGAGCTCGGGGATCCCTTGTAGACATGTTTTGGGGTATTTGCACAAAATGCATGATTATGAAAAACTACCAAATCAATACATTTTAGGTAGATGGAGTAAATCGGAAAAATCCGTGGCGGTTGGGGATGATATTTATTGTGAAATCGTTGATGACAAATCATATCTACTAAAGAGGTCCCAATTAATTCAATTGGCGTTAGATGAGGTTGACAAGGCCCTTACTAGCCAAGAAGCAACAAAGGTGTATATCGACGCTTTGGGTGGTGCACGTGATAAATTAGATCAATTGGTTGAAAGTGGGGTTGGTTCAAGTGTTCGGGTTACTTTGGGAAATGGTAATAGAAATTACTACAACGAACCAAGCCAAGTGCGTGCAAAAGGGTGTGGCAAAAGGATCAAAAGCGGGAAGGAGAAAGCATTAAGGAAGGGCAAAGATTCTAAATCAAGAAAGTGTAATGGGTGTGGTTTGGTTGGTCAGTCGCATGATAAAAGAAATTGTCCAATGCTAACTACTCAGTAAGTACTTGTACATAATTTATTCATTTATATTGTCTACGCAAATAAATAAGAAACTAACTTGATAAATATATGTAGGTATTCATCAAGTCAAGAAGACCGCGATGAACGCCAAGATGATGATAGTTACTCATCTGAAGGTGAATATTACAAATATTTTCAAAGTAATGAGAAAAATTGAATATCGTGTATTTTTTACATAATTATCTAACTCTTTTTTTTCGATTTCAGGAATATCATTGTAATTCACATGGAGGAAATTGGATGCATTTTGGAGTTGGAAATTTTTTTTTTTCGATTTGGATTTTTTATTTGGATAAATGTATTTTTATTTTATTTGAATGATAACTGCCCATTAAAGTTTAAAAAATCTCATTTTGCTGTATGTAGAAAGGGGGTTTTGTTTTTGGTTTAGAAATAGATTTTGATGTATGTAGAAAGTTGTTGTATGAGAAAGTGGGTGGGTTTTGTTTTTGGTGTGAAATAGATTTTGCTGGACATTGGAGAAAGTTGCTGTATGGAGAAAGTAGGTTTTGTTTTTGGTGTAGTAATGAATTTTGTTGTATGGAGAAAGTTATTGTATGAAAAAAGTGGGTTTTGTTTTTTGTGTAGAAATAGAAAGTGGGTTTTGCTTTTGGTGTAAGAGAAAGAATAGAGATAACGTCATTATCAGTAGAAAATGGATCCATTCAGTCTCTCCTCACGCGTGGCCACTGCTATCTCTGATTTTGTTAAGACCCGTTAGTGGGCACGTCAAAATGACCCGCTGGAGATCCCTCCTCTCTCTCTCTCTCTCTCTCTATATATATATATATATATATATACAGAAAGAGAGAGAGAGAGAGAGAGGCTCACCTACATCATGATGTATACATCACACCTATTTCTAAGTTCTAACAAAGATTTTCTCCAAGTTTTTTATTTTTCTCTTGAAATTAACCTTCTAATCAACTCATATTCAAACTTTTAGGTCAAAATACATTTGATAGCTATTTTTAAAAAATTCACAAAAAACTGTTGGCGCAGACCCTTATAAATAAGACATTTTGAGACTTTTTTGTGGACTTTTTTAAAAATAATTACAAAATGTATTTTGACCTACTTTTTTGAACATGGGTTTATTGGAAGGTTAATTTCAAGGAAAAAATAATAAAAAATTGGATTTTTTTAGGGCCTACAACTAGGTGTGATGTACGGATGATGTAGGTGAGCCTTCTCCTATATATATATATATATATATATACACACACGCACACACAATATTATGGTTCACTATTTATAAATGTATGAACCCAAATATGTTTTTTTCTAAATATATATTTTTTCGAATATTTAACAACTATAATAATTTACTGTAGATATGTGCGTATTATATTGTAAGTTAATCAAAATAATTATTACATGAGTAAAAAAAATGCCTTAATAAAATTTGTTAGATTTTCAATTTAATACAAACCGAGAAAACAAAATTGTCTTCATAAAATAAATATTTAGACCTTATTGGTAGTTTTTATAATTTAATATTTTTAAGGGCATTTTTGTCTTCACAAAATTTACTTGTAAGGATTCCCATGGGAAAGTAAAAATTCCACCTATATTGGATGAATTTTGATTCCACTCACTTTCTCACAACGGAGGTAATCTGATTCCATTGAGGCCCACATTCTCATGCAACTTAACATCACCCCAAGCGCAGTAATCTTACACTTTTTCAGGAATGTTTAGAAGGAATCAGATTCCACACAACTTTACCATGAACCAAACGGGGCCTAAGTGTCATTTTGGCACAAGAGAGTCAATCTTTATGTGTATGGTATATATTAAATATTATTTTAAATAACCTATTAACAATATGTTTATTGAGAAAATGCTACATACTATAGTAAATATTTAATCTAGCATCATTATTTGGATCAATCATACATATAACAAACAAAAAGTAAATAAGTACTTTAAGTACTTATGAGAAATACATTCATAGCCAAATCGTGTAAGTAAATATTTCGTTTCAAACTATCTACTAACATTATATATATAATAAATTATGAGAAATACATTCATGGGCAAATCGTGTAAGTAAATATTTGGTTTCAAAGTATCTACTTGATATGGTGACAGATTCTAAACAAGTTGATTCGTTGAAGTCCACAAAAGAAGGAAGAGAGTGATGAGTGTAACACCCTATAATTTTGAGGATTTAGTATTTAATTATTTTGGGAGATATAAAAATATTTAAATTGGAGAAACTTAAATTTATGATTTGGAGAATTTATTTGAGTGGGAAGAATTATTTATATTTGGCAACTTTAAGTTAAATTATTCAAAATTTCACGTGTCGCATTTTGAGGCAAAATTTGAGAATGTTATAAAGTATTTCGGATGACAATTCTGAGTGCACAGTTGAGTCTGGATCGATCGAGATAGTTAGAAAAGAGTGCCCGGGGGTAGTAATTGGGTCTCGGATCATTTTTGGGCATAACCGCGCCCACATGGAGTGATTTGGACCATTTTAATTAGGCCCATGTGGCCAAAAATGGGATTTAGGGTTTTAATCCTAATTGGGGAAGTGTGGAATGGCAGTTAACACAACTCTAAACCTAGTATTTGAGAGACATACAGATGAAACAAATTAAGAGGCAATTGGGGATCTTTTGGAGACAAATTAAGGGATGAAAGTGAGTGTTCATCGTCAACCATTCTCTACACCAACGGATCAGACACTACGAACAATTCCAGGCAAGTGGTTAACTATTGTGATTTTTAAATTGATGATAATCAATTCATATTATGGGAGGTGTAAACCTAATTTCGTTTTTGGGTGGGCTATTCCATGAAATGGGTTTTTATAAATTTAATTGGTTGAGTGATTTGACAGTCCAATTGATGTTATAAAAGTATCCAATATTGATTGACATTAGAACCATAATAGAACACCAGTGTTAGAGATGAATTTATTGAGATTGTGGGATCAGACTTGTGAATGATAATTGGGATTTTACTATGGGAATGTGTGTTCTTGAGTGGGTGAAGATTTGTGAAAAGCATTCATGCTAAAAGGTTTAAACGATGATTAGAGATTCGTAATAGATGTAAAAAGATGACGAATATGATGTATTGGGCCTGCAATTGGAGATAAGAAAGCTTGAATTTTCGTTAATGGCTGAAACAGCAAGGCGGAGAAGAACCAGACCTGTTCGATCGATCGATCGATGGAAGGGATCGATCGATCGATGGTCCCGGGAATCTGGCAGGTTCGCCAGTTTTATGTATAAAGGGATATTTAATTTAGATTTTTCACCTACTTTTTATGTAGTGATAAATTCATATGTAGAACATATTCCTTAGCAATTATAAGGTGATATAATTGGGTTTAGGAGGGTGATAATTGTATGTCATGAGATGAACAAATTTCGGGATATAATTCGTAAGTATTGATTTTGGATCGAGGAAAATATTCGGGTATTGTAGTTGAGTGATACTACATTGTTAAAGGAATTGAGGTGTGATTAATTAGTTATGGGACAAAATATTGAATTAGGTATTGACGATGGTACGGGCCAAGTGAGCGACTCCGGGTGAAATGGTAGGGCAACATCAAGTATTAAATTAATGGATGTGTTAATTAATTAAATTAGAGTCGAACTGTAGACTCGGGAGAGTGATAAATTTATTAATGAGAAATTAATTAAATTAGAGTCGGACTGTAGACTCGGGAGAGAGTGATAAATTTATTATTGAGAAATTAATTAAATTAGAGCCGGATTTTAGACTCGGGAGAGTGATAAATTTATTGATGAGAAGTTTATTAAATTAGAGTCGGACTGTAGACTCGGGAAAGTGATAAATATATTAATGAGAAATTAATTAAATTAGAGTCGGACTGTAGACCTGGGAAAGTGATAAATTTATTAATGAGAAATTAATTAATTTAGAGTCGGACCATAGACTCGGGAATATACGGGCTAGTGTTATGGATTTTTAGTACACGGTAAAGTCGGGATTTATATTATACAAATACGGTGTGGTGATAGTATATATATATATATATATATATATATATATATATATATATATATATATATATATGTGTGTGTGTGTGTGTGTGTGTGTGTGTGCGTGTGTGTGTGTATGTGTGTGTGTACTTTATGTGTGCTATTAAATATCAGGGACTAGATATTTATTTAAGTTATATACTCTAGTGCTATCAAGGGAGGTTGCGCGATGTGGGTGAATCCCCTAGCTTGAGGAGTAGGGTGACTATATCCATTGGTCATAGCATCCGGTATATGGGTGAGGGATTTATCTCACTTTCAGGGAAGGAATATGACCGCCTACACTACATTTATATTTTGAGCTAGGTTTGTGAGCGATTCCAACTTGGGAAACTAGGTTATGTGAGCTCACTTAGTGAGATAGCACATTAGAGGGAATCATCCGTGGAGGGTATACTCAAAGGGATGGACATACATATGATATATGTGTGGATGTTGTGGTAAAGGTACGTATATAATGGTAGTAAATAATATATGCGGGTAATAATACAATGTGTGATGTGATTGTTTTATATAGCTTGTGTCACAGTTATATGATATTATTTAAAGGAAATTAATTAAGTTAATTAGTGAGATAACTTATAACCCATGGATAATAATACTCGGTTTAGAGTGGAAAGTCAAGAGAGGATTACAAGGACTAGTTGGACGGGGTAGTACAACTAGGTGGGGTTAAGGTAATCGTTAGGTGTGCACATTAGTGGAGGGATGGGAATGTCCTCAAGAGAGTGAGACACTAACTTAAATATGAAGCGCATTCATATATTTTAATTGCTGCAGTTAATTCATTTGCTAAATATTTTCAAAAATGTTTTGGGTTCTAACCGTTGCTATAAAACTATTTTCAAAACCTTTTAGGTGTCCAGCCATAGGGACGCCATCATTGATATTCTATTCCAAGGACAAGGAGCTGTGGCATATGTGGATGCTAGCAGGAACTTGGATTAGACGCATCGTTCATTCTTTCCTAGAGTAGGAATCCTCTATCAGTTTTCGTTTTATTTAGGGCAAGTCTCCCAGACTTTTCAGTTGTAGTTTTTAGATTTATTTATTCAGGTGTTAGATGTTTGTATTGGATTATTTACTTTGGTGACCGATGGTTTATTTGGCATGTAGTTTATTATTTATTCAGCTGATTTAATTCAGTCGTGGTGTATGACTGATATTATCTTTTTCGGATGTTATTGGTTGTTTAATTAAAAAGATAAAATTTGGCACGAGATTTTTGGAATACTAGGTGGTTAGTAAGTTTTAAAAAGGTTTTCGACAGTGACTCTAATGATGAACCAACTGGTATTCCTATTTTAATTTGGTATAGGACTGATCACCCGGTATTTTATTAGGCGGGGTGTCACAGATGATATCATAGCATTAGGTTCTAGTGTCCTTAGGATCTATGCGGCTTTTCACTTTTTAGCTTAGCATCCTTTGATGTAAAGCCTTATTATAGGATTGTTAAATTCTTATACGTATGCGCATTTACGTTCTTCTGCCAATTACTTTATATTTGAGGGTGAACTCATACTTTTCGATTCTCATTTCAGATGTCGCCCAGGAGAGAGAGAGCAGCTAGGGCAGCAGGGGGAGATGAGATTAGGGATGCTCATCAGGAGCTAGAGTTATCGTAGCAACTGCCAGAGATGATTTCAGTTGCACAGGTAACTGAATTAGTAACACAGGCAGTTCACGAGATGATGATCGCAATGGCTAGGTACTTTCCACGAGATCAGCCACAGGCGTCAGTGGTACCAGATGTTGAGGTCCACCAGGGGATGTTGGAGTGGCAACAAGTACAAGAGGTCTTTCAAAAGGGCCACCCACCAGAGTTTCGAGGGGGTTCAGATGTGGTGCTAGCTTGTCAATGGAAGAGGGATATCCAGCGTCACCTACGCATGGTAGATTACAACCAGGTGCAGAAGCAAATGCTATCCACTTTTAGGTTAGTGGGAGAAGCACTTCAGTGGTGGGAGTCGATCACCACTGTTGAGGAAAGGGATACATTAACTATTGCAGAGTTTTGGGTGCGGTTCGACCGCCAGTATTTCCTGCTAGCAGTCGAGGATGAATTGAGAAAATTCAGTGAGGTGACTCAGTGGGACCGTTCAGTGGCCGATTACGAGGAAAAATTCATTCGTTTAGCAAATTTTGTATCGAATGAGGTACGTGATGAAGAAAGAAAGAAGTTAAAGTTCATGGATGGGTTAGTCTGGAGGATCAGACAACATTTGATTGGTAATCCCGCTTTAGTAGCTTATACGGACGTCGTTAATGCAACACTCCTGCACTGCCAGGAATATCTCTTCCACATGAGCGGAAGCAAGAGGGGAGTGGAACCCAGTCAGTCGGATAAATAAGGAGGGAACAATACCAGTGGGGTATCTCAGCAGCAGACAGGGGGACATCAGGATGGCCAGGACTTCCGACAGGGCCAGCAAGGAAGGGATCAGTGGCAGGGTGAATTTATTAGGTGGTGTTTCGTTTGTGAGGAAGCGGGACATGTGAAGAGAGATTGTATTAAGCGAGGCAGGGGTCAACTACAGGACGAGGTCCTGGATGTACAACCACGACAACAAGTAATGGGTGCGTTCGGGCGGGGGAAGCTGCTCAGGAACCCGATGATCATCCATTACAGCTAGAGTATGGAGGTAATTATCGTTTTATCCTATGGGCATGGGGTATGTTTTGAGTGACAGTGATGGTGTCACAATATAAGAATTATTTTCACTAGAGTTCGTGGGTAAATCTAATTTAGTGGGTGTGCTGGATATAGCAACCATATTACATATATATTTATGTGGGATAGTGGATTTCTTTAGTGTTAACCACGAGAGAGTGGGGGTATGCACATAGATGGGATTGGTATTATGAGAGGGGTTACTACTTTCGAGAATTATGGAAGTAGGGTAGATAATTTTTTATATCGTCTAGATAGCAATGGATTTGAACTATTGTAAAAAGTGGGGGTAATTTTTGGTGTTCGCGACACCAGGGTATGAATGAGTTTTACTAGGTACCACCTGAGAGGGCGTCTAGCCTATATATATGTGTATATATGTTGTATTGTGTGGTGCGATAGACACATAGTGAGGTTTGTGTTCTCATATTTTATCTCGGTAAGTAAGGGAGTCTACTGAAGTGAATCAGGGTGGTTAAATTTATTTTCGAGCAGGGAGAGATAGCTCGGGGTTTATTTTGCACAAGAGCTAGTGATAGTAAGGGCGCGGTATTTTATGCTGTCTTTTGTAGCATAAGAGTAGGCATCTATGCTTTTGTGTTAATAGACAAGTATTTGGGGGTACGTACTATGGACTGAGGGTCTAACAGATCCCAACGATCGACAATGTTCGATAGTAGTGTATCGGGGTGGGGGGTTCCTTATTTGGATTTCGCTTGTGAGACGTTCCACGCATGAAACTTAGCGCAACGTTGGAAGTGGGGAGATGTTTGGTCGTTAGTACATGGGTTGGGTACCCCGGTTATTATTCATATATGTGATATGACTATGAGTTGGAAGTTATATTATGAGTTACGGCTAGCATAGTCGTGTAACTTTCGTGCGGTTAAGCATGGGGATAGGGTGTATGGGCACCCTAGTTAATAAGGGAAACTTTCATGCGGTTAAGCACGGGTGCAGGATGTATGGGCGCCCTGGGTAATTAAAATACATAATTGTGCAACTCATAGTTAGAAGATGGAGAGATAGATGTAGCGAGCTTAGAGTCACAGGAATAGGGGTGATATTCGAGACTTGGAGTACTAAGCTCATCTAAATTTCGAGGACAAAATTCCTTTGTAAGGGAGGAAGTATGTAAGACCCCGTAATTTCGAGGATTTAGTATTTAATTATTTTGGGAGATATAAAAATATTTAAATTGAAGAAACTTAAATTTATGATTTGGAGAATTTATTTGAGTGGGAAGAATTATTTATATCTCGCGACTTTAAGTTAAATTGTTCGAAATTTTGCGTGTCGCATTTTGAGGTTAAAATTTGGAAATGTTAAAAATATTTCAGATGATAATTCTGAGTGCGCAGTTGAGTCCGGATGGGTCAAGATAGTCAAAAAATAGTGCTCGGGGATAGTAATTGGATCTCGGGTCATTTTTTGGCATAGTCGAGCCCCCACAGGTTGATATGGGTCATTTTAATTAGGCCCATGTGGCCAAAAACGGGATTTGGAGTTTTAATCCTAATTGGGGAAGTGTGGAACGACAGTTAACACAACTCTAAACCTAGGGTTTGATAGAGACACTGAGGAAAAAAATCAAGAGGCAATTGGGGATCTTTTGGAGCTGAATTAAGGGACAAAAGTGAGTGTTCGTCGTCAACCATTCTCTATACCAACAAATCAGACACTACGAACAATTTCAGGCAAGTGGTTACCTGTTGTAATTTTTAATTTGATTATAATCAATTCATATTATGGGAGGTGTAAACCTAAATTCGTTTTTGGGTGGGCTATTGCATGAAATGGGTTTTTATAAATTTAATTGGTTGAGTGATTTGACAGTCCAATCGATGTTATAAAAGTATCCAGTATTGATTGACATTAGAACCATAATAGAACACCAGTGTTATAGATGAATTTATTGAGATTGTGGGATCAGACTTGTGAATGACAATCGGGATTTTACCATGGGAATGTGTGTTCTTGAGTGGGTGAAGATTTGTGAAAATCATTGATGCCAAAAGGTTTAAACGATGATTAGAGATTCGTAATAGATGTAAAAAGATGATGAATATGATGTATTGGGCCTGGAATTGGAGATAAGAAAGCTTGAACTTTCGTTAATGGCTGAAATAGCAAGGCGGAGAAGAACCAAACCTGTTCGATCGATTGATCGATGGAAGGCATCGATCGATCGATGGTCCCAGGATTCTGGCAGGTTCGCCAGTTTTATGTATAAAGGGAAATTTAATTTAGATTTTCCCCCTACTTTTTATGTAGTGATAAATTCATATGTAGCACATATTCCTTAGCAATTATAAGGTGATATAATTGGGTTTAGGAGGGTGATAATTGTATGTCATGAGATGAACGAATTTCGAGAAATAATTCGTAAGTATTGATTTTGGACCGAGGAAAATGTTCGGATATTGTAGTTGAGTGGTACTACATTGTTAAAGGAATTGAGGTATGATTAATTAGTTATGGGGCGAAATATATAATCGGGTATTGACGAGGGTATAGGCCAAGTGAGCGAGTCCAGGTTAAATGGTTGGGCGACACCAAGTGTTAAATTAATTTATGTGTTAACTAATTAAATAGGAGTCGGACTATAGACTCGGGGGAGTGATAAATTTATTAATGAGAAATTAATTAAATTAGAGTCAGACTGTAGACTCAGAGAGTGATAAATTTATTAATGAGAAATTAATTCAATTAAAGTCGGACTGTAGACTCGGGAGAGTGATAAATTTATTAATGAGAAGTTAATTAAATTAGAGTCAGACTGTAGACTCGGGAAAGTGATAAATTTATTAATGAGAAATTAATTAAATTAGAGTCGGGCTGTATACTCGGGAAAGTGATAAATTTATTAACCAAAAATTAATTAATTTAGAGTCGGACCATAGACTCGGGAATATACAGGCTAGTGTTACGGATTTTTAGTACACGGTAAAGCCAGGATTTATATTATATATATATGGTGTGGTGATAGTATATATATATTTGTGTACTTTATGTGTGCTATTAAATATCAGGGACTAGATATTTATTTAAGTTATATACTCTATTGCTATCAAGGGAGATTGCGCGATGTGGGTGAATCACCTAGCTTGAGGAGCAGGGTAAGTATATCCCCTAGTCATAGCATCCGGTATATGAGTGAGGGGTTTATCTCACTTTCAGGGAAGGAATATGACTGCCTCCACTACGTTTATATTTTGAGCCAAGTTGGTGAGCGATTCCAACTTAGGGAACTAGGTTATGTGAGCACACCTAGTGAGATAGCACTTTAGAGGGAATCATCCGGAGAGGGTATACTCGAAGGGAAGGATATACATATGATATATATGTGGATGTTGTGGTAAAGGTACATATATAGTGGTAGTAAATATTATAATTGGGTAATAATACAGTGTGTGATGTAATTGTTTTATATAACTTGTGCCACAGTTATATGATATTATTTAAAGAAAATTAATTAAGTTAATTAGTGAGATAACTTATAACCCATGGATAATAATACTCGGTTTAGAGTGGAAAGGCAAGGGAGGATTACAAGGACTAGTTGGACGAGGTAGTACAACTAGGTGGGGTTAAAGTAATCGTTAGGTGTGCACATTAGTGGAGGGGTGAGAATGTCCTCAAGAGAGTGCGACACAACTTAAATATGGAGCGCATTCATATATTTTAATTAATGCAGTTAATTCACTTGCTAAATATTTTCAAAATGTTTTGGGTTCTAACCCTTGCTATAAAACTATGTTCAAAATCTTTTAGGTGTCCAGCCACAGGGACGCCATGATTGATATTCTATTCTAGGGACACGGAGCTGCGGCATATGTGGATGCTTGCAGGAGCTTGGATTAGATGCTTCTTTCATTCTTTCCTAAAGTAGGAATCATCTATCAGTTTCAGTTTTATTTAGGGCATGTCGCCCAGACTTTTCAGTTATAGTTTTCAGATTTATTTATTCAGGTGTTAGATGTTTGTATTGGACTATTTACTTTGGTGACCAATTGTTTATTCGGCACGTAGTTCATTATTTATTCAGTTGATTTAATTCAGTCGTGGTGCATGACTCATATTATCTTTTCGTATGTTATTGGTTGTTTAATTAAAAAGATAAAATTTGACACCAACTTTTTTTAATACTAGGTGGCTAGTAAGTTTTAAAAAGGTTTTCGACAGTGATGTGAAGGATGAACGAACTGGGATTCCTATTTTAATTTGGTATAGGACTGATCACCCGGTATTTTATTAGGCGGGGTGTCACAAAGAGTTTATCTCATGACTTGGTCACCATTTCAAACAGTTGGTTTGTCATATTTTAAATCTGTCAACCTTCTTCAGAATTATTTGTACGTTTGAATCTATTCAAACTTAGTTAGGAATTGTGTTCTGTTGTAACAGTTTATCCCTTGTATCTAGGAGAATATTTGTTAAAAAGTTAATATAAATACCCACTACAGAGCCACCAAAAAAGCATGGTTTGAAACCAACACTATACCTGTGTAAATCTCAATCTTTCTTGGAATCAGTGCCCAAGTCTAACGACATTCTCATTTCCAACTTTTTTTCGGTTCTCATTTTTTTCTCATCATGGAAGGAACTTCATAAAATACCAGTGTTGTGATACCTAATTTATCTGGTATTCTAAAGATTAGTCTTGACATAACTAATTATTCTTTATGGTTAGCTCAGATCTCTCTTATTCTGAACATGAAGAATATCATGGTTTTTGTTGATGGCACCACAAAGTGTCCATCAGAATTAAAACTCAACAACGATGGTGTTCCAATGAATGAATGGAATTCATCTTATGATGATTGGAAGCAAAAAGATCAGATGATACTGAGTTGGATCAACATCTCTCTCTCCACCAGTTCTATCAATTGTTGCTCGTTCCAAGTCTTCGCTTGAAATGTGGCTTTCATTGGAAAAGTGGTATGCTTCTCAATCACATAATCGTATTATGCACTTGATAAATGAATTATACACTACCAAAGGTGATGGTCTCTCTATCATTGATTTTGTTGATAAGATTATGCATATAGCCGATAACCTTGCATTAGCTGGAAAACCTGTTGATGATGTTGACCTTGTTTTTATCATTATAAATAATGTCGGCGCGTCATATGAAGCTACTGTAAGTTCCGCTCAAGAAATAGATACACGAATACCTTATGGTGACCTTGTTGCTCTTCTTCTTGGTGCTGAAATGCGACTAAAAGCTTAATACTTTCCCATGATAGACAACACACCGATTGCTCTATATACTCCCATAATTTAGCATAAAACCAATTCTAGAAGGGGTCTAAATAGTCGCGAAAATGGAAGCTTTAGAGGTCGTGGACGTGGTCGTAATGCTTTAAATTTTTCCAACCACGTGTCTTCCACAACCACTGGAAATCCACAAGTTTGTGAAATCTGTAATAGGCCTCGATATACAACAATTGACTATTACTTTCGAATGGATCAAGCATATGAAGGACGCATTCCCACTAAGAAACCTACTGCTATAGTTGCTTTTGTACGACCCAATAGGAACAACTCTTTAACATAGGTTACTGATACTGTAGCTTCCCATCACATTACCAACGACCTTGCCAATCTAGCTATTTATGACGAATATCATGGAAATCATAAAGTTGCTATTGGTGATGGTGGAGGTTTGGATATTAAACACATTGGTTCATCTAATATTTCCCATAATTATTCTTTTATTCACTTACAAAATATCCTCCATTGCCCCGATATTACTACTAATCTTTTATTGTTCATCAATTTACACGTGACAATAACTGCTTCTTTGTTTTCTATCCTGATTGTTTTTACGAGAAGGACGTAAAGTCGGGGAGATCACTTTTCCGTGGGCAAAGTGGAAATGTCTTGCATTCATTGACCATTCACAACCAAATCTTAAAGAAAACTGGCCATCTGTTTGATCTAGTTGGTGTTTGTGTCGTTGCTCAAGTTCGGCACTTTAGACTTAGTCATCCTACTTCAAACACAATGTTAAAGCTTATGTCAAACAATAGTTTATCTGTCACCGGTTCAAAGTTTGTTCCTTTTTGTCATGCATGTCCTTTGGTCAAGAGTACAAAATTTCCATTTTAATGTTCATTTTTAATTACTAATAATGTCTTAGAATTAATTCATTTGAATGCTTGGTGTTCCCCTATTGCTTCTGTTAAATGTTCCAAATATTATGTCTTGTTTGTGGATGACTTCTCAAGGTATTCTTATATTTTTCCTATGCATTTTAAACATGAAGTGTTTGATATCTTTGTCAAATTCAAATTACTTGTTAAAAACATGTTCTCATCCAAAATTAAAGCATTCCAATCTGATGGTGGAGGAGAATACACCAAACATGCTTTCCAAAAACTTTTAGCAGACAATGGCATACTTTTTCATTCTTTTTGTCCAGGCCATCCCGAACAAAATGGTTTATCTGAAAGGAAACCCAAACATATTGTTGACACCGGTCTCACATTACTTGCCCATGCTCATATGTCTGCTGCATATTTGGTTGATGTTTTTAATGCTGTCGTGTATTTAATAAATCGTCTCCCCGCTTTGGTTCTCAAAGATCTCACTCCATATGGAAAGTTATTTCATCACAGTCCCACATATGCGTCTCTTAGAGTTTTTGGTTGTGCGTGTTTTCCCTACTTACGCCCATATAACACTAATAAATTACAATTTCGATAAAAGAAATGTGTGTTTCTTGGATATTCACTTAACCATCCGGGGTATCGGTGTCTTGATCTTAATGCGGGTAGAGTTTATTTATCTCGTCATGTTGTATTTGATGAACACTCATTTCTCTTTGACGCAACTCCTATTAACTCCTCCCAAACACTCACTTCTAATTCCTTTGTCCTTTTACTCGGGATGGATACATTGTCTTTACCACATAATAAACCACATATCTTGCTTCCTACCTTATCAAACAACCCTTACCCACCTTCCCCAACCCTTCCGGAACCATCTTCTATGCATACACTACCACCAACCAATTCTTCATCCATCTCATCGCTTCCCAGTGCTATTATTAAACCTGCAGCACACCAAAGTAATGAAGAAAACCATTTTATGGTTACCAGGAGTCAAGTTGGGACTTATAAACCTAATCCTAAGTATGCTTTCAATGTCCCAATTTCTAATGAGATTGAACCTTCTTGTTTTAGTCAAGCCGTTAAGCTGGAAGTCTGGAGGCATGCTATGGGAGCTGAATTTAATGTGTTGCAGTAAAATGGTACCCGGTCTTTGGTTCCAATAACATCTTCTATGAATGTTCTGCCAAATAAATGGGTATTTAAAATCAAAAGAAGAGCTGACGGGTCCATTGAACTCTACAAAGCACGTCTAGTAACTAATGATTTTAAATAACAGGAAGGTATTGATTTTACAGAGACCTTTAGTCCTGTCGTGAAAAACTCCACCATTCGCACAATTATTGTTCTAGTTGTTCATCATAGCTGGCCAATTCATCAATTTGATGTTAAAAATGCATTCTTATATGGATTCTTAACCGAAGAGGTTTATATGCGACAACCAACGGGCTTCAGTGATCCCAATTTTCGTGACTATGTATGCAAGCTTCATAGGTCACTTTACGGTTTAAAATAAGCACCTCGAGCTTGGTTTAAACCTTTATCTGATTATCTAGAGGATCTCGGATTCCAAGAGTCTAAATCTGATTACTATCCGTTTATGTTTCGACAAGGAGACATACTCATTATCTGGCTTATTTATGTTGATGACATCTTAATAACATAGAGTAATACATCGTACGTGGCTCAGTTTATTCACCATCTTAGCAAACTTTTCTCAATGAAGGAGTTGGGTCCTTTAAATTTTTTTCTTAGAATTGAGTCAACCTCTGAAAATGGTGGATTGTACTTAACTCAAATAAAATACAACACTGATTTGCTGCTTCGTACAAAATTTCAAGATGTCAGACCTGTGTCTTCTCCAGCTATCAGTGGCAAGAAATTAAGTATATTTGATGGAGACCCACTTCCAGATGCTACTGAGTATAGAAGTGTTGTTAGTGATCTACAATACTTGACTCTTAAACGCCCCGATATCTCTTTTACTGTCAACAAAGTTTGCCAGTTCACGCATCATCCAACTACAACTCATTGGACAGCCGCTAAGCTTATCCTGCGGTACTTGAAGGACACCTCTGACCATGGCCTTTTTTATCGGCCAGGTTCACTCAAATTGAAAGCTTATTATGATGCTGATTATGCGGGCAATCTGGATGATAGACATTCCACAGGTGGTTACTGCATTTATCTTGGCGGGTGTCAAATATCTTGGAGTGCTAAGAAACATCAAACTATCTCCCGTTCAAGCACTAAAGTGGAGTATCATCAATTGGCATACACAGTAGTAGAAATTTCTTGGTTTCGCTCATTGTTTAAAGATTTGGGAGTGTCTCTCACCTTTCCTCTTATTTGGTATGATAACATTAGTTCCATTTTATTAGCCTCAAATCCAGTCTTTCATTCCAAGATGAAACATTTGGAGGTTGATTATCATTACGTATGTGAACAAGTGGTTTGAAAGGTGCTTGAGGTTCAGTACATAAGCACCACTAATCAAGTAGCAGATGTCTTCGCCAAAGGTCTCTCATCTTAGTGCCTTAAATAATTAGAATACAAGCTAATGGTACATTCACGTCCCATCAACTTACGGGGGTGTGATATGGTGGCAGATTCTAAACAACTTGATTCGTTGAAGTCCACAAAAGAAGGAAGAGAGTGAAGAGTTTATCTTATGACTTGGTCACCATTTCAAACAGTTGGTTTGATGTATTTTGAAACTTTCAACCTTCTTCAGAATTATTTGTACGTTTGAAACTATTCAAACTTAGTTGGGAATCATTTTCTGTTGTAACAGCTTATCCCTTATATCCAGTAGAATATTTGTTAAAAAGTTACTAACATTATATATAATACTAGAATGCTTTAGGATAGTGAATATTTACTATACCCTTCATATGGCAACATCTAATAAGAAAAAAAATATGTTAATTACATAAATATGAAAGAGTTTTACCTCAATATTGTTTCTCTTTGTCAACTTCTTACTTTAGGAATGTTATCACCCATTGCATCAAGATCTCACTTCATATACCTTGGGAATCGAACTCCCTCCCTTGCTCTCATGAAGTTAGTGTTCTTACACAACTGGTAATAGAAATACAATGATAAGACATATAAGTATTGTATCAAAACCAGTCAATAAATGATAAATTTTATCACATACATATCGGGAGGCTTATTACACATCCTTCAACCTCTTCAGGTTTATGTTAGATTTTTTTGTTGAACACATTAAAAAGCCTTGTATCGCTTTGGGCCCGCTGAATTCTCATCAAAATCAGTAAATATGCTCAGTTATTTCAACTTATTTTAACCATTGTCCACTTCAATTGGAGACCGGTGACAGGGAAGAAAATTGTCACTAGCAACTTACACATGGAACTAAACAATGCCCAAAATAATTTTTTTCGCAAATGCTCTTTGGATCTATTTGAGATCTTTACATCCTTTTTCAGCAATATGAACAAAGCATTTAGTGAACACGAATAACAACGTTTTAATTTTTGGGAAAAAAAAACTAAGTTTTATTCAGGGAAGAGCTATTCCCACACCCCTTTTAGCTTTTCCCACACCTATTATTGTTTCAAGACAAAAATATCCTTATTTTTCATCATCTTTTACATTAATTACCCAACATAAAATACCACTTTGTTAGTAGTGTAATACAAAGTCAAATATATCATTGTACAATTTTTTTTTGCCGTTTATGTACCTGATTAAAAAAATCTAATTAGGAACATGAAATACAGTGTTGTAAACTACTTTAACTATTAAAAAATAATTTTGTAATATTTTTTTAATAAAACCCCTGTATTAAAAACTGTTTGTTTTATAAAAAAATGTATTTTTTATATAAAAAAAATATTATAAACATAAAATAAAAAACTGTTTTTTAAAAACAAATAATGTTTTATGTATAAAAAATTGTCTTTTTTATAATAAAAAAAACGACAAGTTTTTTTTCCAAAAGTTTTCTTCCAAAACAAGTAAAGAATGCTTTCTATACATCATTTAATAGATGTGGATCCACGCTAATGCCTCAAATCACATCATTTTTTTTTCAGGAAAACTGTACAAGTTTTTAAAAACTTATTTATAAAAAAAAACATTCTTAGATTGTTTTCTATAAATATATATAAAAATCAGGAAAACGGTTGTTTTTAAATAAAAATTATACAGAAAACAGTTTCTTAACGGTTAAAATAGTTTGTTATATAAAAAAATTACATTGTCTCTTTTTAAAAAGTTTTTTCTATTTTTTTTTTCGTTTTAGAGGCAACTTTTATTTTTGTGATTTTTCTTTTTTCACAACTTTAAGACTTTTTTGTGTGCTTAATTTCTTCATGAAATAAATATTAGCATTTTACATTAATTTTTTTTTTCTAAACTTGTATTATGCTTCCATTCCACCACATAAACTATGAGAAATGAAAGATTTGCTAACCCCAAAACATTGAGTTATGGGAATGTCACCCATTTGTAAAAAGTTGTTTCTAAGACGTAAAAAGTTGTTTTTTAAAAAAATAATGTTATTATTTTATATAACTAATTGTTTTAACAGTTAAGAAACTGTTTTCTTTATAAAAAATTGCTTTTTCAAAAATAGTTGTTTTCCTAGTTTTTATATATATTTATAGAAAACAATGTAAGAATGTTGTTTTATAAATTAGTTTTTAAAAACTTGTACAGGTTATGTTGAAAAAATAATTGATTTGGTTTGTTGCGTTGGCACGGATCCACATCCATTAAATAATGTATAGAAAATATTTTTTGGCTTTTTTGGAAAAAAAACTTGCAATTTTTTATTTATAAAAAGACACTTTTTATATAGAAAACATTTTTTGTTTTTGAAAAACAGTTTTAAAAAATGATCAAATACCAAAAAGTCGCTCAAACATTTTCTAATGCATATTTAGTCTAAGCCTTCTATTTTGTACTAAAAAAGTCTCTTATTCTCTTATATTTAAAGCTCCGCGCCAGCGTCATGGTGAAGAAAGTTTTGGAGCAAAATAAAAAGATTTGGACTAATCGTGTATTAAAAAATGTTCGAGAGACTATTTGTTATATACCCCTTTAAAAAATAATATTTTATATTGAATAATTAATAGTAAAAGATGATAAAAAATAAAATAAAAATTTCACTTAAAATAATAAAAGGTGTGGGATAAGGGAATTACCCCTCCCTTTATTTATGATCCTTTTGGGTCATCACTATGTTCACCTTCCATCATTCGCTTGTCAGCCAATGCCTTGTTGACATGTGCCAAAATAGACATCCTCTTTGACCAAACCATTTATGCAATTGCAATAGAAAAACATGTGTTGCTGTTTGAGATGTAAATTTACATCGCGTTCAGATGGGTTTTTGATTTCCATGTGGAATTAAAAAAAGAAAATGACTTGGATTTGGAGAAAATCTCGTTGGAGATCTATTGACATGTTTTTATCTTATCTTTCGTGTTTGGGTTTGAAAATAATGCGTGTGGAAGCTTCCGGGTCTAAATAGGGGAGGAGAGAGAAGGAAAGCTGGTGGAGATGGAGAGTCAAGAGTGAATAGTCATTTTTTAAAGTTTCGTGCCTTGGCTGATAGATTGGCTGTTTTTATTTCGGTCATTTGGATTCATATTGTGAGCAACTGTTGGCTTTCAGAATGGAGCAACTTTTGATTTTTCTACAGATGGGGTTATTTTGTGGTTTTCTTTTAAGGTTAATAAGATATATACAGTAAATAGATATGAATTAAATGCTATTTATACTTTTAATACTATCATATTAAAGGTATATAATAGATTCTGAAATGTAACATGATTTAATGTAAAAGTAATTATTCACTTAACATTAACATATGACGAACTCTCATATTTAAAACCGCAAATTCAAGATGCAAAAATATTCAATGTAGATGTACATCAACGTCAATGAAGTTGAAGGTAACAATGTATTTAGTGATGTTAAATCATATTCGGTAGTGTTACAATTTTTACTGTGAATTACAACTTCTATACTAGTGAATAAAACATTAAAATTACTCTCAACATGACTATTTACTTTCAATATTAAAATAACATACAGTGAACCACAACTTCTATAATTGAAGAGGATGATGATCAAGATATTAAGGATTAGGAAATTGATGTTTCATCTATCTCTGAAAGTGAGGATGATGGTGATGTTGTATAGCAAGTTGGACGTGTTATTCCAATTAGGTTTAGTCCATCTAAGATGTTAGCAATAGTGACTTAATTTACTTGCAGGATTTGTTGAAGTTAGAACCATCTAGTGAAAAGGAAAACGATCATAAAGATAGTAAGGAATTTCAATTGGATGCTTCATCCACCTCGAAAAGTGAGAAAGAGGAAATTGATCATAGTAGTATTTTGAAGAGAAAAGGGACAAATGCAAATACCAATGGCACTAATGTTGATAAAGAAGGAAATTGATATATAATTCAAGGGTGCAGCGAAGAGAAGAAACAATGTCGATTGGAATTTTCGATATCTTATAAATTAAAAATAAAATAAGATCCTTAGTAAAAGTGAAATTATATCATGTATATATGTGGATTTGGAAACCTCTAGGTATGAGACTAGGGGTGGTTTCAGGATTTGTGATCGTTTAAATGGTGGGGATAATAGAGAATAATTATAAATTGATAATAAATTGAAAATTTATGATTAAGAGTTAGAATGGATATTAAAATTAATTGGTGTCACTAATAAGTGCAGTGCTGATAGAATATGGGTTGGCTGCCTATTGTGATGTGTTGTGCATAGAACTTCATCAATAAGTGCAGGGCTAACGAAATTGGGTCAGCTGGATATAGTGAGGAAAATGTGTGTGGTGTAAAACTATAGGCAGCCCGACTAAGTGTGGGACATATGGAAGGGTCAGTTCGCTATGACGATGCCACCATAATAACAATAATAATTTTGGTTAGTCAATTTAAATAAAATTGGTAGATTTAGTATAATTAACTGGCTGTAATATCATAATTGGACTTAAACTTTTGGGATGGTTTAGTTGCGTGAGTAGATGGTACTAGTTCATTTTACTTGCATGGTAATTTATATCTCATTTAAATTAAAATACTCTATTGTGAAGTTCATCATGTATAATACTATTATCTGGGTTCGCGGGCCCTAATTGGGAGGAGTCGATAGTATTCATGCGATGGGCTCTCAGCCATTGCATTTACTAACATTTCAGGTAACATTGGAGTGGCTGGATAGAAGTGATTGCATAAAATTTTAAAGATGGAGCGGGAGATTTACTTTAGTGACTTTAGTAGTATAGATTCACTTTTCTTTTCCGTCGCATTTATTATGAGACTTTCATTATGAATTTGGTAGACCAATTGGTTCCACAGTTACTTACGATTTCTGTAAGATATTTATAGTTGGATTATTTCATTGGGATTTATATTTATTTGGAGTTGGATTTATTTTGGAGACTATCATGGTGATGGATTTTTATATTGCATGAATGGTTATATTTGTCGGAAAAATTGGATTATTATCTTGTGAAAAGATTATAAATGTATCATATATCTTTCACATGCTGAGAATGATAACTTATTTAGTAACACCCGACATAGTTTGACGGTAACGGCTAGCCACCATGCTTGCAAGAATTCGCAGGGTGTTACATTAATTTTTTTCGTGAGTAATGCGTCCAACTCCACGACAAAAGTGAATGAATGGAATTGTTTGATATGTGGATGGCATTCAATCAAATATCATAAATGCAATGATTGTAGATTTAGTAGAATTAAACAATGTAGAACAAATGAGAGAATACTTGTTCGATGTGCAATATTTACAACTTTACGCAGTATCTATGGAACTTTTAACACTCGTTGACAAGACGTCATATTAGCCTTGGTAGATTGAACACTAGCGAAGAATGTTCACCATTTTGAAAAATTATATATCTCAAGTAAAAAGTCAATTTATTTTCAGAGTGTAGGAAAAAAACATTACTAAAAATAAGTCTCGTGATTTTCAAACAACATCATACACGTTAAAGAGAACATGCACACAAAAAGAAGAAACTATGATTCCTTCTAAGAGCATCCGTAATGGTGGAATAAAAGGACAACAAAAATGGTAAAGATACAAATTCGCAGTGATACAGTGGTGGATGAAACCTTACAAAATTTGTAGAAGAAATGGTAGCCGTTTGCTAGTTTTACTGAACCCTTGCTGAATTTGTAAATGGTTCCTACGAACTTTATTTGTTCGTAAGAATTTTCTACGAACAAATGAAGTTCGTAACATATATAAATAATTATTTTTATTATATTTTTGGGTTTTTACTAACTTCATTTGTTCGTAACATTTCCTACGAACAAATGTTGTTCGTAAGAAATGTATACCTACTTCCTACGAACATTAATAGTTCGTAAGAACTATTCCCCTCAAAAAAGCATCTCATATTTACTTATCACCATTGTAAAACCCTTAACTCACGAAAGCTAAAATCTCCTTTTAGATTGGTCGGTTTACCTGTTGAGAGCATCCACCGTTGTGGATGCTCTAATAACATAACTCTTACAAAGTTTCCATGCCTTCTCCATACTGTGTGTCCTACACATAAAAGACAAAACCTCATACCAAATATAACATTCTTACAACGTCTAGGTTCTGAATGTGGACATTTTTGTAAATAAAATTTTTAAATTAATTTTAGTAATGATAGTCTCTATTGACAAAATATGTATAATGATTGAGGATTATACCTGAATCAGAATGAAACAAAAATAGAGCCCTAGGTATGCTATTTATAGAAATATAATTGAATCGAAACAAAAGAAAAAAGAGATTAGAGCCCAATTGAGGCAATTTACCTCTATTTAATAATAAGAAGATTTCAAATGTTACCAATTGCAATCAAATTGGAAATTCATCCAAATAACAAAATCATTCATAGTTAATAAACAATGTTTCAGATCACAATTATCAGGATTTAAATACAAAAACTAACACCATATTTTCCCATAACGACTAAAATGGTCATACATTTCGAGGTTGCTTTATGACCAACTTATAATTAATTATCAGCAATAAGAAAAAATAACGGAAATTCAAATATTTTTTAATGCACCCACCCTCCTTTGAAAATAAAAAATACCTCTAAGTGAACGAAGCAAAATAATAATAATAAAAAAATTAAAAGCATGATTTGGAATTAGAAGATCAAATCATTTCTCCTTAACTACATGAATATACACGTATATGAATAGATCTTAGACCCCAGGATCAGTAGATGAATATAGGTAAAAAAATAGTTAGTTTAGCTCGTTACCAGAAAAAGATATCTTGATCTGAACCTAAGCTCGTATAAATGGAAATAATGAGTGGCAATCATGCGTGTGAAAAATTTAAACCTAAAGTTTGAGATTGAAAAAAAACATAAATAGAGATTGAACCCTAAAATTGTTGCGATTATACATAACAAGAGATTGATCCATGGGTTTTTTGTGATTATACATACTTTCCACTGATGCTGCAATTTTGTGAAAGAGGATGAACCCTTAGGTTTGCAAGAGAGGGAAAATTGAAACGAAATATTGAAAGACGGGGGATGGAAATTGTTTAAGATTTTGTGAAAGAGATCTAATTATGTTTACAATTATTATTCCTATGTTACACTTTTAGGGTTGGGTAATAGTAAAATAACATATATAGCAATGGTTTCGAACACTTACAAATTTATAAGTGTCAAAAACCATTATTAATTTTAAAATTGTTATAAACACTTACAAATTTAAAAATTCATTAGTTGCAAAACAACCATTGTGGTTTAGTAAAAGTGTAAATTTAAGAAAACCTTAGCAGTCTTACAAAGTGTAAATTTCAAACAAATTTTAGCACTTAGGTGCTAAGTTGACTTAAAAAATGTAAAATTATGAAAACCTTAGCAGTCAAATGTTAAATTGATTTACAAAGTGTAATTTCGAAACAAATTTTAGTAGTTATCTGCTTAGTTGACTTACAAGTATAAATCTAAGAAAGCCTTAGAAGTCAACTACTAAGTTAACTTTCAAAGTGTAATTTTGAAACCATCTTTAATAGTCAACTGATAAGTAAACTCACAAAGTGTAAATTTGAGAAAATTTTAGCAGGCAGTTTCCATGCTGACTTAAAAATTGTAATTTTTTAAACAAACCTTATCATACTTGGTGCTAATTTGACTTACAAAGTTTAAATAAACCTTATTAAGATCTATTCTAAGTTAACTTACAAAATACAAAATTGAGATAAACCTTAGCAAGATTTCTGCTAAGTTGACTTACAAAGAGTAGTTCTAAGATGAATCTTAGCAAGATGTGTGCTAAGTCACCTTGCAAGATGTATTTTTGAGCAAACCTTAGCAAAGGGTGAGCTAAGTCGCCAAGCAAGTGTATTTTTCATAATTTCATTATGACTTATACAAGTCATGGGCACGTGTATGTACAAATATTGCCTAAATGGATCAAGTCACGAGAATGTATGTACGAAATTTTATCTGAAGACAGTGTGCGATTATAAAATTCAGTCTTAGCATCACATGTTGAATCTGATAAAAAAAATAGAGTTATGAAAACATACTTATTTAAGACGAATGGAGAAACACCCAAATATTACCCCAAACCAAAACAAGAGACAATCGAAAAAACTTAAAGTTTAGCATTCACATAAAAATAAGGACAATGAGGATCATTGGAATAACCCATGAGATGAAAATATGAGATATGAGATAGATGTATATCATCAAATTGAATTGATATATGAGATCAATGCCCACAATTCACCGGTTGATCGAATATATCAAAATGTTCTATAATTATTTCGTACACACAGTCTCAGTCAGGCATCGACGCATCAACTATGTGCATAAGGGGACAAATGTAGGAGGGGCTTAACAATGGTCGCCCATTTAAATTGTCAAATCAGATTACCTCTTGAATTTATTTGATGATGGTATGGAATTGTGCTAAAATCTAGGCGTTGTTAAGCCCGCTGTATCATAAATAATGAGCTTTTAGAGTCATTTCCATAAACAAAAAGAAAAATGCAAGTTTAAATAAAATTCGAGCTACAAATGTAATTTTACTAATCTCTGGGGATAAAAAAATAATTTTAGATGCATTAAGGACTTGAAATTAACTTTTATATGTTTATTTAAGTAAAATAAAGTTCTCTCTAAAATTTGGTTGAATTTCGAATTAAAACGAGCAACTTATGAATTTCGGGGGCAAAAATATAATTAAGGGGTAATTATTGTAATACCCCGTATTTTTGTAGCTTTTAAATTATGGGATTTATTAAATTTAATTGAGATAAATTAATTTAATTTTAATCCGGAATGTTGCTTTAAATATTTACTAGCGTGACGAGAGTTAGTAATTATTGAAAATTTGTTATTTGTTGCATATTACTAGATGAGTATAGTATTATATGAGATTTATTTTATAATATTGTCACACGTGAATAAAATTGCAATTTTGGAAATTTAAGTCGGGACGCGCCTGTGTCGTCTCGGGACTAAATGTGAATTAATAAAAGTGAATATTTTATAAGTTGTTCGGATGGTTGTTTTGAGTGCGCCAACGCGTTCGGAAGGGTCGAGATAGTCAGAAAAGTGTACCCGGGAGTTTAGTTTGGGTCTCGGGGCGTTTTTAGGCCTAATTAGTAACCGGGGAGTGATAATACGCAAATATCGCGTATTTCATCCTCCGAACCTACGCATTTTAGCCCCCTCGGGTGCCTTAATCTCTATATTTAAGCCCGTTAACCAGACAACCTCAGTTTATATTGTTAACATGCTATATGAGGTATAATTGGGCTTTTGTAGGTATTTAGGTACTAAGTATGAAGTTCGGACGCGTTCCGCTCGATTCCCGTACACAATCGCACGTTCAAGGGCATTTTAGACATTTTACAGATTGGGCACCTGGCCCAACATCTTCATGGAAGTTGTAGCCCTCCTCGCAAGCTTCGCGTGGCCGCAAACGGTGCGCGATTCCGATTCATAACGAAGAAGTTACGGCGATTTTAGCAGAGAAGAAATGCAAGCCAAAATAGGGGAAAATGCAGTCTGCGCCTGCTTGGTCGATCGATCGACCAAATGGTAGATCGATCGACCCTTCCCATTTTTGCCCCGTCTTATATGGTAGATCGATCGACCAAATGGTAGATCGATCGACCCCCTGTTTTTCAGCAGATATTTTGCTTTTCTTTTCTCTTTTCTTTTCTAATTTAATTCCCACTTGGTATATAAGCCAATGTTGATGTAATAAACAGGGGTGAACGTTTTTAGAGAGTTTTAGAAGATAGAATAGTTAGGGTTTGGGTGATTTGCTTAGTTCTTCTTCATTTCTTCTTGGATTGACACACGTTTGGGCTTGAATGTTGACTATTCATCATCCTCTCCATTAATATAGCTTGTATTTCTTCATTCCTTGCTTTCTAGTTAATTTACAAGCTTTCTAATTTAGGTTTACATGCTTTGATTACTTTCTTTGTAGTGTAATTTTACCGCGTTTATTTACCGCTTTCCATTTATCGCGTTTTTAACATGCTTTCTAGGTAACTTAAATTAGGTTATGTTTGAATTGAACTCACTCGGGTTGACGTGTTGCTTTGCTTTGGTGATGGAGTTTACGGGTCTATTTCGAGTGTGTTGTCCTAGTTATTACGCTTAGGATATTTGACGGGGCATATCATGTATGTCCCGTGCTTACGACCTTTCGCGCGTAATTTTCGGGATATTTGTTGACGCCAAAATCTTATTAGGCTTTTATGACGATTTAGGGCGTAACAACCCTTGATTTAATTAACTGTCGAAATGAGATGCATTTGTAATAACTCGTCGACCCATGTGACCATTTTATACTAATTAACTCGGGTGAGGGATATTCGACGCAACCTATAGTTTTTACTCGCTTTCATAATCTAGTTTCAACACATTGCCTAGATTAACTTTTCCTTTTAGTTTGTAATTCACCTTTTCCACTTTTATTTCGGAATATTAAACCTTATAAATTCTAACATCTCGTCTCTGTGGATTCTCGATACATGACTTACCGCTGTGCTTTCCCCGCAAGTGTAGTAGTAACTTAGGTTTTTGTATTGAGTTGGCGAAACGAAAACAACGACTGTGCACTTTACACGCGCACACTTTTCGCCCTCAATCAAAATGGCGCTGTTGCCGGGGATGAGTTTGTTTTAGACTTTATTTGATTTAGTATTTCATAGTATTTTCTTTCTATTTGTATTATTTGCTAACTTTTTGTAGGACTTGCACATTTGAGCACTTAGAAACGCTCGAAGTTTTCCCGCGCGCACTTACTTCGTGGAATCCGCCACTTCGAGCCATTTTTGGGGTAAGCATGTCTTATTCCAATTCTTTCGGTAATCCTTGTCATAATTCTCAAAATTCTCGCAAACCTATGACTTTCGGTGAATACTTAGAATCCCAAAAATTTGCAAATTCAAATATTACTTTAGGCGAGTATAACGAAAGTCAAAAACTTAGGTTATTGGAATTTTGATGATGATGATAATGATTTTGGGCCTTTACCTCCTTATAATAGGAATTTTGAAACGAATTGCAATAGTTTTCAAAATTCCTATAATAATGAGTTTTCGTTTAAGTCCGATGGTAATTTTCAAAGTTCCCATTCTAATGCATCCGCACCTCGACCTATGACATTTGGTGAGGGCTTGCGTATGTATGAAAATGAGAAAATTGAAAATCGCTATCGGGAAGAAAATCGTTCGTGGGAACATGAGTTGGATTTATTATTTGAGTCCGACGACGATTTTGCTTCCGAGACTTTTGAAGTCGAGGAATGTTTTGAACCAAATGAAGTACTTGTACCTACTTTGGAACAAGCCATTCTAGACTTTGCCCATCTCATAATAGATATTGAAAGTGAGGATGAAAATGACGTAATATCTATTTGCAATGAAATGATTTCTTCTTTGGCCTCCAAAGAAGAACATTTCATTGAAAATGATATTATTTCCTTTGAAATTCCAACTTCATGCGATGATGATTCATCTCATGAGTTTGAATTTCTTTCATCCCCATTTTCATTCTCTATTACCCCACCGGAACAAGTACCCGATGATTCGGTTTCGAACTTTAATGTTTTAAATCCTATCGCCGATGAGGAGTACTTGCTCGAGTCGCCCTCCACGATCGCATCTTTGCCTTTGTGTGCGCCGCCTCTCATTCCAACTTCAAAATCATTGGGAGGATATTGGGCTTTTCTTGGTCCCCACTTGTTTTTGTCACCCGTTCAATCCAAACCCCCCATCGTCCCTCCAAAACTTTTAATTGGCGATGGTTCATTTCCTCCGCCTTACACATGCCTTCCGTTGTTAAAACGGAATTCATATTTTTCAGAAGGCACGCTTGTATGTGAGGGTACACCGGTTATCCTCCAAAGTCAAATCGTTTTTATGGTGGACCCTCAACTATTTAGACTTCTAGTGTATAGTTAATGTGGAGTCTAAATAGTAGGTTGTATATAGTTAGCTTTTTCTTTTTATTTTTTTTCCTTCCTTTTTAATTTAGTCTAATGTAATTAGTTAACTTTTTATTATTTGTTTTTGCTATGCTCGGTACTAACTTGTTTTGTAGATTCTTTGGACTTGTTCTTATGGGGATCGCTCCATTTTTGGGTAATATCACTCTTTTCCTCTCTTTGACTTGGTTCTTAATTTACATTGAGGACAATGTCAAGTTTTAAGTTAGGGGGTGTGGGATATTCTATCCATTTCTTATTTTAGTCCATGTTTTTGCTCACATGTTAGTTACTTAGTATGCTTTTCTTAGAAAAATTCAAAAAATTCAAAAAGATTTTCTTAATTTTTTCTCCTTTTTTGGGCATTTTGCCTTTGTTTCCGATGATAAATTTCAATAATTGCCCGATCCAATAGACAACCCAATGATGCATGTTCTCGATTTTAGAAGTTATTAGACTTTAGTCTCAATTATTGATATGATGAATAACTTCATGAATTAAACTTTAATCCCATGAGCACATGCACTTTTATTGTTATATTGATTTGGTTTAAGATTTTTATAACTCGGTAATCTTTTGTTGCATTGTATATACTTACACCGAGTAAGCTTTGTACCTTTCGTCGCTTGTGAGTGTTTACACTATTCTTTTCTCATTGAAAACGTTGAATTTGTCGGTAATCTCACTATTCTTTCATTTGACCGTTCATTAATTGAGTTCATACTTGAAATGTGTTACTTGAGCATGATTTTCATATATTATTTTGACTCGAGAAGTGCGTAAACTTTGTGAAATGATCATAGGCCCTCTTTGATATATCACCCATATTAGCCTTGACCTCACCCTTATATGTTTACCCTCGTTAACCCCTTTGAGCCTAAATATTAGCCTTTCGTTTCATAACCCCATTCCCATAACCAACTCCAAATTGGAGTTTGAACCCATACATACACTTTCCATACCTTTGTTTGGAATGTTACTTGGGATTGAATGTTGTTGTTATGATGCCGGTTGCAATTTAAGCATATGAGAGTTTGATAAGTAAAGAAAAGAAAATAGTGAAAAAGTGAAGAAAAAGTGAAAGCAAAAAGCAAAAGAAAACAAAAGAGAAAATGAGAAAAAGAAGAAAAGAAAAAGAAAGAGAAAGTTGTAAATGTTGTATATAGTTCAATAAGCTTTGATTACTCTCCCCGATGATATATTTAATGCCTTTTTGGAACTTGTTTTCCGATTTTGATATTGCCCGCATTATCCCATTATCCCGAGTTTTTCATTCCGAACACTTTGAATCCGTACATATATTCCTTTGTTTCGTACCTTAGCCATGCCTACATTATAACCCTATTAAAGTCCTATGTGATCTTAGGTTGAAGTAATTTAAAAGTCATAATAGTTGTGATAATCTGTGAAAATGCATTTTGCCTCTTTTAGTGTGCGGTATCTTTCATTGAGATTAAAGTTTTTATTTCCTATATAGCGTTCTTCTTCTGTGACATGTGCGCGGCCTAGTTTCCATTTACATTTGCTCTTTAGCCCGCATGTCCCGTGTGTTACCTCCCTGTTTCGAGTGAATTCGCTTGATGAGTGTAATGCCCGTGAGGATTGAATATATGCTTGCTTTAATGTTTATTCGGTTTATATAAGTTTTTTTGCCAAATCATACTTTGCATGTGCTCGCTCGCCTCCCACATTTTAAGGTTTCAATTCTATGAGGTGCATTCTATAATGTTAATGATTTGGACTTTTGTGTGAATTCATTCACTTTGCTAATAATGCGTATGAAATCCTTTTCGCCATTATTGGGCTTGTCGCATGTTGGATTGGGCATATTTTGAGGAAATCATGTGATGTTTGTGGGTACCATCTCTGAAAACCCTCACGAGACGACACTCGTCCGCTAGGGTAACCTAGGGGTTTAACGGTTTATTGCATACGCTAAATGCAATCGAATCGCCCGCAAAAGTGGCCTTTTGCTTTTATACCATACTTTTGTACTATCTCCTGCTTTTGGTTTACTTGTTGTTCTTGTTGCATCCTATTTCATTGCTAGGGACTAGCAACGTGTAAGTTAGGGGGTGTGATAATACGCAAATATCGCGTATTTCATCCTCCGAACCTACGCATTTTAGCCCCCTCGGGTGCCTTAATCTCTATATTTAAGCCCGTTAACCAGACAACCTCGGTTTATATTGTTAACATGCTATATGAGGTATAATTGGGCTTTTGTAGGTATTTAGGTACTAAGTATGAAGTTCGGACGCGTTCCGCTCGATTCCCGTACACAATCGCACGTTCAAGGGCATTTTAGTCATTTTACAGATTGGGCACCTGGCCCAACATCTTTATGGAAGTTGTATCCCTCCTCTCAAGCTTCGCGTGGCCGCAAACGGTACGCGATTCCGATTCATAACGAAGAAGTTACGGCGATTTTAGCGGAGAAGAAATGCAAGCCAAAACAGGGGAAAATGCAGTCTGCCCCTGCTTGGTCGATCGATCGACCAAATGGTAGATCGATCGACCCTTCCCATTTTTGCCCCGTCTTATATGGTAGATCGATCGACCAAATGGTAGATCGATCGACCCCCTGTTTTTCAGCAGATATTTTGCTTTTCTTTTCTCTTTTCTTTTCTAATTTAATTCCCACTTGGTATATAAGCCAATGTTGATGTAATAAACAGGGGTGAACGTTTTTAGAGAGTTTTAGAAGATAGAATAGTTAGGGTTTGGGTGATTTGCTTAGTTCTTCTTCATTTCTTCTTGGATTGACACACTTTTGGGCTTGAATGTTGACTATTCATCATCCTCTCCATTAATATAGTTTGTATTTCTTCATTCCTTGCTTTCTAGTTAATTTACAAGCTTTCTAATTTAGGTTTACATGCTTTATTTACATGCTTTGATTACTTGCTTTGTAGTGTAATTTTACCGCGTTTATTTACCGCTTTCCATTTATCGCATTTTTAACATGCTTTCTAGGTAACTTAAATTAGGTTGTGTTTGAATTGAACTCACTCGGGTTGACGTGTTGCTTTGCTTTGGTGATGGAGTTTACGGGTCTATTTCGAGTGTGTTGTCCTAGTTATTACGCTTAGGAGATTTGACGGGGCATATCATGTATGTCCCGTGCTTACGACCTTTCGCGCATAATTTCCGGGATATTTGTTGACGCCAAAATCTTATTAGGCTTTTATGACGATTTAGGGCGTAACAACCCTTGATTTAATTAACTGTCGAAACGAGATGCATTTGTAATAACTCGTCGACCCATGTGACCATTTTATACTAATTAACTCGGGTGAGGGATATTCGACGCAACCTATAGTTTTTACTCTCTTTCATAATCTAGTTTCAACACATTGCCTAGATTAACTTTTCCTTTTAGTTTGTAATTCACCTTTTCCACTTTTATTTCAGAATATTAAACCTTATAAATTCTAACATCTCGTCTCTGTGGATTCTCGATACCCGACTTACCGCTGTGCTTGCCCCGTAAGTGTAGTAGTAACTTAGGTTTTTGTATTGAGTTGGCGAAACGAAAACAACGACTGTGCACTTTACATGCGCACACTTTTCTCCCTCAATCAGGGAGGGCATTTTGGTCATTTTACATTTTTGGGTAATTAAACCCACGAAAATTAGAGGAGTTATATTAGATACCTAGGTTACCTTTTAGGGTTAGAAACTCTAAACACAAGTGACGGCCATAGGAGAGGAAGGAGAGAGCTCTGAAGGAAAATTCAAGGCCTGAAACTCAACCGTTTGCACCGCCGCCACTACCAACGCGTAGATCGTGAGACGGGGAACACAACCATACCGAATTCGACGCCAAATCAGAACGTCGAAAATCCCAGGCAATTGTTTATCTTGCTATTTTTGTTGGTGCATCTTTCATATTAGTTTAGGAGTAATTAAGATGAGTTTTAATGGAGGAAAACCCGATTTATGATAGGAAAATCCATGTAGTATTGGTCTAATTGATAATTCTGGAAACCCTTGCCATGTAGAGGAATTTAAACCACGAAATTATGATGTGTATAAGAAGAGAATTCTGGAAATAATTGTTAGAACCATGTTTAAGAGAATTTTAGGGTTCTTGAGATTTTGTATGAAATTGGGGCTGTTAATCCATGATTAAATGACAGAAATTCCACATGCTTTACGTTGAAAATACCTATTATGATGATATAGGGTTAGTAGAATCAATTTTGGGTCGATTGGGATTAAAAAAGATGGAATTTGTTGATGTTAGTAGAGGAAACCCGTAACTGCAATTCTGCAATTTTCGTAGACCTATTTGATCGATCGATCGAAGGTTCGATCGATCGAGCCCCAAACCTCGATCGATCGACCCCTCCTGACAGACTCCTATTTTCCCTTTTTAAATGAGTTAAATTCAATTTATCATGAGATAATTCTTGGACATCCTTAATAAAATGTTTTGAGAGATAGGGAAGACCAGTAGGACATGTGAATAGATTTTGGGACCCTTGATGTCGGGCAAAGATTGTATTTTGGGATAATTGCATAAGGATCGGTGAATTTATGATTTAAAGAGAGAGACACGTAAGAGAGTTACTTTGGGGAAAATGTGTATACCTACTAAATTTTATAATTGGGAGGATAGAATCCATGAAGCGTTATATATTAAGTGTAAAAGTTCCTCAAATTCAAATAAGATGTGAATGGTTATACGTGATAACTAAATAATGAGAAATAAATTCAAATGTCGTAATTATGGGAATTGAGAATTTACCCATTATTGAAATGATAATATTAGTATAGTTATATGATTGTGCATGCATATACTATCTATGTGTGAAAATCATTCCCACGCTATTTGCTATCCCTGAGGTTTTCGCGCTGGGACAGTCTTATCTAGATGGGACCTTTATGGGGGATATTGATTTGTACCCTAGAAGATAGATATCCTTGGTACAGTCTATCGGAATGATAGTTCAGACGGTCCTAAGAGATGCGGGTATGTGCTTTCCTCTTAGAGACTTGGAATCTATGCTTCGCCTCATTTTGTTTGTGTATAGGTATCCTTGGTACAGGCTATCGTAGTGATAGTTCAGACGCACCTGAGGGACTTGGAATCTATACTTTGTCTCAATATTGTTTGAGTATGTGTTAATACAGTTCGAGAGTGATTCCGAATCTGTATTCCCTTAGTACGAGTGATACGGGGATTGGATAGTAGAGTATGCCCGCACCATAGTTGTTATTTGGGGTGCTGTTGTGATATATATATATATATTTTATGAGTAGTTAATATATATATGAAATTCTGAAATCTGGAACTGCCTACTGTGATGAGATATGTAGGACATGGTTGATGACTCAAATTGTAAATACTTGTTTTGAGAAAGTAAAATATGACACTGGAAAACTCTATTGATTTATAAAGTTAAAAATGAGAACTTTGGGTTGCTAATTGAAATATCCTTTTTAAACAATTGAATCGTTAAATTTTGAATCTTACGAGTAAGCTAAGAAAAGTTAAATCATTGGGAAGATTATTGCGATAAATGATAAGACAAACCGTTAGGAAGGTTAGTACGATAGGGGTGCACATTAGAAGAGAGGTGAGAATTTCTCAAGAGAGTGTCGCACTAATATGTTGTTGCATTGGCCTGTATCAATTTAAATACTTGCTAAACATATTTTAAATCAAACACACTATCGGGCTCTGACCCGTTTCCTTCTCTCTCTCTCTCTTGTATATATATGTATGTATTACAGGTGCCCAGCCACATGGGCGTCTTGCTTAGGATCTCTTGGAAGGAACGCGCTGCAGCTTAGGTGGGAGTTGCAGGTCTGTTGATTAGACGACTTCGTTCATTCGGATCCACTCTTAGTACTTTCATCTAGTTGGGCATGTGTAGCTCTTTCCATTATTCCGTTGTTATTGGACATTTGTATTTCAGTTATTTCCAGTATTGTTACTATGGGATTTATTTGGATGTGTGACTTTAGATTTCGTATGTTGACATTCGATTGACGAATGTATTAAATTAATTGGATTATGTTGCAGAATTTAATGTGGTGTGATATTTACTTATTGAATGTTGTTAATAAAGTAAATGATTTTTCTTTAAATAAAATTTGGAAAGTATGTATGAAAATGGTTTTGACACTTAGCTTAATTATTTAGGGTGTTTAAATTGGAAAAGTATTTTTACGACAGCGATGCTAAGAATGAACCAACTGTTCACCTTGATTTTAATTTAATAAAGGAGTGATCGCCCGGTATTTAATTAGGCGGGGTGTCACAATTATGTAATTCTCTAAACATTCATGACTCTAAATTAGAAATAATTATTTTTATTTCTCATTTTTATAGGTATCCCAGGAGTTTGGAAAAAAAATTAAGCAATATACAAAAATTGTTAGGATACGTAGCGGCACAACACGACAGGTTAACATAGTTGTACTAAATATTTTTTTATAAAACTGCTCATGTATCCGTTGACGATGTGCCATAGCTTTTTTAAAAGGTCTTGAAAAGACGCAGAACTTTGAAGTTTGGACAAAAATTAGATTTTTAAGTTTTGGGGGTCAAAATGCGAGAAAATCCAGTGTTGTCAATAGTGACGTGATTAGTGGCAAAATTGGGAAAATTATTATTTAAAAAAAAGGACTTTCCAATTTTTTCTAATTCTTCTTAAGATTCCATGGGATAATTACCAACTCAAATATACCCAAAGAAATAGAGGTTTATTTCAACCCAAACACCTCACCTCATGGTATATAAAAAGGACCATTAGACTCATAATTTTGAGACAATTTTCTAAACACAATTTATTAGAGAATTTATAAGAGAGTTTATTATTATTTGAGACCCAAAAATTGTACTTTTAAGGGAGGATTTTGTCAAGATTAATTGATAGGCACAATTATTGTACATTTGAATCATTAATGAATTTTTTTATTCATCTTTCAATTTTATTATGTCGTTCATTATGCTAGCATAAATTCTCTACTAGGATTAGGTGAAATTTATCATGCTTGATTAGTATTATGTTGTTAGTTGTAATACCCCACACTTTATGGGAAACTAAATTCAATAATTACGTGTAATTTGGAAATTTAAGAGGTTATCGTGAATAGTATTTTTTGGAGTTTTCAAGGATGAGATGATTTTCGATGGGTGTTATATTTACTTTTAAGGTTAAGTACATAAGTTGGAGTATTTTAATTATATGTCGCAGCCGGGTAAAGCGACAAAAGATAATATTTTATTGGGAAACCCCGCATTGATATGAAGTGGGTTAATTAGTGATTTGTGGTCAAGTACCTCGGATGGAGATTTCGATTGCGCGGTTGGTCTCGGAATGACCGAGATAGTCAGAATATAGTATCCGAAGGGTCGTAATGGAGTTTCGGGAAATTTTGGATTAATAGGGACTCGCAATTGGGTAAACGAGTTATTTTTGGGTTTAATAGGGACAAGCCCTTATTTCTTTCTTATAAGTCACGAGAGAGAGGTAGAGAAAGAAAATAAAGAAGAAAGAAAGAGAGAAATAAAGGAAGAGGAGAAAAGAAGAGAAATGGTGGATTTCGGCTAAACTCCGTCAGATTTCATCCTCCAGGCAAGTGTATACTTGCTTTATTTCATTTTGTGCATTTATTTCATATTATAGTTGGTAAACTATATGATTTTGGGTTAGAACCCTTAAAATAAATTTGGGAAAATTTGAATATGAGTTTACATATTGATGTAACGTAAACTCTTAATGATTTCTAGTGTTAAATCCATGTTAATGGAGTGAAGAAATGGATTGAAATGGGTTAAAATGATAAGTTAGGGTTTTTATGATTTTAGGGTTTAAATCTAAGAGAAATGGTTTAATACCCCAAATTAATTAATGTGTTAGTTGTAAAATATAGATTAGATGTTTATGGAGTTGTTGGATGAGATTAGAAACAAAAATAATGGAGAATAATGTAGATTCGATTGAGTTTTGGGTTTTTGGGGTATATATAAAACTTAAGCAGATTTGGGGATTTCGGACCAGCCGAATCGATTCGGACAGGCCGAATCGATTCGGTCCTGGCATATTTTTGAGGTTTTCTCGTTTTAAGTCTAGGGTGACTTAAATTATGGTCTTGGAGATTATTATAGGAGATTATAAATGGGATGTTAGGACTCCTAGATGATGATTTGAGGATAAGTAAACCTCGAATTTAGAGTAAGATCCGGGGTATGGATTTAATTAATGTTTTGGGACAAGAGACATTCGAGAATATCCTAGAATGTGATTAGGATGGAATTTTGGGGTTATTGGTCATCGTTATGTGAGATTGACAATTGTGACCATTTATATATTTGAGGATTGATGTCGATTTTATATACGACGTGATTATAGTATATATATATATATATATATATATATATATATATATATATATATATATATATATATATATATATGTGTGTGTGTGTGTGTGTGTGTGTGTGTGTGTGTGTGTGTGTGGTATATATATGTGAAGCATACCCCCTCTAATGCTATCATGGGAAGTTGTGCGATGTGGGTGAGGCCCCTGGCTTGAGGAGCAGGGAGCGTATAGTCCCCAGGTCATAGGCATCCATTATTATATTGTGTGATTTTTATTAGGAGTGAGACATGGTGGGTATGTTTCGTCTCATTTCCGAGGAGGAACTATGACCGCTTCCCATGCATTGTGATTTTGTTTTGACCACGAAGTAGGTGATATTTAGTCCTACTGGTGGTCCCCAGGATAGTATGTGAGTGATGCCCTGGAAGATGATAGCATTGAGATACCACATCCTCGAGTTATAGCTCGTGTGACACCCCGCTTAATTAAATACCGGGCGATCACTCCTTTATTAAATTAAATCAAGGTAAACAGTTGGTTCATTCTCAGCATCACTGTCGATAAAAATAAATTTTCCAATTTAACACCCTAAATAATTAAGCTAAGTGTCAAAACCATTTTCATACATAACTTTCCAAATTTTATTTAAAGAAAAATTATTTATTTATTTTAGTTAACCACATTCAATAAGTAAGAATCACACCACATTAAAATTCTGCAACATAGTCCAATTAATTTAATACATTCGTCAATCGAATGTCAACATACGATATCTAAAGTCACACATCCAAACTGAATAAATCCCATAGTAACAATACTGGAAATAACTGAAATACAAATGTCCAATAACAACGGAATAATGGAAAGAGCTACACATGCCCAACTAAATGAAAGTACTAAGAGTGGATCCGAATGAACGAAGTCGTCTAATCAAGAGACCTGCAACTCCCACCTAAGCTACAGCGCGTTCCTTGAGATCCTAAGCAAGACGCCCCTGTGGCTGGGCACCTGTAATACATACATATATATACAAGAGAGAGAGAAAGAGAGAGAGAGAGAGAGAGAAAGAAACGGGTCAGAGCCCGATAGTGTGTTTGATTTAAAATACGTTTAGCAAGTATTTAAATTGATACAGGCCAATGCAACAACATATTAGTGTGACACTCTCTTGAGAAATTCTCACCTCTCTTCTAATGTGCACACCTATCGCACTAACCTTCCCAACGGTTTGTCTTATCATTTATCGCACTAATCTTCCTAATGATTTATCTTATCTTAGATTACTCGTAAGATTCAAATTTCACGATTCAATTGTTTGAAAAGAATATTTCAATTAGTAATCCAAAGTTCTCATTTTGACTTTATTAATCAATAAAGCTTTCCAATTTCATATTATACTTTCTCAAAAACAAGTATTTACAATTTGAGTCATCAACCATGTCCTACATATCAAATCACAGTAGGCAGTTCCAGATTTCAGAATTTCATATATATATTAACTACTCATAAAATATATATATCATAACAGCGCCCCAAATAAAACTATGGTGCGGGCATACTCTACTATCCAATCCCCGTATCACTCGTACTAAGGGAATACAAATTCGGAATCACTCTCGAACTGTATTAACACATACTCAAACAATATTGAGGCGAAGTATAGATTCTAAGTCTCTTAGGACCGTCTGAACTATCACTGCGATAGCCTGTACCAAGGATACCTATACACAAACAATATGAGGCGAAGCATAGATTCCAAGTCTCTAAGAGGAAAGCACATACCCGCATCTCTTAGGACCGTCTGAACTATCATTCCGATAGCATGTACCAAGGATATCTATCTTCTAGGGTACAAGTCAATATCCCCCATAAAGGTCCCATCGAGATAAGACTGTCCCAGCGCGGAAACCTCAGGGATAGCATATAGCGTGGGCATGATTTTCACACATAGATAGTATATGCATACACAATCATATAACTATACTAATATTACCATATCAATAATGGGTAAATTCTCAATTCCCATAATTACGTCATTCGCATTTATTTCACATTATCTAGTTATCATGTATAACCATTCAAAATCTTACTTTAATTTGAGGAACTTTTCCATTTACTACCTAACGCTTCATGGATTCTATCCTCCCAATCATAAAATTCAGTAGGTATACATATTTGTCCCAAAGTAACTCACTTACGTGTCTCTCTCTATTAAGTCATAGATTTACCGACCCTTATGTAATTAATCTAAAATACAATCTTTGCCCGTCATCAAGGGTCCCAAAATTTATTCACATGTCCTACTGGTCTTCCCTATCCCCCAAAACATTTTATTAAGGATGCCCAAGAATTATCTCACAATAAATTGAATTTCAACTAATTAATAAGGGAAACATGAGTCTGCCATAAGGTGTCGATCGATCGAGGTCTGGGGCTCGATCGATCGAACCTTCGATCGATCGAAGCTCTGGGCTCGATCGATCGATCAAGCAGGTATTTCGATTTCTGCAGAATTGCAGTTACGGGTTCTACTACTTTTCTTCATCCAAATCCATATTTTCCAAACCCAAACATCCCAAAAATTCTACTACTAACATTATAATAATATACCTGATGTTTTTAATGTAAGGCATGTGTAATTCTATCATTTAAACATGAATTATCAACCCAAAATTCATACACAACTTCAAGAACCCTAAAATCTCTAAATCGTGGTTCTAATCTGTTTTACCCCAGAATTTATTTCTTAATTATAACAAAATTTCGTGGGTTATCTTTCTACATCATAAGAGACTTCCAGAATAAGGTTTAAGTCTTTACTACATGCAAATTCCTATCAAAATTTGGGTTTTCTTCCATATATTTCATCCCTAATCATTCCTAAACTAATATGGAAATTGCACCAACAAAAATAGCAATCTAAACACTTGTCTGGGATTTTTGGAAGTCTGGATTTCTATTGATTTTGGTGTGGTTGCGTTCCCCTTCTCGCGATCTACGTGTTGGTGGTGGCGGCGGTGCAAACCGTTGAGTTTTGGGCCTTGAAATTGCTTGAGAGCTCTCTCCTCTCTTCTACAATGGACGTTCTAGGTTTTGGGAATTCTAACCCTAGGTGACAACCTCAATATCAGATATAGCCCCTCTGATTTTCGCGGGTTTAATTACCCATAAATGTAAAATGACCAAAATGCCCTCCCGAGTTACTAATTAGGCCTAAAAACGCCCCGAGACCCAAACTACACCCCCGGGTACACTTTTCTGACTATCTCGACCCTTTCGAATGCGTTGGCACACTTAAAACGACCATACGGGCAACTTATAAAATATTCACTTTTTATTTAACAAAATTTAGTCCCGACGCGACACAAGCACGTCCCGACTTAAATTTCCGAAATTATCATTTAACTCACTCATGACATTCAATATAACCAATATAATATATTACTTTGCTCATTAGTAATATTCAACAAATTTCCCATAATTACTAACTCTCGTCACGTTAATAATTATAACATAATTAATTTCCGGATTTTTATTAAATAATTCACTCACATTAAATTTAATAAATCCCCAAATTAATATAGCATAAAAATACGGGGTATTACATACTTCCCCCCTAATAACGGAATTTCGTCCCGAAATTCAGAAAATAAGGCATACCTGGTAAAAACAACTCTGGATATCTCTCACGCATATCTGCCTCGCGCTCCCAAGTGGATTCCCCCACATTATGATGCTCCCACTGGACCCGCACAAGTGGAACTATCTTTGACCTCAATCTCCTCTCACTATAGTCTAGGATAGCCACCGGTCTCTTCTCGTAAGAGCTATCAGGCTGTAAGTCGATCTCATCTATCGCAATGTGAGTATGGGCCATATCATCCCGAAGATATCGTCTCAACGACGAGATGTGGAATACATCGTGAATGCGATGAAAATGTTCTGGAAATCCCAATCTGTATGCTATGGGCCCAATCCTCTCGATGATGAGAAATGGTCCCACGTACCTCGGGGCCAATTTCCCTTTCTTCCCGAACCTCATCACCCCCTTCATAGGAGATACACGCAATAACACTTGGTCCCCCACACTAAACTCCCGGAAGAACTGTTTTGCATCGGCGTAGATCTTCTGCCTTTCCTGGGCTACCCGAATACGACTCCTGATCATCTTAATCCTCGCGGAGGTCTCCTGAATCACTCTGGTCCTAGTAACTTGTTATCCCCCACCTCGAGCCAACAAGTTGGAGAACGGAAAGGCCTGCCATACAAAGCCTCAAATGGAGCCATGCCAATCGTGAACTGATACGAGTTATTATAAGCAAACTCTACCAGTGGAAGGTGTGGCTCCCAACCTCCTCCAAAATCAAGAACACACATGCGTAGCATATCCTCCAGCATCTGATTGGTACGCTCTGTCTGTCCATCCGTCTGTGGGTGGTAAGCTGAACTCAACCTCAACTCAATACCCATAGCCTCCTCAAAGCTTTCCCAAAAACGTGACACGAAAATCTTGTCTCTATCTGACACAATATTCAGGGGCACCCCATGCAATCTGACAACCTCAGCAATGAACAACTGAGCATACTGACCCGTGGTATAGTCTGTTCGCACCAGCAGAAAATGAGCCACCTTGGTCAAACGGTCTACTATCACCCAAATAGAATCGTGGCCCTGCTGTGATATAGGCAACCCTGAAATAAAATCCATGGAAATACTGAGTACTGAGGGTCTAATAGATCTCGACGATCGACCTTGCCAAGTAGTAGTTTATTGAGGGGGTTCCTTGTTTGGATTTCGCTTATGAGACGTCCCACGCACGAAACTGAGCAAATGTCGGGAGTTGAGATAGGTCTTGGGCACCAGGGACACAATTTAGGATAATACTATTTCACATAGGTAGAAAAGCTTCGATATTATAATAATTGGGCAGTGAAGCCAGTGGAGTTAGTGCCACCGATATAGAAAGATTAATTGGTTAATCTTGAGAAGGATTGGATTTCCATGTATAGAAACAGTGGAATTTTGACAAGTTGGGAAGACCCGTGTATGAGTATTATTCCGTGGAAATAAGGCCTATTGTTTAGAAAGTGTGTACGTGTCGGACGTTAGTGATAGTTGTGTGGAGAGGCACGGGTTAAAAAGGGTGTATGGGCACTTTAGTAAGTTGGTTTTATATACCGCCTAAGATGGAAAGGATGTAGTATATATAGTTGAAGATTACGGCGAGGTGACAGGATAGTATAGTATAAACCTTGATAGAGGTGGGTGCTGAATGAGTATACACTTAAGAGCTATTGGGTAGTACCATTCCACTTTGAGGCATTAGGATGTGGAGTGTTGGTAGTATCGGTTATATTTGAATTTCGAGGACGAAATTCCGTTGTAAGGGGGGGAGTATGTAATACCCCGCACTTTTACGGGAAATTAAATTCAATAATTAAGTGTAATTTGGGAATTTAAGAGGTTATCGTGAATAGTAATTTTTGGAGTTTTCAAGGATGAGATGATTTTCGATGGGTGTTATATTTACTTTTGGGGTTAAGCAAATAAGTCGGAGTATTTTAATTATATGTCGCAGTCGGGTAACGCGACAGAGGATAACATTTTAATGGAAAAACCCGCATTGAGATGAAGTGGGTTAAATTAGTGATTTGTGGTCAAGTACCTAGGATGCACATTCTGATTGCACTGTTGGTCTCGGACTGGCCGAGATAGTCAGAATAGAGTATCCGGGGGGTCGTAATGGAGTTTCGAGAATTTTTGGATTAATAGGGACTCGCAATTGGGTAAACGAGTCATTCTTGGGTTTAATAGGGACAAGCCCTTATTTCTTTCTTATATGTCACGAGAGAGAGGTAGAGAAAGAAAATAAAGAAGAAGGAAAGAGAGAAAGAAAGGAAGAGGAGAAAAGAAGAGAAATGGGGGATTTCAGCCAAACTCCGCCGGATTCGACTCGAGGTCGTCGGATTTCATCCTCCAGGCAAGTGTATACTTGCTTTATTTCATTTTGTGCATTTATTTAATATTATAGTTGGTAAACAATATGATTTTGGGTTAGAACCCTTAAAATAAATTTGGGAAAATTTGAATATGAGTTTACATATTGATGTAACATAAACTCTTAATGATTTCTAGTGTTAAATCCATGTAAATGGAGTGAAGAAATGGATTGAAATGGGTTTAAATGATAGGTTAGGGTTTTTATGTTTTTAGGGTTTAAATCCAATAGAAATGGTTTAATACCCCAAATTAATTGATGTTTTAGTTGTAAAATATAGATTAGATGTTTATGGAGTTGTTGGATGAGATTAGAAACAACAAAAATGGAGAATAATGGAGATTGGATTGAGTTTTGGGTTTTTGGGATATATATAAAACTAAGAAGACTTGGGGATTTCGGACCAGGCCGGATCGATTCGGTCAGAGATAATTTAAAAGTAGAACCAATTCGAATCGATTCGGACAGGCCGAATCGATTCGATCCTGGCATATTTTTGAGGTTTTCTCCTTTTAAGTTTAGGGAGACTTAAATTATGGTTTTGGAGATTATTATAGGAGATTATAAATGGGATGTTAGGACTCCTAGATGATGGTTTAAGGATAAGTAAACCTCGGATTAATTTAGAGTACGATCCGGGGTATGGATTTAATTAATGTTTTGGGACAAGAGACATTCGAGAAAATCCTAGAATGTGATTAGGATGGAATTTGGGGTTATTGGTCATCGTTATGTGAGATTGACAATTGTGACCATTTATATATTTGAGGAATGATGTCGATTTTATATATGATGTGATTACAATATATATAGTATATGGTATATATATATATATATATATATATATATATATATATATATATATATGTGTGTACGTGTGGATGGTATATATATATGTGAAGCATAGCCCCTCTAATGGTATCATGGGAAGTTGCGCGATGTGGGTGAGGCCCCTGGCTTAAGGAGAAGGGAGCGTATAGTCCCCAGGTCATAGGCGTCCATTGTTATATTTTGTGATTTTTATTAGGGGTGAGACGTGGTGGGTATGTTTCGTCTCATTTTCGATGAGGAACTATGATCGGCTCCCATGCATTGTGATTTGGTTTTGACCACGAAGTAGGTGATATTTAGTCCTACCGGTGGTCCCCAGGATAGTATGTGAGTGATTCCCTGGAAGATGATAGCATTGAGATACCGTATCCTCGAGTTATAGCTCATTGGGATGGTTATTATACCGGTGTGTATGGTATATTATTGTGATGGTTATTATACTGGTGTGTATAGTATATTACTTGTGCATGAGAACAAGATATTATATATCTCTAGTAGAGTAAAGAGATAAAGAATGATAGATTAAATTATCATTTCGGGAGATTATATCCGAAATCAAAATGTGATATGTATATAAAAGTGGGCATGAATGATAAAGATGAGTATGTTATGTATATTTATTTATATGAGTATATATATGTGAGTTGAGTACTGAGGGTCTAATGGATCTCGACATTTGACCTTGCCAAGTAGTAGTGTATCGGGGGGGGGGGGGTTTCTTGTTTGGATTTCGCTCTACGAGACACCCCACGCACGAACATGGCCTAGTCTTGAGACTGGGGAGAAGTTTAGCCCTTAGTGCTCTAATTTTGAGAGTTCTTCTTATATGAGTATACATATTTATATATTTCGTGTACTGAGGGTCTAGTGGATCTCGACGATCGACCTTGCCAAGTAGTAGTGTATCAGGGGGGTTCCTTATTTGGATTTCGCTTTGTGAGACACCCCACGCACTAATATGGCCTAGTGTTGAGACTGGAGAGAAATTTAGCCCTTAGTACTTGGTTTTCTTAGGAATTTCTAGAGTTTGGGGGTGATAGATTAGTTAGGCAGTGTAGCTTGACTCGGATGTTTAGAGGGACGCGCTAGGTGTGCACTATTAGAAGAGAGGTGAAGGGTATCTCATGGGAGTGCGAAACCAATTTAAATATGAGATAAAACATATTTTTTAAAAATAAATCATTTATGCACGTGCTAAATATTTTTACAACTCGGGCTCTGACCCATTTCTATATTTTTCTCTCTTGCTATATATATATATATATATATATATATATATATATAGGTGTCCAGACACAGGGACGCCTGGATGATGATCCCTTCGAGTCAGACGTCTGCTGCAGCAGTTATGGATGCATGCATGTTTGATTTAGACGCTTATATTCTTGCGATATAGATAGAAAGAATCGTAGTAACTTTCGAGCCAAAAGGTCAATTGTATTTATTTATTCTTTCACCTCCTTTTACCGCGACATTCGATTTGGGTGTATTATATTTGAACCGAGTGTTCAGATATTTTATCTCTTTCCATATTCATTTATATAAACCGTATGAATGTTTTTATTGTATAGTTCGTTTAAAAAGACTAGTTAAATAAAATTTTGACACCAGCATAATACGTTATTAGTAAATAATTTGGTTTTTGACAGTGATGCTGAGAATGATCCATATACGACTCTTGTTTTAATTTGATATAGGAGTGATCGCCCAGTATTTTATTAGGCGGGGTGTCACATTAGTTTAATATCTTCTTCATTTTCGACATGTTTTAATAATTTTTAAAATATGATATCCATTTAAAATGACATGATGATGTGTTTTAAACCTACGAAAATGATTGTTAATTCATATTTTAAGAATTAAAGTGTGTAATTTTTATAGATTATGTTTATTTTAAATTGTTTGATATCTCATGCTTAAATACAACGTTAAAACTTAAAGATTGATATTTCATATTTTAATTTTTGGTGTGAGTATTTTTTAACGGGTTATGCTTGCACCCGATTGTTTGATAGTCCATGCTTAAAAACTACATTTAAAACACAAAATTGATATTTTCAAGAGAATAGGGATTGTAGCTGTCTAAATTTGAGACTTAAAATTTTGTGTGAACCTAAATGTTTTATTTTTCGAATTGAACGTGATGAGAGTCAGTTTGATTTGAGTTATAAAATCGGGAATGATAAAATTAAACTAAGGAGTAATATTAGTTAAAACATATAATTGGATTCGAAATCCTAGTTTCTCCCATAATTAGTTACATATTCTTGGTTTCTCTCATTAATTGCTTTTATTTTAGTTTTTGATTATAATTCTCATCGCTACACCATACCGTCTAGTTGGAAAGTCGAAAACTTTGAAAATTAACCAAATCTCTGTATGTTCGATCCGCACTTACACTCGCTATACTATAATACCCCATGCACTTGCTGTATTTTATTATTTGACAAGCAAGTTTTTGGTGCCATTGTCGGGAATTTGTATTAATTTTTAAGGTTATGGACTTCGGACAAGTTTTACTTTTCTTTATCATAAAATCTCCATAAAAAATTTAAAAAAATTAGAAAATTCAAAAAAAATATTATTTTTTATTTGAAAATTTTCAGATTTTATTATTTCCGTTAGTCCATAAAAAAATTAAAAAAATAATAAAAACATAAATTAAAAAAATTCTTCGAGAAGCATTTTTTTCCTTTATCTCTCTCTCTCTCTCTCTCTCTCTATATATATATATATATATATATATATATATATATATAATATGGGAGAGGGGTGTTTGAATAGTGCCAACAAATTAACTGTTGCGATCGAATTTTTTTGGGCGATCTAAGGGCATGAGGTTTTGCCATGTCACCACTTAGCATTGTGACATGGCAAATGAGACAAAACACTCTTTCAATCCCAAACCCTCCCCCTCTCATTTACTTTGGTCTCTCTCATTTCTCCTCTGTTCCCCTTTCAATAAAAACCCTCCTAACCCTACCCATGCCCGTCGCCGCCCTCCATCTCCACCCTACACCTACAGGTAGTCTCTCTTACCCTATTACACATGCATACAAACACGAACACAGCCCTCTATTGATGATCTCTCACACCAACACGCACGGACGCATGCACACACCCACAAATTTCTAATGGTTTGTTTGTGTTTTGTTTTGAATATCTAATGTTTTTTAGGTTTTGTTTTGAAGATCGATTCGGGTATGACCTCTTCTGTCTTTAGTTTTTTTTTTGTACATTTTGATGTTTTGTAAACCCTAATTTTTAAGGTTTTTTTCAATCATGGTTTGTGGCCATCAAAGGAGGTGATAGATGTAACACCCCGTAATTTTGAGGATTTAATATTTAATTATTTTTGGGAGTTATAAAAATATTTAAATTGGAGAAACTTAAATTCATGAGTTGGAGAATTTAATTGAGTCAGCTGAATTATTTATAATTGGCGACTTTTAAGTTTAATGGCTCAAAATCTCATGCGTCACATTTTGAGGTTGAAATTTGGAAATTTTCAAAAGTATTTCGGATGGCAATTCCGAGTGCGCGGTTGCGTCCGGATTGATCGAGATAGTCAGAAAAGAGTACCCGTGGGTAGTAATTGGGTCTCGGAGAATTTTTGGGCATAGCTGGGCCCACATGGGGTGACTTAGGCCTTTGTAATTAGACCCACATGGCCAAAAACGGGATTGGATGTTTTTAACCTAATTGAGAGATTAGGGAACGACAGTCAACTCAACTCTAAGCCTAGGGCTTGAGAGGAAAATTGGGGGAAAGCAAATCAAGAGCCAATTTGGGGATGTTGGAGCCAAATTAAGGGACTACACCAACGGATCAGACACTACGAACAATTGCAGGCAAGTGGTTAACTGTTGTGATTCCTAATTTGATGATAATCAATTCATATCATACTGATGTGTAAATCAAAATTTCGTTTTGGGTGTGTAACCAAAAATTAAAATTGGGTTTTTGGAAATTAAAATACCTTAATGGGATTAAGGGTGAGATTTATTGTGTTTATGATTCTAGAATGTAGAGGAATGGATCGTATGTTAAAAACACTAAGAATAAATGGTTAATTGCTCATAATATGAATGAAATTCGTATTGGGGATTTGAAACCCGGATAATACCCAAATCGGGAAAACCTTGGAATTTATGGATATTGATGATTAATTAAGGTCGGTGAGATGTTTAGACCCTTATCTCATATGGAGGATATGTTATTTGTGTTTGGGTAAGGGCTTATATTGAGAATCAAAGCTTTAAGTTTCGTCCATGGCTGACAGTGGCTGGAGAGGAAAAATACTGGAACGATCGATCGATCGACCCAGGGGGCTCGATCGATCGATGATGGCGAAATCTGGGCAGTTTGGCCAGTCTGTTATATAAAGGGGAATTTAGTTGAAAGTTAAGTTTCATACATTAATAAGTGATAAATAATTATGAAAAAAATATTCCTAGAAATTATGGGAGAAAGTAATTGGGACTAGGATGAATTTATGTGGGCACTTAATGGATGGATTTAAGAAATTTTATTCCAAAATAGTGAGATACGGATCAAGTGAGCGAATCCGGGTATATTGGTCAAGCGACCCCAAGGTAGTGAATTAAGTTTGGAGATCAACTAATTAATTTAGAGTCGGGATATAGACTCGGGAAATATTTAATTTCGGGCCAAGTGATCGAGTTCGGGGTATATTGATAATTATAGGTAAATATAATTGGAAAATTTATGGAGATGCATGTGTGACACATTGTGAGCGAAAATTTGGGAATGAAATTATGAGAGGTAAAATGGACCAAGTGAGCGAGTCCGGGTATGTTGGTTAAGTGACACCAAAGTATTTAATTAATTATTGAGAGAGAGTAATTAATTTGGAGTCAGAATATAAACTCAGGAAATATTAAGTTATGGACCAAGTAAGTGAGTCCGGGGATAACGGTTGGGTGACACCAAGTTATTAAATTAATAAGTGTGATAATTAATTTAATTAGAGTCGGATTTTAGACTTGGGTAGGATTAAATTAATAAATGAGATAATTAATTTAATTAGAGTCGGATTGTAGACTCGGGTAGGATTAAATTAATAGGTGTGATAATTAATTTAATTAGAGTTGGATTGTAGACTCGGGGAGGTATTGAATTAATAAGTGTGTTAACTAATTTTATTAGAGTCGGACCAGAGACTCGGATTGGTGTACATTAATTAATGTGTGAATTAATTAACTGGAAGTCGGACCACAGACTCGGATCGGTATTAAATTAATGGGTGTGTTAATTAATTTAATTAGAGTCGGACGATAGACTCGGGGAGGTATTAAATTAATATGTGTGTTAATTAATTTAATTAGAGTCGGACGATAGACTCGAAGAGGTATTAAATTAATATGTGTGTTAGTTAATTTAATTAGAGTCGGACCATAGACTCGGGGAAAGTATTGTATAAATTGAGGCGTGAGTTAAAAATATTAGAGTCGGACCATAGACTCGGCAAGACGATAAATTATTAAGTGAGAAAATTAATTTCGTTGAGTCAGGCCATAAACTCAGGAAATTATAGGCAGTGTACGGGATTTTAGTACACGGTAAAGCCGGAGTTTATATTATATATATACGATGTAGTGATAGTATATATATATATATACGTGTATATATTGTGTGTGATATTAAATTACAGGCAGTGTACGGGATTTTAAGTACACGGTAAAGCCGGGGTTTATATTATATATATACGGTGTAGTGATAGTATATATATACGTGTATATATTGTGTGTGATATTAAATATTAGTGAGTAGATATTTATTCAATTTATATACTCTAATGCTATCAAGGGAGGTTGCGCGATGTGGGTGAACCCCCTAGCTTGAGGAGTAGGGAGAGTATATCCCCAGGTCATAGCGTCCGGTATATATGGGTGAGGGATTTATCTCACTTTCAGGGAAGGAATATGACCACCTCCACTACATTGATATTTTGGGCCAAGTTGGTGAGCGATTCCAACCTGGGGAAACTAGGTTTTGTGAGCACACCTAGTGAGATAGCATTTCAGAGAGAATCATCCGGCGAGGGTATACTCGAAGGGATGGATATACGTATATTATATGTGTGGGTATTGTGGTAAAGGTACGTATATAATGGTAGTAAATATTATATACGGGTAATAATACAGTGTGTGATATATTTATTTTATATAACTTGTGACACGGTTATATGCTACTATTTAAGAGAAACTAATTAAGTTAATTGTGAGATAACTTATAATTCAAGAATCATTATACTCAGGTTAGAGTAGTATGGCAAGGGATGGTTATACCAGGACTAATTGGACGGGGTAGTACAACTAGGTGGGGTTAAAGTAACCGGTAGGTGTGCACAATAGTGGAGGGGTGAGAATGTCCACAAGGGAGTGCGACACTAACTTCAATATAAAGCGCATTCATGCATTTTAAATTACTGCAGTTAATTCACTTGCTAAATATTTTCAAAATGTTTTGGGTTCTAACCCTTGCTATAAAACTATTTTCAAAACCTTTATGTGTCCAGCCACAAGGACTCCAGGATTGATATTCTATTCCAGGGACACGGAGTTGCGGCATTTGTGGATGCTAGCAGGAGTTTGGATTAGACGCATCATTCATTCATTCCTAGAGTAGGAATCTTGTATCAGTTTTAGTTTTATTTAGGGCATGTCGCTCAGACTTTCAGTTCAGTTTTCAGACTTATTTTATTCCGGTATTGGATATTTGTATTGGATTATTTCACTTTGGTGGCCGTTGGTTTATTCAGCAAGTTGTGTAATTATTTATTCAGTTGAGTTTTATTAAGTTGTGTGAATGGTTTATATTTATTTCCGCCCTACTGTTTTGTTTAAATTAAAAAGTTAAAATTTGGCACCAACTTTTGGAATACTAGGTGGTTAGTAAGTTTTAAAAAGTTTTCGACAGTGATGCTAAGGATGATCCAACTGGGATTCCTGTTCTAATTTGGTATAGGACTGATCACCCAGTATTTTATTAGGCGAGGTGTCACAGATGGTATAAGAGCATCAGGTTTTAGTGTCCTTAGGATCTGTACGACTTTTCACGTTTCGGCTTAGCAATCTTTCATATAGAGCCCTATTATAGGATTGTTGTATTCTCATACGTATGCGCATATACGTTCTTCTGCGAAATTTATATTTGAGAGTGAACTCATACAAATTCGATTCTCATTCCAGATGACGCCCAGGAGAGAGAGAGCAGCAAGGGCAGCAGGGGGAGATGAGACGAGGGAGACTCGTCAGGAGCAAGAGTTACCGCAGCAATGGCCAGAGATGATTTTGGCAGCACAGGTAACTGAAGTAGTGGCATAGGCAGTTGAAGCGATGATGGTCACAAGGGCAGGGTACTTTCCACGGGATGAACCACTAGTGTTAGTGGCGCCGGATGTTTAGACTCACGCGGGGTCGTCGGGGTGGAAACAAGAAAGAGAGGTTATTCTTAGTGAAACCTATCAGAGTTGCGAGGGGGTTCAGATGTAGTGCTAGCATGTCAAGGAAGAGAGATATCCAGCGTCACCTACGCATGGGAGATTGCGATGAGGTGCGGAAGAAAATGCTAACCACTTTTAGTTTAGTGGGAGTATTGCTACAGTGGTGGGAGTCGATCACCACAGTTAACGAAAGGGACACACTAGCTATTGCAGAGTTTTGGGTGCGGTTCGACCGCAAGTATTTTCTTCCAGCGGTTGAGACCTAAACGAGGAGAACATTTTGTGAGGTGACTCAAGGGGGAGTTCAGTGGCCGATTACGAGGAAGAATTCACTCGTTGGCAAAATTTTGTACCAGATGAGGTAGGCAAGGAAAAGAGAAAGAAAGGAAAGTTTATGGACGAGTTAGTCTGGAGAATCAGACAACCTATAATTGATAATTCCGCATTAGTAGATTAAACTGATGTCGTTAACGCAGCACTCTGATACTGTCGGGAATATCGCTTTCACGAGAAAGAAAGCGGGAGGGGCGTGGGAACTAGCCAGTCGGATAAGACAGAAGGGAATAATACCAGTGGGGTATCCCAACATCAGACTGAGGGAGTTCAGGGGTAGGATTTACGGTAGGGAAATCTTGCCAAACGATTTAGAACTAGAGGCTATCGGCAGGATGGCCAGGAATTCCAATAAGGTCGGCATGGAAGGGACCAGTGGTAGGGTGAATGTATTAGAAGGTGTTTCGTTTGTGGGGGAAGCGAGACACATGAAGAGAGATTGTCTTAAGCGAGTTAAGGGTCAACTACAGGATGAGGTCCTGGATGTACATCCACTAAAACAAGTCATGGGCACATTCGGGCAGGGAGAAGATGCTCCGGTTGCCGAGGATCAGCCGTTGCAGCTGGAGTATGGAGGTAATTATTTTTACCCTATGGGCGTGGGGTATATTTTTGAGTGACAAGGAGGATGTCACAATATAAGAACTAATTTTCACTAGAATTCACAAATGAGTCGAATTTAGTGGGTATGTTGGCGGTAGCAGCCATAGTATGTGGATAAACTTTCCGTGGGGTAGCGGAGTTCCTTGGTGTTCTTCACGGGAGAGTGGAGGTGTACACTGAGTGAATGTTTGAATTATGCGAAGAGTTACTACTTTCGAGAATTATGGGAGTAGGGTTGATAATATTTCCTAAATATTGGCAGGATAGAGATGGAATTGAACTATTGTGAATAGTGGGGGTAAGTTTTGGTGTTCGCGACACCAGGATATGATTGGTACGAGGTATCACCTGAGAGGGAGTTTAGCCTATATATATGTGTGTAATTATGTTATATTGTGTGGTGCGATAGACACAAAGTGAGGTTTTGTGTTCTCACATTTTATCCCGGTAAGTATGGATGTTTACTAAAGCGAATCAAGGTGGTTAGAATTATTTTCGAGCAAAGAGAGATAGCTCGGGGTATAGTTTGCGCAAGACCTAGTGATAGTAAGGGGCGCGGTATTTTACGTTGTCTTTGGTAACATGAGGGTAAGCGCATATACTTTTGTGTTGAGAGACAAGCATTTTGTGGGGAGATGTTTTGACGTTAGCACATGGGTTCGTTACCCGGGCAGTAAATATATGTATATATATATATATATATATATATATATATATATATATATATATATATTACGGGTTACGACTAGCATAGTCGGGTAACTTTCGTGCGGTAAAGCACGGGGATAGGGTGTATGGGCACCCGGGTTAATTAAGGCAAAGTTCGTGCTGTTAAGCGCGGATATAGGGTGTACGGGCGCCCTGGTTAATTTTAAATGCATACTTGTGTAACGTATGGTTAGAAGCGGATGGGATAGATATAGCGGGCTTGGAGGCACATGACTAGAGAGTAATATGCGAAACTTAGAATATTACGCTCATCTTAATTTCGAGGATGAAATTCCTTTGTAGGGGGGGGGGGGGGGGAGTATGTAACACCCCGTAATTTTGAGGATTTAATATCTAATTATTTTTGGGAGTTATAAAATAATTTAAATTGGGGAAACTTAAATTCATGAGTTGGATAATTTAATTAAGTGAGCCGAATTATTTATAATTGGCGACTTTTAAGTTTAATGGTTCAAAATCTCATGCGTCACATTTTGAGGTCGAAATTTGAAAATTTTGAAAAGTATTTCGGATGACAATTCCGAGTGACCGGTTGGGTCCGAGTGGGTCGAGATAGTCAGAAAAGAGTACCCGGGGGTAGTAATTGGGTCTCGGGGTATTTTTGGGCATAGCCGGGCCCACACGGGGTGAGTTGGGCCTTTGTAATTAGACCCACATGGCCAAAAACGGGATTGGATATTTTTAACCTAATTGAGAGATTAGGGAACGACAGTCAACTCAACTCTAAGCCCTGGGCTTGAGAGGGAAATTGGGGGAAAGAAAATCAAGAGCCAATTTGGGGATGTTGGAGCCAAATTAAAGGACTACACCAACGGATCAGACACTACGAACAATTGCAGGCAAGTGGTTAACTGTAGTGATCCCTAATTTGATGATAATCAATTCATATCATAGTGATGTGTAAATCAAAATTTCTTTTTGGGTGTGTAACCAAAAATTAGAATTGGGTTTTTGGAGATTAATATACCTTAATGGGATTAAGGGTGAGGTTTATTGTCTTTATGATTCTAGAATGTAGAGGAATGGATCATATGTTAAAACCAGTGAGAATAAATGGTTAATTGCTGATAATATGAATGAAATTCGTATTGGGAATTTGAAACCCGGATAATACCCAAATCGGGAAAACCTTGGAATTTATGGATATTCATGATTAATTAAGGTCGGTGGGATGTTTAGACCCTTATTTCATATAGAGGACATGTTATTTGTGTTTGGGTAAGGGATTAGATTGAGAATCAAAGATTTAAGTTTCGTCCATGGCTCACAGTGGCTGGAGAGGACGAATACTTGAACGATCGATCGATTGACCCAAGGGGCTCGATCGATTGATGATGGCAAAATCTGGGCAGTTCGGCCAGTTTGTTATATAAAGGGGAATTTAGTTGAAAGTTAAGTTTCATACATTATTAAGTGATAAATAATTATGAAACAAATATTCCTAGCAATTATGGGAGAAAGTAATTGGGACTAGGATGAATTTATGTGGGCACTTAATGGATGGATTTGAGAAATTTTATTCCAAAATAGTGAGATACGAATCAAGTGAGCGAATCCGGGTATATTGGTCAAGCGACCCCAAGGTAGTGAATTAAGTTTTCAAATCAAAAAATTAATTTAGAGTCGGGATATAGACTCGGGAAATATTTAATTTCAGGCCAACTGATCGAGTTCGGGGTATATTGATAATTATAGGTAAATATAATTGGAAAATTTATGGAGATGCATGTGTGACACATTGTGAGCAAAAATGTCGGAATGAAATTATGAGAGGTAAAATGGACCAAGTGAGCGAGTCCGGGTACGTTGGTTAAGTGACACCAAAGTATTTAATTAATTATTGAGAGAGAGTAATTAATTTGGAGTCGGAATATAGACTCGGGAAATATTAAGTTATGGGCCAAGTAAGTGAGTCTGGGGATAATGGTTGGGTGACACCAAGTTATTAAATTAATAAGTGTGATAATTAATTTAATTAGAGTTGGATTGAAACTTGGGTAGGATTAAATTAATAAGTGTGATAATTAATTTAATTGGAGTCGGATTGTAGACTCAGGTAGGATTAAATTAATAGGTGTGATAATTAATTTAATTAGAGTCGGATTGTAGACTCGAGGAGGTATTGAATTAATAAGTGTGTTAGCTAATTTTATTAGAGTCGGACCAGAGACTCGGATTGGTGTAAATTAATTAATGTGTGAATTAATTAACTGGGAGTCGGACCACAAACTCGGATCGGTATTAAATTAATGGGTGTGTTAATCAATTTAATTAGAGTCGGACGATAGACTCGGGGAGGTATTAAATTAATATGTGTGTTAATTAATTCAGTTAGAGTCGAACGATAGACTCGGAAATGTATTAAATTAATATTTGTGTTAGTTAATTTAATTAGAGTCGGACCATAGACTCGGGGAAAGTATTATATAAATTGAGGTGTGAGTTAAAATTATTAGAGTCGGACCATAGACTCGGGAAGACGATAAATTATTAAGTGAGAAAATTAATTATGTTGAGTCGGGCCACAAACTCAGGAAATTATAGGCAATGTACGGGATTTTAGTACATGGTAAAGCCGGGGTATATTTATTATATATACGGTGTAGTGATAGTATATATATATATATATATATATATATATATATATATATACGTGTATATATTGTGTGTGATATTAAATTAAAGGCAGTGTACGGGATTTTGAGTACACGGTAAAGCCGGGGTTTATATTATATATGTACGGTGTAGTGATAGTATATATACATACGTGTATATATTGTGTGTGATATTAAATATCAGTGAGTAGATATTTATTCAATTTATATACTCTAATGCTATCAAGGGAGGTTGCGCGATGTGGGTGAATCCCCTAGCTTGAGGAGTAGGGAGAGTATATCCCCAGGTCATAGCGTCCGGTATATATGGGTGAGGGATTTATCTCACTTTCAGGGAAGGCATACGACTGCCTCCACTACGTTGATATTTTGGGCCAAGTTGGTGAGCGATTCCAACTTAGGGAAACTAGGTTTTGTGAGCACACCTAGTGAGATAGCATTTTAGAGAGAATGATCCGGCGAGGGTATACTCGAAGGGATGGATATACGTATGTTATATGTTTGGGTATTGTGGTAAAGGTACGTATATACTGGTTGTAAATATTATATATGGGTAATAATACAGTGTGTGATGCATTTATTTTATATAACTTGTGACACGGTTATATGCTACTATTTAAGAGGAACTAATTAAGTTAATTGTGAGATAACTTATAATTCAAGAATCATTATACTCGGGTTAGAGTAGTATGGCAAGGGATGGTTATACCAGGACTAGTTGGACGGGGTAGTACAACTAGGTGGGGTTAAAGTAACCGGTAGGTGTGCACAATAGTGGAGGGGTGAGAATGTCCACAAGGGAGTGCGACACTAACTTAAATATGAAGCGCATTCATGCATTTTAAATTACTGCAGTTAATTCACTTACTAAATATTTTCAAAATGTTTTGGGTTCTAACCCTTGCTATAAAACTATTTTCAAAACCTTTTAGGTGTCCAGCCACAGAACGCCGGGATTGATATTCTATTCCAGGGACACGGAGCTGCGGCATATGTGGATGCTAGAAGGAGTTTGGATTAGACGCATCATTCATTCATTCTTAGAGTAAGAATCTTGTATCAATTTCAGTTTTATTTAGGGCATGTCGCCCATACTTTCTGTTCAGTTTTCAGACTTATTTTATTCCGGTATTGGATATTTGTATTGGATTATTTCACTTTGGTGGCTGTTGGTTTATTCGGCAAGTTGTGTAATTATTTATTTAGTTGAGTTTTATTCAGTTGTGTGAATGGTTAATTTTTATTTCCGCATGTACTGTTTTGTTTAAATTAAAAAGTTAAAATTTGGCACCAGCTTTTGGAATACTAGGTGATTAGTAAGTTTTAATAAGTTTTCGACAGTGATGCTAAGGATGATCCAACTGGGATTCCTGTTTTAATTTGGTATAGGACTGATCACCGGGTATTTTATTAGGTGGGGTGTCACAATAGATTTGTCAACACTGTGAAGAAGCTACAGACGGTAGAGAATGTCTATTCGGGTATGACTTCTTATCTCTTTAGTTTTTTTTGTACATTTTGATGTTTTGTAAACCCTAATTTTTAGGGGGGTTTTGAATCATGGTTTGTGTCCATCGAAGGAGTTGATGGATTTGTCAACACTGTGAAGAAGATACGGAGGACAGAGATTCAATGTATGAATATTATGTAGATTTAATTTCATGTTTAGGCTTATTGTTTGATGTTTAGGTGTTTCATTCGTGTTGGATGAATTTCAGAGTACTGTTGATAAGGTTTCAATTATATATTTATGGGTTCTTCATTCCAGATTTATTAAGATTTTCACTGTCTCTGATTTGGTATATTACTAGAATATTTCACCATTTTCAGATATTCAGCTGTAAGGATATTAGTTTATGTATGTATAACATAGGTAATAATATTTATTTGACATTAAGTATTACTTTTGTTGAACCATCTAATCTGCTTGCTAATTTATCAACAGACCAACTGAAGGGCTTGACGATGAATTGGGCAATATATCATTTTGATGTCTGAAAGGAACATGTAATCATTCTAAACTCACGTCACCTATTTTTGTTACTTGGTGTTTGTCTTTCTTAACAACCTATATTAACCATTTCAACAAGTCGGTATATATAGATCCAAAACTAACCTACACGTTGATTGATGTGGGTAGAATATTTGTTTAATATGTTAAGCCAAAGAATGGTTACATGGGTGGGTGTTGGGACACTGCAATGAATGGGTGTACTAATTTTTACTGAATTCTTAAAATGAATGAGTGTTGACTTTGCTTTTATAATTTCAAACTTTTTATTGTTGAATTATGTTGTAATTTCTTTGGATTTATTGATGACTAGATACTTATATTGAATCTTTCAGGTAAATACACTCATGTCCTTTACATGGAAGTTAACTAATGCTTCCATGTAATGCCCTTTACATGGAATCCTCTGCTACATGAATAAATTACAGGTGAATTCGTACTTGAATAAATTACTGTTATAAACTTGCATTTAAAGTTTGAATATTTGGTGTTACTTGATTTATAATCAAAATTTGATATTACTTATCATTTTTTCAACTATGTTTTGTAGTTGATGATATTATGGTGTGAACGGAGATGTTGCAAACACTCATGGGGTATTCACGTCTCTTTTAGGCAGTACTGATTATTTATGGGGTTTTAATTCTCTCTAATGATTGATTCGAGTTGAATTGGTTTTAAGCCATTAATATTTGTATTAAACAAAGCTAATTTTGTAGTTTTGCAGATCTGATACCATCATTTTTGTTGGTTAACCAAGGATGCCTAGAAGGACATGGTAAAGAATTTACATCCTATGGTTATATCCATGGAGTTGAGGCCAACGCCAATCATGTAACAATTAAAATATATGTAACAGTTCTATTAAGTACCTCCTCCCTCGGATCATATCATTTTCATAATATAAATCTTGCATGTAATGAACTAATTTTAGATGTTTATATTACACACAAGTTTTTGCAGTGATGATCACACTGGATTGCCAAGGCACCACCCACTGCACCAAATGTCTGAGCAATAAAACGGGTGACAGAGGAGAACAAGGAGTCGCCTCCAACATCGACGGTACCAGTGGGATTAAAACTGACCCCACCCAGGGCATCAGAAATGATGTCGAATATGTATAAGAGCACTAAAAGGAGGGTGGTGATTAGAAGATATGTAATCCACTAGACCCCAACGACTGAGGCTACGACGATGGTGAGAGGGCCCAACGTGGATGTGCAAAACACCCACAATTGGCGTTTGTAAATACCCTTTTCTCTGTTATTTGTTTCCTATCTCTACTCAAGATCTGTAATTTTGAATCCTATTCTTTATCTACTTTGTAGTGACTTTTGTCTTGACATTTGCTGTTTTGTAGATGTGTTTGAGGTTCTCTTTTTATTATCCCTTTCCGTCGATTTTATGAAAATATGAAAATGTGAGTTTCTTTGTATTTTCTTTTGTTTGGGTGCTTGGAAACTAGAAGGGAAAGTTTTTTTCTTCCCTTTTCCCATTAATTTCCTGGAAACCACTTGGAGCTTCCCGATGGGTATTCTTTATATCTTTAATATTCAACGGCTGAATTTTAATTTGTTGAATAACTTCACTATCATCCAATGAGTCATTATGACCATTAGTATCAACATGTATATGGATGTTTTGGAGGTGCTGAGTAGCCTCCTCCACTCTAATACTGATATTTCAAAAAAAAGTTCAGTTCCAAACCTTGATCACAACCTTTATGTTTGTGAACTTGGCCTTCAAAATAAGCATGGTGGCCCCTGCTACCCTGATCTAAAATGTCTCCACTGCGTCTAGAAGTGTTGGACCTTGAATCCTCTTTTATTTCCTTTTAATATTATTTTTCATCATTTTTTTCTTTAAGTGACAATGCAGATATCATAATTCAAGATGCACACACACTCGAGTTATATAACCCCGTGATTCATTTTTTCCCATCAGTACATGAATTATATTTATACTCATATATGCTTTTTTACTTTAATTTGATTGGTCTCATACAGTTTTCTATGATATGTTCAGCAGATTCAATCCTTGAACAAGTATTTTTATCTATATTTGATTTTTTTTTTTTGCCTATGTTTGGCGTTTCCTTTTTTTTAAACTAAAACTCTATTGTTTATTATTCTATTATGATTTGGGCTTCTCTTTGAGGTTAACACTTACCATAATACAATCAGAAACAATACGAATCCCTCTAATCAAGTTGTTATACATATGTCTATTACCATTATTTCTTTATTTTTATTTTTAACTTCCTCCCCCCCCCCTTTTCTGCATATAATGTTGTCAGTACTCTGATTGGAGGTATGTTATAGTTTGTACTAATTTGCGCGAAAACACGACATAACCCATTATGTTTTGCAAAAAGCCCAAATAGGGTGCGCTATTGATGACATGGAATGTGACCTATGCAAGAACCGTTATATTCCATAAACTCTGCCCCCAATTGAACAATATTCTAAGCCGAACTATAGCAGAATCTCTCCATTAGTAAATTCATACTTACAGCTGAATTATTTATTTAAACTTATTTATAATGTTATGCAATTGGAATATTCATAAATTAGTTTCATACCTGGCAATATTCATACCTGTGTATGTATAGTCATGACATGTATAGCTCCTAAAAAGATTATGAACATGTATAGAACTTATTTTTATATTTCCAGTTATATCAGTTTTTAGTGGGAACCATAACAAGTATATAGTTCATCCATGTTATTTGTCTTGCACTCTTGAATCTGCTTCTCTTCACCGGACAAGTCATCTCTAGGTACTAATATTGCTGTTACTATTGAACATACAGGTCTCTAGGTACTAATATTGCTATTACTATTATTTTGAACACCAATTATGCAGGTAACAGAGTAAATATTTCTTTACTAATATTTTGAACACCAATTATGCAGGTCACAATAAAAGATCAATTCGATGTATATGTATCGTTACATGTACATGAAGGTGAAGATTTTTTTCAAATCCCCACATAAACTTGAGATAAAAGAATGCGTTTCTCATATTTCATGAATCTAGGTGTGAGAACATAGGGGTTTGAAATTCTCACATAAACTCATAATTGAAATATGAGAATTTTGAGATCAATTAGAATCCTATCTCAAGTTTATGTGAGAATTTGAAAAAAAAAATAACCCCTACTAATCGATCTCCAATATAGCCCCTCACATTTACCCCATCTCCAATTCTGAAATATGAGAAAACCAAGTTTGAAATTCTCACATAAACTCATAATTGGAGATCGATTAGTAGGGTTATTTCTCCAATGCTGCCTTCTTCCCCAACGTGCATCTTAGTTTAGGTGTGGTTTTTGTGTAGTTGATAGGGACAAAATTGCAGCAGCAGGAAGCGGAGCCAAATTGCCTGATCAGCTCATGAGCCAGGATTGTGAAAAAGGCAGTGTGTGAGTAATGACCGTACAGTGGGCGACTGCATTTACCAGATCGTTTCAAGTGGCAGCTATGGGAGTTTCTATGCACATATTCCTAGCCTTTTGGAATTCTGAATACCAGTATCCCGTTGTTGCTTAAGTGTGGGAGGAGTGGAAACATTAATGACCATAGGTACCACGAGGATATTTCAGCCGAGGCACCAGTGGTAGGTAGAAAAAAGAGTGTTTCAGTAAAAACATGGTATGCTACATTTATCTGTAGCTATTTTTTTTTGCGGATTCTATCAACATCTACGTCAATTATATTTCAGTAAACATGGTATGCTACATGTGGTATGATTTAATACTCAAATTCTGAGTTTGTATATCAGAGAATATATAATCATGTATATCAGATGGATGCAGGCATATATGACGATTGTATATACACCTATATCAGTGAATATACAATCTGATATATCGTGTATATATAATATGATATATCGTGTATATACAATCTGATATATCGTGGATGCAGACATATATCACGATTGTATATCACGATATACAATCTGATATACAATCTGTTTTTTTCAGTGGATGCTATATCATGAATTCACTGGAAAAAAAAAGTAGAAGTCACTACCGGTATTATATCGAATCAATTTTTTTGAGTGAATTTTTACTTTATCCTTGATTGAGCTCCAGCATTCATCCATTGATGGGCCTGTTTACACAACTGTATTATTGTTGGTTTGTTAAATTATACAAGGACACATATACAAATTACCACCATTATTTTCATCTTTTTTATTATTTGATTTCCCGGTCTATGTCCCCATCCATTTTTAGATTATGGTCGTCCTTTTGGTTGCAAATAAAAGTTGATGTTGCTTCCCATTCACATTTTCCATTGAAGCAAGCATGGAGAAACTTGAAGTAATCAGAGCAGCTTTTAGAAACTGGAATGCCTAGAGCAAGCAGATTGGGTGAGTTTATGTTATTTACGAGTGTGTTTTTGTAGGCAAGCGTGTCCTATTTGTGTGCGTGAGATCTAAGTTTCCATTGCCACTTATTTTTTCCCTTACATTTTTCTTTTTGGTCACCTAAAGTTGTATCCATACAGGATATTTTGTATAATTCTTATTAAGAAGTGTATAATTCGTGTTTAGGAAGAAATGATACTCTTCTAATATTCTATTTTGGTTTATACATAATATTTATACATAATCTTTCATTTATTTGTTTTTTCTCAATTTAATGAGCATTTCACATGATTCAAATTGACTATGAAATTATGTGGTCATAATATTTGTTAGCATTTGGATTTGTCTGTAATTATTTAATGTCTGAACAAAATTAACTATCAAACGCCTTATCCACAATACGGGTAAGAAATCCATGAGTAAATAATCAACAAAAAGTTTGACTTCATCACAGAGGGATAACTTGGACCTTTATCTTCTCTTTTTTCCTACACAATAGGGTTTAACTATGATGTCTTTTTATTTCATGTATATATAATTAGTATAATGAAAAATTATTTGAATGTTGTTGGATTATTTCTTATTTGTTAAGGAGGGTGGATAGTCCTATAAACATGAGAGATTACGGTCAATTTTTTTAAAATTACGCTTTGTTTTGGTGAGGGAATGCATTTTTTTCATTTTGAAATTACGTAATTTTGAAATTTTCGACGTTTTACGATTATGTCCTTTGGAAATTTTTGCCGTTTTGCGATTATGTACTTTGGAAATTTTCGTTGTGCCTTCAGGCACGGGCATACACTAGTATGTATATATATATATATATAGTGTGGTTATTTGTTTGCTTCTTTTTCGTGTTAAATTACACTCATAGCGCTTGTGTCATATTTTTTTTATGTCGCACCTTATGCTGGCTGTAGTTGTTTTGTGTTATTTTTCAGTAGTACATTAAAAAAAATAAGACGAAGAAAAAAAACAGGAAAAGTAAAGAAAAATTCAAAAAAGTGTGAAACGGTGACTGAACGTGAAGAAATCTTATGCGATCTTGACACGATTACAAGGAACTCTTGAAGAAGATTGAAACTTAGATGTTTCCCCTTATCGACATCAACTTAAACTTCGCCCCAGCGTAAACAAGTGGCCATAAAAGTCCACATCGGAGGTAATTTTTGTATGCTTCTATGTGGTTTAATTTAACATTTAAATTAACACGTTGCATAAATTTATTTAAGCGCAAAACCTATGTGAAAGATTAGGTGGGGATTCCATCACTCTTCCTTGGCCCGAAAATCACTAATTATCCAAGAATTTGTACATCCCAATCCATCATATTTAAATTTAAATTTAGTATACGTTTTGTGGGAGCCCATTTTCTATAATCCATGAGAGGAGTCGATCAGTTCTGATGGATTAACACGTGACCCGCCACAAATCATGACTCAATTTCCACGCGAGTGTTTTAGTGGTATAACAACACTTACGGATATGGTCAAATCAGGTACCAAAAATCTCTGATGAGATATTCATGTAACATATGGAAAATCCGCACGATACTTAGATTTCCTTAAATAACTAAAACTCTATAACACCATACCTATAAATTGTACACCCCAATGAGGTAAGGGGATTGACACTGGAGATTTTGAGAGATAATAAGAACAAGTAACCTCTCTCTGGACGTAGGTAAATTACCGAACCACATAAATCATTGTTGTGCTTGTGATTTCCTTTACTTTATGCTATTTGTTATTGTTTTCATAGAATCTCTTATTGTGATTTTTTTTGCACTCACAATTGGCGTCGTCTGTGGAAAATGATTTGTATTGCTATGAAAGCATTCATTACCAGGAAAGGTGTAACGTCTCACCACAATACCAACATACCTCAAGTCGATGACGTCCAAGAACACCTAGTTTCTCCTAAGGTTAGGTCCGAGATTCACCAGCATACAAACCCCAGGCTTTGCTAGGATAGGCAACCCTCTAAAGAAATCCATGGGACACCTAGTTCTACCCATATTTCTAGGTTGGTCGATGCTTATGAAGCTAGACTTCATGAAAAAGAGGATGTTACGCACCTCTAAGTAGAAGAAAATGCTCGCCAACATAGGCGACTTGAAAGAATGGAGAGAGACCTCCATAAGGCCACTGGAAACGTCATGCGAGGACTCCTAGGCCTCAGGCAAGTAACACTCGCAGCCGAGGAAGGGGATTCAGACGTGACCAAGAAAAACTAAACATGACAGGTCAGAGCGAGCTTGATTAGAGCGTGGTCAGCAGGAGAGGCACCACATAAGTAATGATCAACATGATGAAGACTTAAGGATTCTAGTCCATAGGGAGATGTACTAATATCCAGCTCACTGATGAGCTAGATCCACTAGAGATATATCCAGATGAGCTATCAATACTCATATGAAGTCCCCCTTTTCAAGGGAAATCGAGTAGGAGGATCCCCTAAAGAAATTAACTGTCCCCAAGTTCAAGTTCTAAGACGGGAAGATGGACCCAATAGACCATGTCAGGCAATATCCACAGGCAATGACCTTATGGAGCTATAACGACACACTTATGTGCAGGATGATACCTTCTATCCTACATGATTTAGCACACAAATTATTTAAGAGGCTTCCTCACAGGTCGATCAGTAATTTTGCAGCACTAGCGAAGACCTTCACAGTGTGATTCCTATATAGCAGTTCTCATCCCAAGAGGATCGATGCACTGCTCACAATGAAGAAAAATCCATGAGAGAACCTTTGAGACTATGCCAAAAGGTATTGCAAAGTTTTTAATGAGATCGAGGATTGCTCGGAGCAGGTTGCCGTATTATCCTTTAAAATTGGATTGTCGACTACCTCTTTGCTGCACCAATCCCTTACTAAAAAGGTGACAATCATCATCGATGATCTTATGGCTCGTATCAAGAAGTACGCCAAGTTGGAGGACGCGGTTCATTCTAGTGGAGGGGATAATGGTCGAGTAAAGGCGAATAAGGGAATAGAGAAGAACGATGCCTAAAAAAGGGAATCAAGAATGGGGGCAAGAATAGCTATAAGAATGGAAACATGGTTGACCCCTCCAAACCATTTCAGGCTATTAACATAGTCTTCAAGGAATCAATCTACATGATTATCACTAAGATTACAGATGAGACTTTTATCAAATGTCCCAAGAAGATGGACGGTGACCCAACTAAGAGAAACCACGTGTTGAGATGTGTGTTCTATAAGAAGAGAGATCACCAAACCGAGAATTTCAAAGCTCTAAAGTCACACTTGGAAAATATAGTTTAGGCAGGACACCTTAGCGAGTATATCAAGAAGAAAATAGATAAGGTCATAGACAGTAACATCAAAAGCGAGACAATGTCATCAACAATGATACAGGATATGAGTTTGTAATAATTTATGGGGCATCAAAACTTAAGTAGGTCCAGGGCAACGTCGTTCGAATGGATTAAAAAAGGTGACTTCCTTGATGTAAGCTTTTTAATTTGACCCTGCCAAGACTCAGGCTGGAAAGTGTCGGAGTCTTGAAGACGTCGACTTCACGAAGCACATCGTGTTCACTAAAAAAAATTTGGTTGGGTTCAGAACCCCACATCATGATGCATTGGTGATTACAATTATGATAGCTAATTAAGACGTTAACAAGATACTTATGGACCAGGTGAGTTCGTCTGAAGTGATGTACTTAAAACAATTACATAAACTAAAGTTGAATTTTGTCGACCTCAAAGAGGCCACTGTTCCACTGGTCATCTTTGCAGGGAGTATCACGATGCCATTAGGAAAGATAACAGGGCAGGAAACATCTAAAAGATAATTGAATTTTTAGTAGTAGATATTGAGTCCCCATACCATGTTATTCTAGGCAGAGGCTAGCTCCAAACTATTAAGGCCATACTATCCACCGATCATCAAAAGCTTAAGTGCATTATCGATCGATGAGTGGTCGAGATCTGTGGCGACCAGGCTACGACTAGAAAGTGCTTTATGGCAGTTATCCGCTCAAAGAAAGAAAAGAAGAAGGAACTAGAGAATCCCCAGGAGAAAGTTTAGAGGGGTTGTTCTCTCCAAATAGTAACTACGGTATGGTCGACCAGGGGTGGAAGAGACCCCGTCGATAGGGTCGAAGAAAGACTGGAAGGAGTTGTAACCGATGACAACTTAATCGAGAGGAAATTTTTGATTGGAGCTTCTCTCACCGAACAACTAAAAAAAAAGGTTAGTTACACTTATCAAAAGAAACATATATGTTTTCACATGGGAGACTTATGAGTTACTAGGGATTGACCCCAGCGTGGCCTGCCATGGCCTGCACGTCGATCCCACCTTCAAGCTGATCACTCAAACAGCTTGTCGAACATCCCTCGAGAAGGATAAGGTAGTGGAGAAAGAAGTAGGGAAGCTACTGGATGCAGGATCCATCAGGGAGGTTCAGTTCCCTGGATGGTTATCCAACCCAGTGGTGGTACCAAAATGTAATGGCAGTTACAGGGTTTGTATCGATTTCACCGGCCTCAACAGGGCATGCCCCAATGATAGCTTCCATCTCCCAAAGATAGATCAGTTAGTTGACACCACAGGGACACATGAGAGGATGAGCTTCTTAAATGCTTACTTAGGCTATCACCAAATCAACCTATACAGACCCGACCAGGATAAGACCTCTATAAGGGCATTGCCTGTCATAATTTAGTACGTCGTATACCTCTACAAGTCGTCGAAGGATTGAGAAGATTTCATATATAAGAGACAAATCCGAATTACAAGAAAACTTGAACATTCAAGCCCAGCAAGAAAGAATTTGGCAAAAGATGTTTAAGTTATATTTACATTTTACATTAAAAGTGTTGGGATATTTTTGTGAAAGATAAAATATTTTTTATTTATGAAAAATGATTTTTGAAATGCTTTTAAATGGCTATAGTTTTTCAAAAATATTTTATCTTAAAATTTTCAGATAAATATTTTTGATCTCGTGAACAGTTTGAAGTTTTAAGGTTTTTAAGATATTTAAAAGACTGAAGCATTCTGAGTTATGTGTATGATGTCGTTCGAATGACATCGTACTTGGTTCAAACGAGATCAAATCTCGCTCAAACAACATCGTGTCGTTCGAACAAGAGGAATTTTTATCTGACATATCACCGCCTTGATTTTTAATATAAATTGAGTGTCAAACTTCTCGATTTTCATATGGAGAAAAATCGGTTTTCACATAATAGATTTTTATACTATTCTCCAATCATTTGAAGGTTCATAACTTTTGTTTTACAATTAACAATCCCAATTGATTTTGTGTGAGTTGTTTTGTGGAACCCAAAACATAGTTTTCTATTCTTCATTATTTGTGGGGAGATCTCCATAACCGAGAGTTGCATGCTATTTTGGAGGGAGTCTCTGCGGAGTTTTAAGACTGCGTGTCTGGACTGTGTGTCCTTGTGGCATAGCTGCGTGTGAACCATTGTTGATTTCTAGCCGTTTCTTTGAATGTTTGATGAATACGCTGTGCGTTACACTTGTAGGCAATTATCAGGTTGTATGTAAGTCAATGGTCTTGTAAACTTGTCAAAGTTCTAGAAATAAAAAGGTTTTGCCCTGAGGGGATTTTTCCTGAACTTTGTGTCACATACTTTATTTATGACGGTTTGACACTTGCACACAAGTTCCTATTTGAGTTTCAGTGCTAAATTAATTTGATTAATAAATTGACACTAATTAAATAAGTTTGTGATTGGAATTTGTGCATCTATTCGAGTCTTTATCACACGTAGGTTTTACAAATTGGCATCAAAGCTTTTTAAACCAAGAGCATACCTTTTAAAAATTGGTAGCAAAGCAGGTTACACTAATTTATCACGTATTCCTATTTTACGTAAAAATTGTGTGATAATGATTTTTTGAAAAATCTGATTTTTTAAAAAGTTTGTCGCAATGTTTCCAAAATAAAACTTATATAATCGGTTGCCAATTTTTGATGGGTCTAATGGAGTTATTCCAAAAGATGTCACCATCTTTGGAAAACTCCACCGCACCTACCGATTGAGATCTAGTCATGTTTGCTACCATAGGTTAATCTACATGATGTTATTTTTTGTCTATTGCTAGTATGTACCATTTGTTTTATACTTTGATAGTATTTTTGTTTTCTTTTCTTATTTTGGTACTATTTTGGATCTGGGTGCCCATTCCAGGAACTGTGTTTTCAAAATTTTCTCACTGGACAAAACTGCATGACATTCTGAATGATCTGGTAAATTTTTCTCTTATCGTTTTAACTAGAATCCTTCTCGCAAGATCACCTGTCGTTGAAATCAAAATGAGTCTCATTCAAACGACCCATGGAATTACTCTTGTTTGCAGTCCTCTGGTTCATATTGTTATTTTATGTGGTAATGATGGGCTGTCTTTGAATAGTGTTCGAAAAATAACAAAAGATTTTCTTTTTTTAGAAAAATTTGAAAAATCCAAAAAGATTTTTGTATTTTGTTTGAACCTTATATGAATTGACATTTAGGATGACCAAGTCATAACTTCATGCCATATCCATGTGACTATTCGATATTGTTTTCAGACAATGTATTGTATCATTCATGTGCTTTACAAAGTTTGGAATCTTTGAGATGATATAGTGTAACTACCTACATTATTGACTCTTCTTATCCTTTATTTCACGCATGCACTGATTTGTTTGACTTTTGTGCTTGTCTATCACATGTTGGTTAAGTGTTTCCATCTTAATTATGTTTATACAACGAACTAAATGCGATAAAACTTGACAAAAAGTAGTGCATGATATAAACCGTTAGTGAGTTTGTGTGTTTTATTTTGAAAAACGGGGAAGGGATTCGAAAGGTACTCATTTATCCTTTGCTATTAAGTCACCGTTTAAATGGACCTAACAAAGCGAGGAATTAAAAATTATTCGGGGTCTAATGAGGTTTAAATGAGCCTGAAAATTTGAAAGGCTATAAAAATAATATTATGCCAAAAATGGGGCAATATATTTTAGTTTCATCACCTCATAAGAAAAATAAAAATCATTATCTCTTAATGAGGGAGTTTGGATGGAACTGTCAACGATTTGCACGTCCTTAAAAGTCATGAAAAAGCCTTACATAGTTTTGGACGTTATTGGTGTTGAAATCATTTATACTTTGATTTGTTGACATGACTAAGACGATTTCATCTAAATTCAACAATTTTACACCAAAGGGCTATTTTTTATGTTCATTCGTTAGGAGTACACTTATGAATCTTGCCTATATGATATGTTTGAGTTGATTTTCCAATGGAATTGGGTCACACCCATTCACTCCCTATCCATGATTTGGTTGTCTTAGTATGAATTCATGGTGTGTGATTTTTGTAACATCATTTTTACATGTTTGTACGAAAAATCAGAAAAAGAAAAAATAGCTTGTTTACCATGTATCTAGTGACACCCTGATTTGATTTATATTGTTTATTCTTTTCCTTATCTATTTCGGATAAATAAAAAGGGGGAGAATGAATTATGATTTTATGGGGGAGTTTTAGTATGGGGGAGATTTGATTATGCTTCATTTTTCTGCTTTATATCCTTTAAAACTTGATATGTCACGAGGTTTTTACTTTGTCTCATGTGTGTAGGTACAATTAAAGATTTTTGTATTCCACACCCTGATGAGAAAAGCTTGGAGTTTTGAAGAATCAATTGTTGAAGCATTATTTGAAAATTTTGAAGACTTAATAGTTTATCTTTCCATGTTTGAGTTTATGTGAGGGTAGATTTTTATTGGTCATGTGAGATTGTATAGGTCATGCGAGATTTATAATTCGAATTTTTTTATTTTTTACCGGCGTAGACATAGGGGGAGATCTGTAAGGATACTGTCCGTCACAATTTAGTATGTCGTATATTTTTACAAGTCGTCTAAGGATTGAGAAGATTTCATCTCCAAGAGATGAATCCGAATTATAAGAAGACTTCAACGTTCAAGTCCAGAAAGGATGAATTTGGTAAAACATGTTTAACTTCTATTTAAATTATACATTAAAAGTGTTGGCATATTTTTGTGAAAGATAAAATATTTTTTATTTATGAAAAATTATTTTTGAAATGCTTTTAAATGGTTTTGATTTTTCAAAAAATATTTTGTCATAAAAGTTTTTTGGATAAATGTTTCGGATCTCGTGAATAGTTTTAAGTTTTAAGGTTTCCAAGATATTTAAAAGACTGAATCTTTCTGAGTTACGTGTATGATGTCGTTCGGACGACATTGTACCTGGTTCAACCGAGATCGAATCTCACTCAACTGACACAGTGTCGTTCGAACGAGAGGACTTTTTATCTGACTCGTCACCGCCTTGATTTTTAATATAAATTGAGTGTCAGACTTCTCGATTTTCGTGTGGAGAAAAATTGGTTATCACATAACACATTTTTATACTATTCTCCAATCATTTTAGTTTTCATCATTTTTGTTTTACAATTCACAATCCCAATTGCTTTTGTGTGAGTTTTTTGTGGAACCCAAAACATAGTTTGCTATTGTTCATTCTTTGTGGGGAGATCTCTACAACCGAGAGTTGCGTGCTATTATGGAGGGAGTCTCTGCGGAGTTTTACGACTGCGTGTCTGGACTGTGTGTCCTTGTGGTATAGCTGCGTGTGAACCATTGTTGATTTCTAGTCGTTGCTTTGAAGGTTTGACGAAGACACCGTGCGTTACACTTGTGGGCGATTATCATGTTGTATGTAAGTCAATGGTATTGTAAACTTGTTAAAGTTCTAGAAATAAAAAGGTTTTTCCCTCAGGGGATTTTTCCTGAACTTTGTGTCGCATACTTTATTTATGATGGTTTGATACTTGCACGCACGTTACTATTTGAGTTTCAGGGCTAAATTAATTTGATTAATAAATTGACACTAATTAAATAAGTTTGTGATTTGAATTTGTGCATCTATTCGAGTCTTTATCACACATAGGTTTTACGAATTGGCATCAAAGCTTTTTAAACCAAGAGCATACCTTTTAAAAATTGGTATCAGAGCAGATTACACTAATTTATCGCGTATTCCTATTTTACGTAAAAATTGTGTGATAATGATTTTTTAAAAAATCTGATTTTTTTAAAAGTTTGTCGCAATGTTTCCAAAATAAAACTTATATAATCGGTTGCCAATTTTTGATGGGTCTAATGGAGTTATTTCAAAAGATGTCACCATCTTTGGAAAACTCCACCGCACCTACCGATTGAGATCTAGTCATGTTTGCTACCATAGGTTAATCTACATGATGTTATTTTTTGTCTATTGCTAGTATGTACCATTTGTTTTATACTTTGATAGTATTTTTGTTTGTTTTTCTTAATTTTATTACTGTTTTAGCAATGTTTTGGATTTGGTTGCCCATTCCAAGAACTGTTTTTTCAAAATTTTCTCACTGGACAAAACTGCAGGCCATTCTGAATGATTTGGGAAATTTTTCTCTTCCTGTTCTAACGAGAATCCATCTCGCTGGAAGTCTTCTCGCGAGATCACATGTCGTTCAAACGATAACGAGTCTAGTTCGAATGACCCCTGGAATTACTGTTGTTTGCAGTCCTCTGGTTCATATTGATATTTTATATGGTACTGCCGGGTTGTCTTTAAATAGTGCTCGAAAAATACAAAAAATAATTTCTTTTTTTAGAAAATTTTGAAAAATACAAAAAGATTTTTGTATTTTGTTTGCTCCTTATATGAATTGAAATTTAGGATGACCAAGTCACAACTTCATGCCATATCCATGTGACTATTTGGTAGTGTTTTGAGACAATATATTGTGTCATTTATATGCTTTACAAAGTTTGGAGTCTTTGAGATTATATAGTACTACTACCTACATGATTGAATCTTCTTGTCCTTTATTGCACACATGCACGAATTCGTTTGACTTTTGTGCTTGTCTATCCATTGTTGGTTGAGTGTTTCCATCTCAATTTTGTCTATACAACGAACTAAATGTGATAAAACTTGACAAAAAGTAGTGCATGATATAAACTATTAGTGAGTTTGTGTGTTTTATTTTGAAAAATGGGGAAGGGATTATAAAGGTACTCATTTAGCCTTTGCAATTTAGCCACCGTTTAAATGGACCTAAAAAAGTTAGGAATTAAAAATTATCCTAGGTGCAATGAGTTTTAAAAGAACCCGAAAAAATTGAAAGTCAATAAAAAGAATATTATGCCAAAAATGATCCAATAGATTTTAGTTTCATCACCTCATAGGAAAAATAAAAATCATTATGTTTTAATGAGGGAGTTTGGATGGAATTGTCAAAGGTTTGTACGTCCTTGAAAGTCATGAAAAAGCATTACATAGTTTTGGATGTTATTGGTGTGAAAATCATTTATACTTTGATTTGTTGATATGATTAAGATGATGCCATCTAAATTCAATAATTTTACACCAAAGGACAATTTTTTATGTTCATTCGTTAGGAGTATACTTATGTGTCTTGCATCTATGATATGATTGGGTTGATTTTCCTATCGAATTGGTTCACACCCATTCATTCTGTATCCATAATTTGGTTGTCTTAGTATGAATTCATGGTGTATGATTTTTGTAACATAATTTTTGCATGTTTGTATGAAAAATATAAAAAATAAAAAATAGCTTGTTTACCTTGTTTGCAGTGACACCCTGATTGGATTTATATTGTTTATTCTTTTTCTTGTCTATTTCGGACAAATAAAAAGGGGGAGAACGAATTATGATTTTATGAGGGAGTTTTAGTGTGGGGAAGATTTGATTATGCTTCATGTTTATGCTTTATATCATTTCAAACTCGATACGTCACGAGGTTTTTGCTTTGTCTCGTGTGTGTAGGTACAGTTGAAGATTTTTGGATTGCACACCCTGAAGAGAAAATATTGGAGTTTTGAAGAATTGATTGTTCAAGCATCGTTTGAAAATTTTGAAGACTTGAGAGTTTATCTTTCCACATTTGAGTCTATGGGAGGGTAGATTTGTATAGGTCATGTGAGATTGATAATTCAATATATTTATAATGTTTCGGCGTAGACATAGGGGGAGATTTGTAAGGATATTGTCCGTCACAATTTAGTATGTCATATACCGCTACAAGTCATCGAAGGATTGAGAAGATTTCATCTGCAAGAGACGAATACGAATTACAAGAAGACTTCAACATTCAAGCCCAACAAGGATGAATTTGGTAAAACATGTTTACGTTCTATTTACATTTTACATTAAAAGTGTTGGGATAATTTTGCGAAAGGTAAAATCATTTTTTATTAATGAAAAATGATTTTTGAAATGATTTTAAATGGTCTAAATTTTTCAAAAATATTTTATCATAAAAGTTTTTTGGATAAGTGTCTCTGATCTCGTGAACAGTTTGAAGTTTTAAGGTTTTTAAGGTATTTGAAAGACTGAAGATTTCTGAGTTACGTGTATGATGTCATTCGAACGACATTGTACCTGGTTCAAACTAGATCTAATCTCGCTCAAATGACATCGTGTCGTTCGAACGAGATAGATTTTTATCTGACATGTCACCGCCTAATTTTTAATATAAAATGAGTGTCAGACTTCTCGATTTTCATGTGGAGAAAAACTTATTTTCACAGAATACATTTTTATACTATTCTCCAACAATTTGAGGGTTCATAACTTTTGTTTTATAATTCACAATCCCAATTGCTCTTGTGTGAGTTATTTTGTGGAACCCAAAACATAGTTTGTTGTTGTTCATTCTTTGTGGGAAGATATACAACCGAGAGTTGCATGCTATTGTGGAGGGAGTCTCTGCGGAGTTTTAAGACTGCGTGTTTGGACTTCATGTCCTTGTGGTGTAGGTGCGGGTGAACCATTGCTAATTTCTAGTCGTTCCTTTTAAGGTTTGACGAAGACACCGTGTGTTACACTTGTGGGCGATTATTTGGTTATATGTAAGTCAATGGTCTTGTAAACTTGTCAATGTTCTAGAAATAAAAAGGCTTTGCCTTGAGGGGATTGTTCCTTACTTTGTGTCGCATACTTTATTTATGATGGTTTGTCACTTACTCACACGTTACTATTTGAGTTTAAGGGCTGAATTGATTTGATTCACAAATTGACACCAATTAAATAAGATTGTGATTGGAATTTGCGCATCTATTATAATATTTGTCACACGTAGGTTTTAAAACCTCTTTATAACCTCAATCGGGTTGTACTCTTACAATGTCATGTCGTTTGGCCTCAAGAACTCAGGGGCAACTTTCCAAAGATTGGTGACCACAATGTTCAGTGAACAGATGGGAGAAACGATGGAAGTATACATTGATGATATGCTCGTTAAAATTAAGGACAAGGCCAATCACCTTTCATATTTATCAACAACCTTTGTGATACTCAGGAAGTACTGGATGAATCTTACTGCAATTAAGTGTTCATTCGGTGAAAATTGATAGATTATCTAGTAAGTCCGAGGGGAATCAAGGCCAATCCAGACAAAATTGATGCTATTATAAAAGTCCAGCCTCCTCAGATATTGAGAGATGTTCATAATCTTAATGGATTGCTCACAGCGCTCAATCACTTCATCTCCAAGTCTTCGAAATGCTTTCGACCATTCTTCCATCTTTTAAAAAAAGGTAAAGGCCTCATATGGAACGATGAATGTTCGCGAGCTCTGGAAGAAATCAAGTCCTACCTTAGCAAGCCGCCACTACTTGTAATTCCAAATGATGGAGACCAACTGTACGTTTACCTAATAGTATCAAACCATGTTGTGATCTCTGCCTTAGTATGTGAAAATTAGGGAGGATAACACCCGATTTACTATAACAGTAAGATATTCCTAGGCACTAAACAACGATACTTACCTATGGAAAAGCTACCCTATGCACAGGTGGCCGCTTTAAGAAGGTTGAAGATTTAGTTCAAAGTTCACTCCATAACCATAAGCACCTCTTACCCACTCAAGGACATTATATAAAAATCCGACCTCTCTGAACAATTTTCAAAGTGATAAGTCAAACTCGGGAGATTTGATATCCACTTCTAGCTTAGGAGATTTTATTTCTGAATTCACAAGAGATCAGCAAATAGACCAACTAAAAAATGATCAATCGATGACATCTGAAGAACAATCCAAAGATTAGACTTTGTATGTTGATGGATCCTCTAATTCTAAGAGGGCAGGAGCAGGGATTGCTCTCATCACCCCCGAAGACACTATAATTGAGTAAGGAATTAGATTTGGATTTGAGGCCTCTAACAATGAAGCTGGGTACGAAGCATTGATCGTCGATTTGTGAAAAGATAAACTACTCGGGGCAAAGCGCTCCACGTATTCGGTGATTCCAAACTGGTCTCCAAGCAGGTAAATGGGGACTTTAATGTTAAAGATGATCGAATGACAGCGTATCTCATTATAGTAAGAGGTCTCATGGAAGACTTTGAAAAATTGGAAATTCAACACCTCCCTTGAGGAAACAATAGTCACGCGGATGCTTTAGTGGTGTTAAGCTCAGCAATTGACTCTAACCTATGGAGAATAACTCAGATAGAGTTTCTCGCGTAGCCTAGTATCGTCCAGGAGGTCATAGTTATGCAAATCCTCCTCATAAATAAAGCCCAAAGTTGGATGCATCCCATTATCAATTATCTATGGAGTGATATACTGCCTGATAACAGGAGGTCGATCCATCAGGTTAGGGTTAAGGATACTCATTTTTACCTCAACCCTGAAGGGTAGATTTACAAGAACTCATTTATAGGCTCATACTTCCAGTGCGTTCACCCACAAGATGCCTAATAAGGACTTAGTGATCTCCATGAAGGCATTTATCGAAGTCACACAGGTGGAAGATTATTGGCCTATCGTAAAATTGAGGAATGATATTGGTGGCCCCGCATGTAAAGGGACGCAGGTGCCAATGTTCGCAAATGCAAAAAGTGTCAGAAGCACTCACTTATGGTTCACCAGTCTGCCAATGACCTAAAATCCACCCATGGCCTTTCACCCAATGAGGATTAGATATTGTGGGACCACTAATAGCATGTATCTACTAGTCGCCACAGATTACTTCACCAAATGGGTAAAGGTAAAACCACTGGCAAACATTCGAGATTCTGACATGACAAGGTTCATATGTAGGAACATCATAACTCATTTTGGGATACCAAGGGCTATCATCATCGATAAAGGTACACAATTTGAAATTAGTTTCTTCCAAGCTTTTTATAATGAGCACGAAATCAAACACTACTTCAGCTTTGTGGCGTATCTCCAAACAAATGGGCAAGAAGAAGGTTCCAATAAAACCATGATCGATGGACTGAAAAAGAGATTAGAAAGAGCCAAAGGTGCCTACGTGGATGAGCTCCATTATGTTCTATAGGCTTATCGTACCACACCTAGAAAACCAACTGGGGAAATACCCTTCGTACTCACTTACGAAATGGAGGCTATCATCCCTCAAGAAGCAGGCCTACCTACTATGAGAACCACTCTAGTCGACCAAGGCTTTAATAATGATACACTACGCACTGAGCTTGACATACAAGATGAGCGATGAGAGTCGGCCTTGATCAAGTTAGTCTCCTATCAACAACAACTGGCCAAGCAATACAATAAAAAGGTCAACCCAAGGAAGTTTTTGGTAGGGGACTTTGTCCTAAGGAAAGTCCTCGACAGTGTTGTTCTAGAGGTAAATCAAGTGACCGAGCTGTTCTAGAGGGAGAACGATGATTTGAAGAGGGAGATTACTTGACTGAAGGGTAACATCCTGATAACTTACCTTTTTGTGTGTGTCGTCGTTGTTGAAAGCCAAGTTAATCAAAACCTTAAAATACCTACAAATATATAACAAACTAACGTGTAGTGGTAAATAAGGGTATCAATCCACATCAAGGGTGTAAGCTAGAGACAAACTCAATTGTAATTCAATTTTTATTTTCTTTTTCGGATTTTACTTTTTCGAATTTTTGTAAGCTTTTTCAAATATTAAAACAATTAGGGTGAGGATGTGAAATAACACTAAACTAAAATGAGAGATGAAGACAACTACTAAAAAGTGACTAAAATGAAGGAAAAAAAACAAAGTCTAACACAAAACTAAGAGATAAAGTGAGGTAAATAAATGTGAGAACAATCAAGGAGTGGGTCTACACCACAAATTTTAGCTATTCTAATTAATTAATTTAATTATTTGAATTCTCCAAAATTAATATCAAAATTACAAATCAACTCTCGTTGCAAGTGTAATTTTAATAGTAATCTTTTAGAAAATTAAGTTTAACCCCCCACAACACTAGAAAATGGATCTACACTCCTTTTAATTAATCACCCGCTAGGATCGATTTATTAAAATTGATGTAAATCTAGAAAATGAATTTTAGAGTTGAAATTCAAGGAATAATACCACACTTAAGAAACCCCTATCTCTAGTTCGAATCTAAAATGGATATTATAACTTAGAATTTCAATTTTCTCTCGAAAATCATTTATCCTCTTATCAATCCACATCAAGGCGGTAAGCTAGAGATAACTCAATTGTAATTCAATTTTATTTTCTTTTTGGACTTTTTACATTTTCTATTTTTTTTAGCTTTTTCAATATTAAAACAATTTTGTGAGGATAAGTGAAATAATACTAAACTAAAATGAAAAATGAAAACAACTAACTAAAAAGTGACTAAAATGAAAAACAAAGTCGAATAATAAAATAAGAGATAAAATGAGGTAAATAAATGTGAGAGCAATCAAAGAGTGGGACTACACCATATATTTAAGCTATTCTATCTAATTAATTTAATTATTTGAATTCTCCCAAATTAATATCAAAATTACAAATCAACTATCGTTGCAAAAGTAATTTTAATAGTAACCTTTTAGAAAATTAAGTTTAACCCCCCACAACTCTAGAAAATAGATCTACACTCCTTTTAATTAATCACCCGCTAGGATCGATTCATCAAAAATTATGTACATCTTAGAAAATGAAAATAGAGTTGAAATTCAAGGAATTCTAAGTTAATTTTCTAAAAGCACTAATGAAATTGAAGGAATTCCAGGATCGATTCATCAACTACCATGTCCAAGGAATCTAAAGCTAAAGAAGCTTCAGAATCTGAGGAGACCCAATTGCTCATGGATGATAAGGATGAAGGAGTTGAATCTGAAGTTGAAGTAAAACTATCTATTACTGCTCCATTTCTTCAACGCTTGTCACCACCCAAAAAGGGAGCCTCGCGTAATGAATTGTTAGATGTTCTGAAGCAAGTGAAGTTGAACTTTCCGTTTCTGGATGCTATCCAAGAAATTCCAGCATATGCCAAAGTCATCAAAGATCTTTTGGCTATCGAATGACGGCTTATGGTGAAGAAGAATGTCTTTTTGGCACAAAATGTGAGCTCGGTCCTTCTTCATGATCTTCCACTAAAATTCAAGGATCCCGGTTCACCTACAATTTCATGTGTTATAGGAGAGAGTGGAGTTGAAAAAGCCTTGCTTGACTTAGGTGCGGGTGTGAACATCCTTCCATACTCTATCTATAAGAAACTTGATTTAGGTGATCTTAAACCTACCCGAATCACTCTATAGTTAGCAGATCGAATAGTGAAACTGCCTCGTGGGGTTGTGGAGGACGTGATAGTTCAACTGAACACTTTCTACTTCCCGGTTGATTTTGTCATTTGGGACACGGAGCCTTCTCCCCATTCTCCCCATTCGAGTAATCATGTTCCCATAATTTTGGGCCGTCCATTTTTAGCTACTGCTAATGCTTTGATCAATACACGTAATGAACAAATGCAACTCACTTTTGGAAACATGGCTCTCGAGACCAATATTTTCAATGTTGCTAACCAAATGGGTGATGAGGATGAAATTAGTGAGGTTGATCTTATCGAAGAGGTGGTGGATGAGCACATCGAGAAGATCATAGGTGGAGATGCACTGGAAGTTTTTTTAGTTCAAGGTGTTTAGAATAAGAGTTCTTATACTAAGTTTGAGCGTGAAGTGGAAGAGTTGGGAGCTTGGTTCCAAGAAGAACTGAGTTTTGAGAAGTTGAGAGATGTTGACTGGATTTCTAAATTTGAGGAATTACCCCCGAGGGAGTCACTTATGATCCCCTCTGAAGATAGATTTCCTAGTCTCGAGTTAAAGAAACTACCCTCTCATGTAAAATATACTTTTCTGGGAGAAGATGATACATTTCCTGTTGTTATTTCCTCCAGTTTAAAAAAGGAGCAAGAGTGCATGTTGTTGAATGTGTTGAGGAAGCATAGGAGTGCGTTTGGTTGGACTATAGCAGATTTGAAAGTTATAAGTCCTTTGATTTGTACCCATAAAATCCATCTCGAGGAGGAGGTGAAGCCCTCGAGAGAGATGCAAAGGCGACTGAACCCAACCATGAAAGATGTAGTTCGAGCGAAAATCATTAAATTGTTAGATGCTGGGATTATCTATCCCATTTTCGATAGTAAATGGGTGAGCCCAATTCAGGTCGTACCGAAGAAGTCGGGTATGACCATGGTTGAAAACACTAAGGGAGAATTAATACCACAACGCACCACCACCGGGTGGCGTGTTTGCATTGATTATCGAAAGCTCAATGACGAAATAAGAAAAGACCGTTTTCCCTTGCCGTTTATCGACCAGGTGATTGAACGAGTAGCGGGTCACCCTTACTATTGTTTCCTAGATGGGTATTCTAGATATAATCAGATTGAAGTGGATGTACTTGATCAAGAAAAGATGACTTTTACATGTTCGTTTGGTACGTTTGCCTACAAACGTATGCCTTTTGGGTTATGTAATGCGCCAGCAACTTTTCAAAGGTGCATGTTGAGTCTCTTTAGCGACATGATAGAAAAAGGACTGGAGGTATTCATGGATGATTTCAGCATTTTCGTTCCATCTTTTGAACAATGTTTAGCTAATCTTGAAAGAGTTTTATTCCGGTGTGTGGAAAAAGACTTAGTCCTTAATTGGGAAAAATTCCATTTTATGGTCACTGAAGGCGTAGTTCTAGGCCACATAGTCTCGTCTACGGGAATTGAGGTTGATCGAGCAAAAATAGAAGTAATAGCTGAGTTACCCCCGCCAAAATCGCTTAAAGATGTGAGGTCCTTTCTAGCCCATGCTGGATTTTACAGAAGATTTATCAAAGACTTTAGTGGCATCGCTAGACCTTAGAGTAATCTTCTCATGAAGGACACTCTGTTTGAATGGAATAACGCATGCCAAGAAGCTTTCGATAGACTCAAAAGCATGCTAATTTCTTCTCCTATCATGCAAGCTCCCGATTGGTCACTCCCATTTAAGCTTATGTGTGATGCAAGTTATTACGCGATTGGGGTTATTCTTGGACAAAGAAAAGACAAGAAAGCTCTTGTTATTTACTATGCTAGTAGGACATTATCTGGTCCCCATCTTAACTACTCCACCACAGAGAAAGAATTACTAGCGGTCATTTTTTGTCTCAACAAATTCCGCTCTTACGTTGTTGGGTCGTCCATCATTTGCTTCACTGATCACTCGACCCTCAAATATCTTCTGACCAAGAAAGATGCCAAACCACACCTAATAAGGTGGATCCTACTCCTACAAGAGTTTAATCTCTCCATTCAAGATAAGAAAGGAGTATAAAATGTTGTTGTTGACCATCTGTCATGACTCTCGTCCGACATACCTATTGATCCCATCCCTATAGATGAGAATTTTCTGGATGAGAATCTATTTGCTACTTCTTCTCTTCATTGGTTTACGAATATAGTAAATTACCTTGTCACTAGAGTTGTTCCCTCCAATTGGACTCCACAAGAGAGAAGGAGGTTCATTACTTGGTCATGCATGTTCTTTTATGATGATCCATATTTATTTAAGTATTGTGCAGATCAAATCATCCGAATATGTGTACCTGATGAAGAAATTCAAGGGGTAATTCGATTTTGTCATATGGAAGCACGTGGAGGTCATTTCTCCAAAAATAAAACTGCTGCGAAAATCCTGCAAAGCGATCTCTTTTAGCCCACAATCTTTCGGGATGCGAATACTTTTTGAAAATCATGTGATAGATGCCAAAGAATGGGAGTTATTCCTCGTCGTGACATGATGCCATTAACCCCCATACTTGTTATAAATTTGTTTAATTGTTAGGGTATTGACTTCATGGGGCCTTTTCCACCCTCTTTTGGTTTTCTATACATCCTCATCATAGTAGACTACGTCTCCAAATGGGTAGAGGCCATAGCTACAAGGACAAATGACAATAAGGTGGTGATAAAGTTTCTTCAAGAACACATACTTTCTCGATTCGGAGTTCCTAAGGCTATCATTAGTGATAATGGCACCCATTTTTGCAATAGGCCGATAAAAAAGTTAATGCGAAAGTATGGGGTCGTCCATAAGGTTGGAACGACTTATTACCCTCAATCGAATGGCCAGGCCGAGCTTGCCAATCGGGAAATCAAGATATCTTAGAAAAGACAGTCGAACCTAACAGGAAGGATTGGTCTATCAGATTGAATGATGCGCTCTGGGCTTATCGAACTGCATACAAGAATCCAACTCGGATGTTCCCATTTCTCTTTGTATATGGCAAACCTTGTCATCTTCCTGTTGAAATTGAACACAAAGTGTATTGGGCTATCAAAAGGGTGAACTTTAACATGGAAAAAGCCGGTGAAGCACGAAAACTTCAGTTGAATGAGTTAAAAGAGATACGCAATGATGCGTATGAAAGTGCTAAAATCTCCAAAGAACGAATGAAACAGGCTCACGACAAAATCATCCGACGTAATGAGTTTCATTCGGGACAAAAAGTACTTCTTTACAACTTGAGGTTGCACTTGTTTCTCGGAAAATTGCGGTCACGATGGTCAGGTCCATTCATTGTGAAGGAAGTATTCCCCCATGGTGATGTTGAACTAGAGGATCAAAAAGGTGGAAACACTTTCAAGGTTAACGGACACCGTCTCAAGCCGTATTTGGAAGCGGTTGTACTGGAAGCCGACATGATCTGGTTGTCAGACCCCATTTATGGGGATTTACTGAGCAAAAATGGTGAGGTCGTCGCACCCCCGACGTGTATGGGGTGAATGTTGTGTATAGTAGTCATAGGATGTTAGGCTAGTTAGGAAGTCATAGTTGTGTATTGCTACCAGAGGTGGGAATCCAATACATGTCTCGGGAACATTTTGGGTTTCGATGAGAGTTTTGAGAGTGTTGAGGTCCAATTGCATAGGAGGGAGAGTTGGGGTAGAGAAATCAAGCTGAAACTGGCACTAAACTAAAGAAGGAAAGAGTTGGGATTTTTACAGACCGGATCGGTCCAGCCCTAAAAAAAAGGAACCGGTCTGGTATAAAAAATAAATCAAATAAAAAAGAAATCGGACCGGTTCGGTCTGAACCCAGATCGATCCAGTCATCTACAGGTTGTGCACTTTCCCTATGTTAAAACCTCTTCAATCCACACTCCACCCTATTCCCCAATCCCTTCCTCTCCCCAAAATTCGTCCCCCCTTATTTCCCCCCAATTCTTCCCCCCCTACCCACCATCCAACCTATAAATAACCACATACCCCCTCCCCTTTCTTTCACACCCCCATCTCCACTCTCCTCTCTCACTTTCTATCCATCTCTTCAGTTCCCATGGTTGCTCCCCAGAAATATAATTCAACTGAAGTCCAACCCGATGGCAATGGCGAATATCGTTCCCGCCATGAGGCCAATTGGTGCTGCCATTTTTTCGGTCCTCGACGCAAAATCCACATTGAGCGTCAGGTGCTTTGGGATCAGCTTCCTAATTTTGTCACTGGCATGTTCATGTCCCGAGGCTGGTGCAGATTTTTCAATGAACCATATGAGGCCATATGGGAAAATGAAGTGCGTTAATTTTACGATTCGCTCGTCCGTACTCCAGATTTCGAATCTCAAGCCTTTGTCGACTCGACACCGATACCATTCTCTCTTGCATTGCTAGCCCAGAAACTTGAGTCTAAAGGTGTTGTTACTCCAGCCCAATTTTCATATCCCAGTCATGATCCAGCTGTTTCCAAAGATGTTTGCATGTCTCGACTCGCACCGGGTTCGGTTTGGAATACCGAGAGTTATCTTGTTGGTCGGTTACCCGACAAGGCACGTATTACTTTTCACATCGTTTGTGCCAACCTGTTGCAAACTTCAAATGATTCGGCTATGCGCCCCTGACAAGCTACTATGGTTTAACACCTGTTTGACCATCCCACTGTTATCAATTTGGCCCGCACATTTTACAATGATATCATTTGCGCGGCGCTAAACAAGAAGGGTAGGTCCCCTCTTCCTTATGGTCGTCTTATTACCTCATTTCTTAAGGATGTTGCTATTGTTCCCCAGCAAGATCTTATTAACTTACCCAAGCCACTTGGGAAGGAATCCTACACCCGCAGTGACAAGCAAATCAAGCTGATCCGTGCGCGTCGAGGTGACAGTGATACCTCGGGTGATGAGTCTGCTGCTGAGGACGAGGTTGTTCCTGATTAAGATGTTGAGATGGAAGAAGGTGAGGAGGACGAGTATGATGAAACTGCTAATCCAGATTATGTTCCGGTTGGTATGGGTCTCACCGAGCGCGTTGCTTCTCTTGAGACACGTTTTGATGAGTTTATTGCCTCATACCAACGGGACACGACTCTGATCCTGCGTATGTAGGCTGATCTTTATCGCCTCCAGTCGGGTCTCAACGCCCCCCTTCCTGCGTATTTTTAGATCCTTATGACCCTAATGCCCCCAGTAGCTCCCACCACCCACCAGCCCCGTAGGCAACCCCGTTGGAACCCTTGAAAGTTCCTCCCCCTCTGGTTATGTTATGTTTTCTCCACAGTGATGTTTTACTAAACCATTTTATTAATGTACTTTGATTGTTTTATTTCTCGCACTCCTTATTTCATCTTATTTAGCTTTATTGTCCTTTTGATTGTGGCCAATGCAAAAGACTAAGTTAGGGGGGGATGATAAGTGCGTATTCATAAAACTTCGCATATATATAAAAAAAATCTAAAAATATTTTCCTTCAAAATAAATAAAAATTAGAATTTAAATTTTTCAAAAATATCATCTTTATTCTATTTAAAGTCTCAAATTGTTAACATTCAAAATGCACTAAGCCAAAATTGACCGAAGATGGAAATTGAAAGAAAGTTGATGACTTAACGAATAAGTGTGGAGATTGATCAAACCCGGTGAGATTTAGAGCCTTTCAATTTTTTATGAGTTTCTAAATCAATCCGAGTTTATGATTAACTCAAAGTTCTTTTCAGTGTTTTAATAAGTCGTTAATGATCTCAATCCTTTGTTTTGATCGGTTATGGGAAATGTG